>MNCI01002812.1:733880-803012 GCA_015680685.1 Gnetum montanum
CCACATAGTTGTACTCTTAATTGAGTGTGCATGTGTGCTTCCAAGGCTACTAGACTCAAAAGCTAGGGTTTCATGTCAAAATTTTGTAATTTCAAGCTTTCTCAAGCACTTTTTGGGCTTTCACTACTTTTTTACACTAGGGATAGGGAGCTTAGTGTGGAAAACTAGGGGAAACACTTTTCTAACTATTTGGGTTCAATTTTTTAATGTTTGAAGGCTCCAAAGTATGTTGGTAGGGTTCTACAATGCATGTAAGGTTTTTTGAAGTTATTTTGAAGTGTCTATGGGCTTCAAATAAGTCTTCCCCCTAATTTCCACACTAGTTAGTAGGGAGAAGAGGATCCCTAGCATGGAAACACCATAAATCTTAGATCTAGCCTAGTTTTGACCTTAATTGATCATGCATGTGTGCTCTAGGGACTACAAGGGCTAAAAATAAGGATTTACATTAAAATTTGGTAATTTTAGTCATCCCTAAGTGATTTTTAAGCTTTCCCATTTTTTCCACACTAGGGTTAAGGTTCTTAGCATGGAAAATAAGGTGGAAGATATTTTTAGTCATTTAAGGATAGATCTCTAAGGCTTAAAGGTTCCAAAGGGTGTTGTTGGAGTTCCAAGGTGTATACAAGGTCATTTGATATCATTATAAGGTGTTTATGGGCTTCAAATGAGTCCTCTCTAAGTATGCATGCTTGGTAACATGGAGGAAGGGATCTCCGACATGGAAGAATCACATATCTTATATCTAGGTCAATTTTAACCTTAATCAACCATGCATGTATGCTTCAAGGGTTCCTAAAGTTGAGGATTGGTGTTTGAGGTCATGTATCATTAGTTTGGAGGTTTCCTAGATGATTTTTGATCTTCCCCCTATTTTCCATGCTAGTGATAGTATACGTAGTGTGAAAGAATGGGGGAGTAGATTTTGGAATTTTTGCATCATTTTTGATCATGCATGTAGGTCCCCAAGGTTGCTAGTGTTGATTATCAATGTCTGTTGTCCAAATTTGGTTATTTTAAAGGTTTTTGTATAGTTTTTTATGTTCCCCTCCTTCTTACATGTTGGAGCTTCTAGGCTCAGCATGAAAAATTTGGGGGAAATATTTTCTGGCTAGTTATGATCAATCTCATCAGGTTTAAGGGCCTCAAGATGAGCAAGCAAGGTTCTAAGACACTTATAGGGCTTTTTAGTGTTTTTTCAAGGTCTCTAAAGGTTATTTTGGAGTTTCTCCAAAATTCCCTTCTTCCATGCTAGGTAGTGTGGAAGAAGTGGCTTTTAGCATTGAAGAATCTAAGGACCCTAATTTTTTTCATTTTTCATCATTTTTGGCTATGCATGTAGACTTATAAGGTTGCTAGCGTCGACTGTTGATACTTGTTGTCAAACTTTGATCATTTCAGGGGTTATTAGATACTTTTTAAGCTTTCCCAACTGTTTCAATGCAGGGGCTTCTATGCTTAGCATGGAAGACTTGGGGGAAGGATTTTTCAATTTTTTATGGGCAATTTAACTATGCATGAGTCTCCACATGGTTGTTGGTGTTAGCCATTAGTGTCTAAGTTCAAAATCCAATCATTAGACTATGAGGGGGTTTTTAGGCTTTCCCGTTACTATTGACACTAAGACTAGGATGCTTAGCATGGAAGAAGGGACCCTCAATCAAGAAAGTTAGATATAGGCCAGATTCATAGTCAATCAACCATGCATGCTAGTCTCTAGGGTTGCCAGGATCGATAGTCAATGTTTGGTACTAAGATCCATTAGTTTGGAGGTTCCTTAGTACCTCATGTAATCTCCCCCCTTTCTTCCACATTGGGATTGGTGACCCTAGCATGGATGAGAGGGGGATGATATTTTTGTTCCATTTTGACTACTTTTGAGATCTTTGGAAACTTGAGATGGTTCTGGCAAGGTCTAAGGGTTACTAGGCTTTGAGAAATGCCTACAAGATAGCCAATTTAGGTCATGTTTGGCTTCTCCCCACCTATTCACACTAGGGATGTGATGCTCAATGTGAATGAGACCTTCCCTAGTCTGGAAACACCAAATCCTAAGGTTTCAACTAGGTTTGGTGAGGTTCTAAGGTTGTCGAAGATGCTTGGAGGGGTTTTAGGTCATGTGGGGTCCACCTTGGAGGTCAAATTTGAATTATATGGACACTGGGGGTTGGAATAGGTGTCATCCCCTTTGTTCCATTCTAGGCAATCTTGCCCTAGTGTGGAAACCCAAGTTGTAAAGTTTGTTCATATCTAACCCCCTTCTAGGAGCCTAGAATTTGAAGAAGGTAGATTTTTGTTATTAACAAAGGCAAGAGGATTATGTTTGTGTTCTTTTGGGCTATAGGAGGCATGTATCTACACTAGTTATGGTATTCCCAACATGGATGCATGGTAGTTAAGGTTGCAACATGGTTCTAAGTATCAAAATTTGCAAAAGACTCATTGTAGATGCAATTTTTTGGTTAAGAGAGAAGGCGTAGGGTGGGGCCCATAATCCAAGGATTTAAAATTTTGAAAAATGAAGCTATTTCCCACTAATATAAATGTGAACTAGACTTTCCCTCCCTTGCACTTCAATGCATCTAGAGTCATGGTGCACCAAATTAGTAGTTGGGGTTTAGATAGAAGCATTTAGGTTTTGATATGATTTTTATTGTGAACTCTCACAAGGTTTCATCAAAATTATCATTCTACACCAATTGTGCATTATAGGAGAGATCTAACTAAGATTTTTTTTGTAGAAGCACCAATTCTCAAGTGGAAACCTCCCATCTTCCTTCCACATAGCGTAGAACCTCCATCCTTTTCATCTTCAAACTTTCCTAGCGTTGAGCCTATCCTAGCACTGAAACTACATGGAGGAAGAAGCAAAAATGCTAGGATCTAGTAGATGGATGAGAATGATAGGGAGCTAAAAATAATTCCCAAGACTATCTCTATCCAAGCTTGTTATACTACTACTCCAAGGTAGGAAATTCTACCTATTTTGGCTTAGTTTTTTGGATGCTTTTCATAGTTTTCTTTTTATGTTTTTCTAGCCACATGTGGAGCCATTTTTTTAGATCTAGGCTTTTGGATTTATTATAATTAAATTTCAAAAAAATCATACCCCATTATTTTGGTGTGAATTTTAATGGGTTTCAATCATTTTGGCTATTTTAACTTGTTTTCATGCTTATACAAAATCTAGGTTTTGAAGTTTTTTAAGTTTTGGTATGAAAAAGTAAGAAATATTGTTTATTTTTTCTTGTAAGAACGTTTTTATATTTGTGAAATTTAATGGTATGGGTTCATAGCCCTTCATTTAAGACTTCCATGGGATATTTTGTTATTTAATTTTTCCTTGAAATGACAAAGTTATGACTATTCTCCTAATGTTCCACAATTAGGTTGTTTATGCTACTTTTGTAATTTCATATAACCTTATGAATTTTTTCTAAGTGAGTGGAAGTGGTTATGGCTATTTTTTATTTATGGCTACATGGGCCTTGGCTTTGGCTTTCCAATGGAGGTGGAATCACTATGATTGAATTTGAAAGGAATTTTTTATTGGACCTATGTAAAAAGGAGGTTTGTGCTATTTTTAGATTTTTACTCAAGTTGGTGAATTGGTTTTGCATAATCTGAAAAGATTTTGGCTTTTTTCTAAACATAAATGTTAGTTCTTGATTTAAGCTTTCAAATGGTGGTAGAACTACTCTATTTGGAGCTCAAAAAAATCTTTAGTAAATATTTTACTAACCCTACATAGAAGAGGGCTAATAGTGATGGCTATGGTTTATATTGAACTTGTCTATATTTCATGTGAACAATGTATATTTATTTTTATTTGCAATTGTTATGGTTGTAAAGCCTATGATTTCAAGATTCTTTTCATGGTGGAATCACTAAAATTAGAGCTCATATGAATTTTTTATAAATTTTTTGGTCACAGCTATGTAAATAAGGAAAAATTATGGTTGTAGCACATTACCCTTTTTAACTAGAAGTGGTTGATATGTATAACTTTTCTTTTTAACATGGAAAACTTATTTTTATTATTTTTTAAAAGAAAAGTAAAAGCCTTTACTATTTTTAAGAAGCTTTTTACTATGATGATATGCTTTTTTCTAAGTTTTAATGCTTTTTACAAGTTTATGTATGCTTTTGCTAAATATATGCATAGTTTGGGTGCATTTTTCTAAATTTCTGCATAATTTAGACTAAGGCTTAATCTTGGCTATAATGTTTTGGTTATGAGGTAAAAGACTATAAAATATGCTAATAATAGTGTTATGAAATTTCTTAAAACCAATTTAGATAAACATCTTAAAGTTTTTTATAGAGGCTAATTTCACCTCTAACTAGATGTTTTTTCCAAATTTTCTAACTAATTCCAATTGGTAATCATGAAATTTTTTGTGCTTTATGTAGGGTTTTCTTGAGGCCTATCCTCATCATTGTGGAATTGGTGGGCATTTTATGTTACATAGACCATCCTAAGAACAATACCCCACCTCATGGCATGCCTTTTGGGAGACTATCCTTATGGTTCTAGCCTAGAGCAAGGGCATTCGTTGACTACCTCCTAGGGAATTTTAGTGTGATTCTATGGTCACACTTGTCTATGGATATAGATGATGCCATGGTGGAATCACAATCGCCTTGGTCTTCTAGTCTAATTCCCAAGTTCATCACTGACAATCCACCTCCCAAGATAGTAGGGGGTACTATAGATGTGATTAGTCGATGCTATCTCTCATAAATCTAGATGATGCCAAAATATAGTTGATACAAAATTAATAATACTCTGATGGTGGCACATAGGACCCAAAATTTGTTCTAGAATCTACCCAACACTGTGTATCATCTACAGGGGTATGCATGGTCATTACATTATTCTTATGTTTTCATGGCTTTGTTGGTTAAACTACCTTTACTAACCTCTTTATTTTTACAATCTTCTTGTAGGTATGAGGTCAATGATCAAGGCTTGATCATCAATGATCAAATCTTAGTAGTGGCTCAAACTACTTTAGATGAATTCACCAAGAGTCTTAAGATAAGAACTACTATGTATCAACAGTTAAGAGGGTACTTTGATGCATATGCCACAAGGTT
Source organism: Gnetum montanum (assembly GCA_015680685.1). Lineage (NCBI taxonomy): Eukaryota > Viridiplantae > Streptophyta > Gnetopsida > Gnetales > Gnetaceae > Gnetum > Gnetum montanum. The sequence goes on from MNCI01002812.1 coordinate 738,981, forward strand.
CAACAATGTATATAAGAAGTGCAAGGATGATGGGATGATGTACAATTGGTGGATAGACTCTGATAGCATAGATCAAACCCTTGTAGTTAGGACCTCCACTCAAGCCCCATCGAAAAAGACAAGGAAAGGTAAACATAAAGGTCATAGCTTCTAGTATTTCATGGTTATAACTCTAATTGTTCTATTGGTTTAATTGGTTGTTAAACTTGCTTATGTTGATGCTAAACTTTGGTTGTTGCTTTGCAGAACCTTCCACCTCTGTTGAGGCCACCATACCACTTTCAAGTACATGTCATGAGTATACCCTCATCCTGAAGTTTGGTGAGGTGATACTAGCACATGAGTGGCTAAGGGGATAGGTGCTTGGGTACATTCAAGAAAACACCCAAAATGTAGGTTTTCTTGATATATTTATGGCACTGAAACACCATCAAATTTGAAATATGGCATCTTGACTACAAATTTTTCTAAGTGTCATTGCGAAGCTAGAAGCTACAAATTTTTCTTAGTGTCATCATGAAGCCAAAAGTTCCAAATTTTTCTAAGTATCATTGCAAAGCCAAAAGCTACAAATTTTTCTAAGTGCTAGGACTACACTCTCCACTACCTCATAGCGTAGTTAGCCTCTTGTGGAGATCATAGTCAACATGAAGGCCCATTTTTTGCAAATTTTTCTAATTGTTTAGACTATGCTCTCCCCCAACCCAAAGTGTAGTCAAGTGTAGTCAACTGAAAGCCAGATTCCATAAGTTTTAATAAGTGCTAGGACTACTCTCATCCATAGTCAGGAGTGTAGTCAAGCTCCAGTGGAGAGTGTAGTTAGCACATAGTCATATTTTACAAAATTTTTCTAAGTGTGGAACTACACTCTCACCCAATCTAGAGTGTAGTCAGCAAGAACAACCTCTAGCAACCTCCAGAACATAGCAACACCACTCAACATAGCTCTAAATCATCTTTGGCAAGCGTAGTTAGTAAAATTCATCTTTTTTGTATCCCTTTTATCCCCAAAATTGTAACTACGCTTGACCTCATGCAAGATAGTGGAGAGTGCAATCCCAAAGTGTAGTTTGCAAAATTTAATTTTCTAGATACCTTGTAGTCATCTCAGCACATGCACATGCAGCTAGCAATGTAGTCACAATCTCATAGTCTCATAGAGTCAAGCAAAGCATGGAAAAGCACAACATCACCAGCCTTAGTGGAAAGTGTAGTTGGGTGCCAATGTAGTCCCAACCATTCCCTTGGCCATGTGGCATTCACCCCACATTTCATGCTAAACCTAGCCCTATAAATACCCTTTGCCCTTAACATTTTAAGGGTTGGCATTTTGGCAAATTTTTGGGTTAGCATTTGGCAAAGTTGCAGATGACCGTAACCCCACCATAACCCCATCATAGCCCAACAGAACATTGTAGCCCAATCATAGCCCAATAGAACACTGTAGCCCATGGTACACCATGGTGGCCAACCTAGCAAATGCAAACACCCCAACTAGCATTAGTCTTCATGGACAGACACCTCCAAGACTATGACTATGCTCTCGACTATTCTCTCCACTATGCTTATTGTACCCCATGTATCTTATAACCCCTTTTGGTGTTAACTACGCTCAACCCCATTTTGGGTGGTATTTTGTTTCTCTCTCTCTCTCTCTTTTCATTTTTAGCATTTCATTTGCATTTTTCACTATTTTATCACATAGTTACACTTACAACTACACTTAAGTGGTAGTCCCTACATGTTGATGTCCTCATTTTTGCCAAAACTCTTTACTATGCTCAACACTATTAACACCATTAACACTATTAACACCATTGACACCATTCGAACACTTAGCACCATTTCACATCATCATCATGGCTAACCACACTACACCCCAAGTACATCTAGTAAGTCCCTGTTCAATTGACAAGACCATTTAGGGCACCTTGTCTTTGCCTCCAGTAGGCCCTCACACAAACTTGAGGTTAGGTTGCATGCCTGTGAACATCTTGGTATTCCAACTACCAATGTTTTTTATTGTTACAGTTTCTGGTACTAGAAGGTGGGTCAAACCACTTTTTTGGACTCCATTGTGATTTTCTTGTATGCTTTCTGCATTGTAGTTATCTATCAATCCATCTATGTAGATTGGAACCTATAGTTGATTCCCCTGGAACCTCATGTAGAAACCCAAATTGCACTTCTCTCCACTATTTTCCTAAGTTTCTATTCTCTTAACATAGAGAGCATAGTTAGCCCTCAACGTAGAGAGCATGGTCCATGGAGAGCATTGTCAAATCTCAGCATAGAGAGCATAGTCCATGTAGAGCATAATTAGTGTAGTTAATGATGTTAGTTGAAATAGAGTCAGTTTCAATGTTGTCCATACTACTCCACAACTAGTAACATGTACCTCTCCCTTTCATAACTTGATTTGTGATCATGTATCTAAATCAACCTTCGATGTTGGTGTTAAACACACTTGACACCTTTACCATCCAATAAGAGGCTAGGATTAATAACCTTGGAAATCTAGTGATGGTAGGACCAAGGCAATTCCTTAGGCTACATGGCCAAGACCCAGAGTATGCTATGCTCAACAATGAATAATACAACTTTATATGTGGATCACCTTGACATGGAGGCAAAATTGGACTTCAAGATAATCCACCAGGATGAACAAGAGTATATCCCTTTCTCCTTTGACATCATCTTGCTCATAGATTCCCACCATCGGTTATTATCTTATCTCCTGAGTAAGTGAGCATGACATGGGAATTGACTATGAGGAAGCCCTATAAGAGAAAGAAGATGAGTTCAAAGCTCACCCTAAACACGAGAGCCCCTTCCATGCCATCTTCCAACAACCAATCCTTAGTCTGACCCCCTCCTTGATTCAGTTCTCTCATCCTTCCCTATAGTTCTAACACCAAAATCACCTTCCCACTCTATCAGGCTTAGGTTGATGCCTATAGTGGCAATGCATAAAATTTAATACATGCAATTTGATGTAACAGCTCCATTTAACTTTCCCTTCATGGCATCATCTCAACCTAATTAGCCATCTTTGCTAGTAGCAATCATGTTAGCTTAGCCCTATGTTCATGCAAGGCTTGTCTTTAGACCCCAAATGACTCAAGCATCCTATGTCCTACCTATTTCATCGATGCCCTTAGCATCCATCCAACCCACGCATGTGTGGCTTGCCTTGGTCAGCACACCCATAGCATAACCAATGCATCAACTGCATCATGTGGCTCTACAACCAACAATTCAACCCTGGACTATACAATCAACACAACAAATAGCATAGCCAACACAACTATCTAATGCATCTTAAAACTTGGATCAAGCATTCTAACCGATCCAAAATTTGATAGAGGAGGTGAGGTGACTCAAAGCTACTTCCTCTAAAATTGTCAAGGTGATGGACTTCTAATAGGATGACCCTATAAGTCTTGCGGTCCCACCCCTAACTCTACCAACTTGGGTCTTTTTGCCTCAACTCACCAAGTACAATAATGAAAGGAATCGCAACGTGCATCTAGTGATGTTCAAGTCTAAGTGCTTGCTACTACAAGTGTAGCCGCATGCCATTATACACATGTTTGCCATGTCACTAACTAGCAAAGCCTTAGACTAGTACCATGCACTATCCAGAGGATCCATCTCCTCTCTAGAAGATCTCTTGAGCTAGTGCGTGACATGCTTCAAGTACAAATTGAAGTTAGAAGCAACCTTGGACTAGCTAATGTAGGTCAAGTAGGGTTCCCTAGAGCCTGTTTAAAAATTCATCTAATGATGGAGCAACTCATTGAATAAAATACAAGAGCCATTAGTTGAGGCACATCTCTTAGCTATCTTTTAAGGGCATGGTTAACGATTGTATAAAATCAAAGGTTTACTGTCTAAGCCTGTAGTCTCTAAGCCAAGCCTTTACCTAGACCAAGAGCATACAAGATGTAGTCAAAGCCAGTAAGGACCTGGCCTATGTGGCCTACAAAAAATAGCATGCGAGAAAGCAAAATGCAATAGTGGCAATGGTAGCCACACATGCTAATGTAATCAACCATGGGTCGATGGCTAGGCAGCCCAACACCCCAACTCACAAAGTTGCCAACTCTGGTGCCAAGGCCACCAACCTACCTACATCTATAGTCTCCATGACACAAGTTAGCCAAAGGTCCAACTTTGAGCATAAGGATTTCTCAAAGTATAACTCATTGCCACTAAAACCCTCATAGCTGCTAAATCAACTATTGAAAGTTGGGTGCATCCAACATAAGAAAATGTCTAAGGATGTCCACAAAAGGCATCACAAGCACTACAATCTGCTAAGGAATCCTACCTCAGTAGCACGAAATAAGCCCATGGTCCCATAGCACTTCAAGATGGACCAATTCTATCGTTACCACTAGTTGTCTAATCATAGCATGGACTTCTGTCAAGCTTTGCAAGATGATCTACAAAGGATGATAGATAGGGGCGAACTAGTGCTTGACATGAAAAATCCAACTAGGCCCTAGAACCAATCCATGAGGGTGTACAATGACCCTATAAATTTGGATGGTATTGTCTATGTCATAAATACCATTAGCATGGGTGGCAAGTCAAAATTGATGTAGCAGCCTTTTATGGTTTGAGTGCCTTCTAGTAGTGTAAGGGTCCCCTCAGCCTCCATGAGTTCAAGGCCCCACTTTGTGGTTAGAGTTCCACCTTGGGAACCCACAACATCCTTTGTGGTAAGGGTCCCACAACATGTCACAAAAACTACTATTCAACCACCATTTGTCATTAGGATGTCACAACGTGCTAGTCCTTCACCTACCTGAAGCTCGGTAGTGAACAACACATTGGCCCCTTCTTGTCCAAGGGCCAACTCTATTGGCAACATTAACAAACCATCTAGGTGACAACCCAAGAAGCCTAATGAGCATCTTGCAAATAGAATGGTTAGATAATGTCAAGAGCAAAAGGTGCTAGGCCCATTGAAGCTGATCCCTATATTTGCAATTCCTATGGCCAAAAAAACTAAGGAGGCCATCACCAGTAACTTGCAACCAAATACTAAGGCCCTTATGTAGGCCAAGCCAACAAAGCCCAAGTTACTTCCCCAAAAAATTCATCTCTTAGGGCATATGGAAGAAGTCAAAGCCAATAAAAATGCAACCAATGGCAAAGACTTCATGAATGCATTAGCCTAGGTTGAGTAAGCACTCAAGCAGAAGAATACAATGTTGAGCCTCTATGACCTCATCTACCCAATTCAAAGCATTGGTGTGGATGTTGACCTTCATTCCTATCATGAAGGACAGCCTGGTAGGTGAGAACACCGTCTATTCAGTGATGTTGCCTACTACATTATAGAAATCGAGCTTCACACCCCTCGTGTTTCATGATGAGGTAATTAAGGTTGATCCTAAGAAGGGTGAGGTCATAACAATCCCCATGTTTATCACCATATGTGTTAAGTAATGCAAGATTTGAAGGGTGCACATCAACAATAGGGCAACAACAAATGTTGTCCCATATACCATCATTGATAAGTTAGGCCTTACAGAACAAATCAAGCCAACAAAAATCACAATCTTGAAAATGGTAGGGAAGTAATTCCCCACCACTACCAAATTCATCATCATAGAGGAAATTCCCAGATTTAACTTTATATTGGGCAGCTCGTGGTTGGCCTAGTTACAAGCCATCTCCTCTCTAATTTCCTAGGAGATCCACCTTCCATACAAAGGTGGTGAAGCTATCATCCACAATGATAATGCTACCCCTTTGGCCATCAACAACATCAACATGGAGCAAGGGTTAGAGGTGGAGTTTTTTGATGATGCATCCATAGTAAAGGAAAATAATGAAACACATGAGGTAGACACACCTAAAAGGATGAAAGAAGCTGATGACCTATCAGAAGATTCCTTGTGGGCAAAATTGCCCTTCAATGTGGCAAGCAAGGATCAAGGAGACTACTAAATAATGCAATCTAGGTCCTACACACCTCATAACCTACACCAGATTAGGAAGCAACTACGTGACTAAAATACCCCCTTAGCACAAAACATGTTTGGCACCTGCCTACCCTTTGCTTCTATACTCCATGCAGTTACCTTTAGCTTGCATTGCATTTTTTATGCATTTATGTTTAGCCTAATTACTTAGATTACACATTATTTTACTTTGGTTACACATTTATTTGCTTTAATTACACATTCATTTGCTTAGTTTATGCACTCACCTTATTAGTTCACACCTTCGTAGTTATTAAAAAAACATCAAAATGCATAAAAGTCATAAAAGCTTAAATTACAAAAAATAGGGATAACATCAACCTACTATGGCCTTAAACTAGCAACATGTGGCCTACCATGGCCTTAAACTAGCAGTGTTGTAGCCTTCCATGGCCTTAAACTGGCAATGTTACGATGCCATGGTCTTAAACTAGCAATGTTGTAGCCCAAGATAGCTCTAAACTAGAAATCCATGACCTACTATGGCTCTAAACTAGCAACACAAGGGCCTGGAATGGCCTTAAACTATCATCGTGGCCTAGAACATCCTAAAATTATTACTATGGGCCTAAAATGGCCAAACACTAGCATCAGCCTGCCATGGCCTTAAACTAGCATGCAAACCATCAAGGCTTCAAAATAACAATAGACTCACTATGGCTCACAATGGCCCAAACTCACATACTCATAACAAATGCAATAAAATCATCATATGCCATACTTGAAGCCACACTACATTTAGCATGTAGCACCAAACATCATTGAAGCAAGGTAAGCACTCATCCGCTATGATGCTAAAATCTCATTTGCTATGATGCTAATCTATCATAATTCATCTGCTACAATGCTAAATTGGTATAGTAGTCTGCTATGACTAAAAACTAGCATAGCATGGTCTACCAAAACCTTAAACTAGGTTCACAGTTTGCTAGGACCTTAAACTAGTAAGGCCATGGCCTACCAAGACCTTAAACTAGGTTTGTGGTCAATCACTAATAATTTCTTTCATCCTCCTACAAGCGAGCGAGTAAGCATAAACCTTTCCCCCCTTCTACACCACTTGGGTGGGCATGCTACAACTTCAGAATGGAGCACTTGTCATTGGGAAACCTTTGGAGCACTTGCAACATCTTGGCCCACTACCATTTTACTAGCTTTTTGAGCACTTGCCACTAGTGTAGCCTTTGGAGTATTTGTAGCATCTTTGCCCCCTAAATTTTATTTGCATTTTGTGTTGTGTGGTTTCCTTATCTTCTTGGAGCTATGTTTGTAGGATGAAGCCCTAGGACATCATGCAAAAGTACCTCTCATTGCAATGGTAAGTCACCACATCACTTCAAGGTGCATGATTGGACTAGTGAAGCCTCTCAAGAGTGCACATCCCCCTATCCTGTTATAGCCTATCCACATTCACTCCCACATTCCAATACCCTCTCATTCCCTACATAGCCAAAATTCAAAACCCTCCTAGATGCTCATGTGCCATGACTACACAGAATCCTCTTCACATGTCTCATCAAACACCAAGCTTTCCAAGGTGGATGTAACATAAGTCATCCTATGGGAAGCCTCTATTGGCTGGTCAAAGCCCAAGCATATGGAACATAAGCCATCCTAGGGAGGAAACATCTGTTGTACAAACATCATGTCATTTCATCAATGGTGAAGCGAAGCCCATCTAGTGATATGTAATTCACTTGACAGGGAGCATCTCACTCTGTAGTAAGCATTCAAAAAATAAAAAAAAGATAGTGAATGGGGAAGAGCATGTCCTTGACCAACCTAGAAGCACTGAAATTTTGCAATTAGCTTAACCTTAAATCTACACCTTAACTCTCTCATAAACACTCTGACAAAAAGTGAATGTTTTCAAGGGTAAGCCACTCTAGTATCATGGTCATCATCAATCATGAGGTCTTTGGTCATAATATCCCTGCTTACACCCTACCTTTCCCTTTTTATCCATAGCACATCACCTATGCCTTCTCTTACTTTCCACCTACCATCTACCGTACCACTATCCACAACACTCTTGAGCATGGTGTAGCAACATTCGACCTAGCACTGAAGGATGATGTTGGTGCCAAGCCTATTATGGTGTGTTGCAATTCTTTGTTGACATCTCTTGGGCCACTCTTTCATACGTCAACAAAGAGGGACCAATGAAACACCACCAAATTTGGAATACATCATTCCAATTGTAAATTTGACTAAGTGTCATTGTGAAGCGAGAAGCTACAAATTTTTCTAAGTATCATCATGAAGCCAGAAGCTACAAATTTTTCTAAGTGTCACTGCGAAGTCAGAAACTGCAAATTTTTCTAAGTGTTGGAACTACACTCTTCACTACCTTAGAGCATAGTCAGCCTCTCATGGAGAGTGTAGTTAGCATGAAGACCCAAGTTTTTCTAATTTTTCTAAGTGTTGAGACTACGCTCTTCCCCAGCCCAAAGCGTAGTCAAGCATAGTCAACCAGAAGCTAGTTTCCACAAGTTTTAACAAGTGCTGGGACTATGCTCATTCCTAGTTGGGAGTGTATTCAACCTCCAATGGAGAGCATAGTCAACACATAGCCATATTTTGCAAAATGTTTCTAAGTGTGGAACTATGCTCTCCCCTAGTCTAGAGTGTAGTCAGCAAAAACAACCTCTAGTAACCTCCACAACATCGCAACACCACTTAGCTTAGCTTCAACTCATCTCTAGCAAGTGTAGTTAGAAAAATGCATCTTTTCTGTATCCCTTTTATCCCCAAAATTGTAACTATGCTTAACCCCATGCAAGATAGTGGTGAGCGTAGTCTCCAAAATTACATTTTTCAGGTACCTTGCGATCCTCTTGACACATGCACATGTAGTTGGTAGCATAGTCATAGTCTCATAGTCTCCTAGAGTCTAGCAAAGCACAACACCACTAGCCTTAGTGGAAAGCGAAGTTGGGTGCTAGTGTAGTCCTAACTATTCCCTTTGCTACATGGCATTCACTCCTCATTTCATGCTAAACCTAGCCTTATAAACATCATCCATCCTCAACATTTTAAGGGCTAGCATTTTGGAAAATCAAGGGTTGGAAAATTTTTGGGTTAGAATTTGGCAAAGTTGTAGATGACCATAGCCCCATCTTAGCCCCACTGTAGCCTAGCAGAACACCATAGCCCATAGTACACTGTAGCAGCCAACTCAATAGATGCAAACACCCTAGTGAGCATCAATCTTTGCGGCTAAACACCTCTGCGATTGTGACTATGCTCTCCACTGCACCTATTGTACCATGTGTACCTTTAATCCCTTTTGATGTTAACTATGCTCAACCCCATTTGGGGTGGTGTTTTACTTCTCTCTCTCTCTTTGCATTTTTAGCATTTCATTTGCATTTTTCACTATTTTATCACATAGTTGTGCCTACAACTATGCTCAAGTAGTGGTCCCTATAGGTTGACACCCTTGTTTTCACTAAAAAACTTGACTTTGTTTGATACTATTAATACTTTTTGAACACTTAGCACCATTTCGCATCAACATTACAGCTAACCATGTTGCACCTTGGTTACTTCTGGTAAGTCCCTGTTCAATCGACAAGACTATTTAGGGCACCCCATCTCCACCTCCAGTAGGCCCTCATGTGGACTTAGGGTTAGGCTATGCACCTATGAACCTCTTGGTGCTTCAACCACTGACATTTTTGATTGCTATAGGTACATATCCCTTCCATTCTTTTCATAGAGATGTTGTATTTCATTGACTCTTTTGATGATGAAGCTAGTCATTTTAGTACCATCATTCGTGGTATCAAGGTTAACATAGAAATTGATCCAAACTTCTTTTGCAACATGTTTGGTGTTCCCGCTGATGGGGCAAAGGTTCCCACTAGGATAGTAAATGAATCAAGCCATTGTGACAAAGTTTTGAAGTGGCTTGATGTCAACATGAGCCACTCCAAAACTTTCATGAATAGATCCATGAACCTTGATGTAAGGGAGTCATACCTTTTGTTAAGGTCTCTTACTTTTCCTAAACTAATATCATAAAAGAAGATGATTGGCATTACGTAAGGGTGAACCTTCAAGAAGGTCCTGATGGAGGATACCAAGTTTGACTAGGCAACTACTTTGATTGTTGGGCTTCAAGTGGAGATCCTTAGGCTCCATGTAGACACATCAAAAATAATCCATATGCACTATGCATTTTTTTTCAGTTATTTAAAGAGGTTTGTAGAGTTTTTAGTGGTAAGTAGGAATGGGCGATGGGTTTTCCAAGACCCAAGACAACTTTCTAGGCCTTGGATAAAACACATTTATCCAATGGTGCAAGCTCAAAATCCACTAGAGGGGATGGATGATTCATTATCCATTATCACTAAGGATCTCTATGTTAGGTAGTGTGAGTCTCTTGATAGCACAAATGACAAGGAGGCTCTTGAGTTTCCAATAAGCTTCCTAGATGCTAAATGTTAACATATGAAGATTGAAGGGGTAGCCAAGGAGAACCTTAAGAGGCTTATGGAGGAAACACCACCTGCATTAGACCAACCTTCCCTAAAGAAGCTTAAGTTTAAGCTTAAGTCATTGTAGCGGGTAGTCATAGGTAAGCTTTATCTATATTTTGGCTATTTTGTACTTTAAGAGTTATTGGACATGTTATGGTTTTATGTGTTAATCAATGTTCTATGTGATATTATTGTAGCTAAGCATCAGGTCATGGTATCCCAAGCTACCATAGAGGAGGAGCATAGGCATGCTAGAGAGGTACTTCTAAAGCAACCTCAGGTTGACAAGTGTGCCAATGAGGATATAGATGATTTAGATGTCCTATTTTGAGAGGCATTGTGAGGCACATCCCCTATTAAAATCCTAGAGTAGGAAGAGGAGGAGATAAGTATGCCTATGTTTTGATGCTTTTATTGTATCTTATTGTCTTTGGTTTTCACTCTAACCTTTCAATGATTGTTATGCTTATAGTAGTTCCTAAGCCACTAGTTCAAGTCCCTACCCCTGAGTTTCCTGTGAAACCATGGGTAGAGGTCCTAGGCAAGGTGGAATTTCTACATGGGATAGCTAAGCACATCATCAACCAATTGCACCTAAGATAGGTAAAAGATTTACTTTTAAATGTCTAGTTATTTGCCTATATTATAGGCTATGTGTGCGTTATGCATTATGTTCATGGTTGCATTTGTTATGCTTTTGTAGTGCCTTCTATGGAGTGGGACCCCAACAAAGGCATGAAGATTAACTCCTTGCTCAAGCTCCCTGTTGATGTATCTAGTGTACCCTTGAAGCTATATGAGACCACTACTGATCTAGCAATGTTGTGTGCCAAAGCTTCATGGATGCTAGAGAGGTCCAACGAATCCCTATGGGATGAGATTTTGGCCCTAAGGGAGAAGACTCAATAGCATGAGGAGATGATTAGAGATCTTTGGGATTGCAAGACCTTTGTAGGAGCCTAAGTGGCTAACTTAGGGGAATTTATGTTCCAAAGACATCACGTGGGTCCATTATTGGTACACAATTCAAGATAAGGTAGCACTTTTACAAGAGATGATGGAACAATAGATGCAGATGAGCCCCATCTCCTAGAAGGTGAAGGACTAGAAGGATCATTATGATTATGTTCTAGAGTGGGGTAAGAAACAAAAGGTCCACAAGCGACACTATATGGTGGATCATGGGGCCTACCTTAAGTGGCTCAAGGAGGAATCAGTTGAATGGTGCAAAAGAGAGTTGTTCATCCAAGTGATCTAGGCAAAGAGTGTTTGTTAGCTCTTTGAGATCACTCTCATGGTGGAGGGATCCCCTACTCTTTAGATTACTACTACCATAAGTGAGATGCCTATGGCTGTTGCTACTTAGGAGCCTTCTACTTGGACTCCTATAGATAGGACTGGCATCCTTTCTGGTGTTAATCTTGGGGATGTTGATTGGGTGAACATGATGAAGGACTAGATCCTCCATCATTGGAGGAAGGCCTACCCCATCTACTATTTAAAGTCATGGAGCCAGAATTCCCATAGTCTTGATGCATTTTATATATTTTAGTTTTGTAGTTTTCATCTATGGTTTTGGCTATGGGTTGCTAACTAGCCATATGTGTTGTTGTATTTTAGGTGTTAAGAGACATTGGTGGCCCCAACGATGAGGGTGGAGATGTGTTCCCTCTCCCTCCTCTAGATGCCCCTTAGCATCCTCCATCTACCTCTTCTTTAGGGATTTTGTTAGAGACTTATTTTTATTTTCATGTTGATGGCTATGATTAGCCAAGACTATGTTTTGGAATCCACTTTTATGTTAAGAGATCTTTCTCCCTTAGGTAGTTTATTCCTTCCCTATTTTATGTATGTTTTGAGTCATCACTTCTACAAGTATGACTAGACTCTTTCAGAGTGTTTCCTTACTCATATAGCCTAGAACCATTTGGTCAATGTGAAGTTTAGTGTTTACATAGTGAATAAAGCTTAAGATTTTTCCTCATTTTTGCAACATGGATGCCTTCAATATTAAAATATCAAAAAATTATAAACATTAAAACCATAAAAATATTTATTCATTTCTTATTTTCATAAGCTGTGATGATTTAACCTTGCCTAAGGAGGTCATGACTATAAAAAATAGCATTAGACCATTAAGATTACAAGTAAGTGCTATTTTATTTGCATTTTTATGTTTGTGTGTAGAGGTGCACTTGTTCCCTTGAGGGATTGCAACACATATGTATGTGTGTGCATGTATATGAGCATTGCCCCTATCCTTAGGTAGGATTACAATGTATGTGCATGTTTGTTTTGTTTCTTATAAATATAAGAATCTATAAAAATTATAAAATAAAAAATTATAAATATTTTCTTACTCTCTTACCATAGCAAGATGAGTTATCCCTGTACCATATGTATTATATGTAGCATAATATCTTTCATATTTATTAAATGCAATGATATACATGAGTGTTCTTTTTGATACACTTAATATCATCCTCAAAGCTTACCACTATATTGCACTACAATTTTGATGAGTGGTGAGGTACCCCTACACTAAACCATACAAATACGAGCGTTCACACAAGATCCGTTCAAAATTTATGGACGGGCTAGTTGTGGTATCTAGATAGTTACACATTGATCGCAGTTTGTTATCTTCCCAACTAGACTAGTATTTGCTTTGTCACATATGGTTTAGTTTAGAGTGAGGTGTAAGATGTGGGCCTAAACTAGTGCTACTCCTAGAGGTAATTGAAAATAACTTTGTTTTAAGCTAAGAGGCAATGTGAAGCAAAATCAAACTAGCCTAAGTGCGATGAGCATCTATCCCTTAATCATCTGTACACATCTTGGACCTCATGTACTACTCCTAGCATTACCAAGCATATATTACTTGAGCACTCCTAGATACGCTACTGGGTTATCAAGTAGTCACATTGAATTCTCATGATTAATTTGTACTCATTCTGAGTTTAATAACAAGGATAGTAAATGAAGGGTAAGAAATATTAATTAAGAAAATAATAAATAACAATAACAGTAAGAAATTAAAACTAAGTGAATGTTATAATGATGAAGTAAGCTAGATCTTTATTGCTAGTCATGTGTGTGTCCAAGTGTGTCACACTTGAATAAAGGTTCCATACAATTATAAATATCACACTATGGGCATGCACTGGGGAAAGAGTTGAGATAAATTAAAAATGAATAAAAAGACTCTACACTTACACCTACTACCTCTAACTTACTCCCCTTCCTATGCATCTAAGGTATATTTATAGGCTTACATAGGAATCACAATATCATGTATCTAATATTGCTATCCAAGCTGCGATATCACATACTTAATATCATGTACCCAATATCGAGGGTCAGATATCAAGGGTCCGATATCGAGGATCCAATGTCAAGGGTGAAGGATTCAATTTCAAGGGTTTGACATCAAGGGTTCTACGTCAAGGGTCCAATGTCAAGGGTTCGATATCAACACCTAACAAACCATGATTTTTCATACCCCCACAACTAAATAACAACTCATCCTTAAGTCAAAGAGAGTGAGGAACAAGTTCATTGAATTACAAACATGGGATAGGTATCAGATTATTAAATGACCATGGACTATTTCATGTTGCAATATGGGACTAAATAAAATTTGGACATAGACACAAAAGATAAAACTTGTGGAACTCATGGGGTTCCTAGTGGTGGTGGCCCCTCCGTGGGTGCCTTTCCTTGTCTTGCACTCTAGGATTCTAAGATTGATGTCATTGAAGAAGTGCTTAACCTTTCTCCTCTTCTATCCAAGGATTATGAGCCATCCATGCTGATGTTCCAATGTGTGATGGAGTTGGCACTTCCCATGGACATGGTAGCTGTGGGAACACTAGATTGGCCTTAACATGCCATGCCAAAAATAGCCATAATTCCTTTTCATAGGCTCAAGCACTGACCTCTCCACCTTTTTCTTGGCCAGATTGTATAGTGACAGAAGTTCCCTGATGAATGCTGAATGATTGTGCCTCCTCCCCTACATGTTATGCATGAGGTCCTTGGCCTCTACCTCCCCCTAGGTGTTCACTTGCACCTTGAGAAGGTCCTCCTTGTTGTCCTCTTTTAGGGGCCATCTATAATCACACAAAGATCAATTATTAGTAAGTTTATTGAAAGAAGTTCAATTATTTCATACCTTACTCATTGCCTTTAATACATGTTAAATTCTTTGCTTAGTGTGATTTTAGAGTTAGAAATTGTTTCAAGGAAGTTGCCATAAAAGTTTAATGTCAGACTTGATTTGTTTAGGTGACACATAAAAAGACATGTAATGGTTTTGAGGAACATTTGATAAAATGATGACAAAGGAAAGAATAGATTTGGCAATGAAGTACTCGGAGGGTATAAAATGATGTGGTGGTGTGCAACAAGTATAAATTACAAAAAGTCACACAAGTGGGTCCTCCCCAAAGTAGGTTCCTACCTATCATGCCCTTACATAACTATACCCAAAAATGTCTATAGGTACTAAAAGGTTTAAATATAATCCCCACTAGTTTCACAAAACACACACATGTAGATACCACCATGATGAGATATGAATTAAATGCTACACAAGACACGAGTCACAAATACATGAACAACGAGATGAGGTGAATTGTAGAAGGGATTGCAGAGTTGGGACATGAGGTAACTGACCCAGGGCATAATGAATCTTGAGTGTAGGATGCGATTAATGTGTCATTAGCCTATTGCTCCAAAATCAAGACCAAGTCCATTTCTTTGATCAGTGACATTGCATTGCTTCATCCAATGATGGATAACCATAAGAGAATCCTAATAGCAAGGCATATGATCACTTGAAATTTTTTTCAAGGGAGGAGTGATTTGGAACAAGTGCACCTCTACACACAAACATACAAATGCAAATAAAATAGCACATCAAAAGCCACCAAATGGTTCAGATATGACCAGGGCCCCAGTGGTTATAGATGTCACCAAAGAGAATCCAAAAGTCCCCTTGATATCACACCCTGGTCATTTCTACTTAGTCCATCCTTCTTCGCTCTGGGCATAATGAGCACAAAATTACTTTAAGTTTTAATGATGTCAAGAATATCATCATACCTAGAGTAGAACCTCTTATTAATAGAATGGGTGAGTGGATGTTGTGGGCTTG
Source organism: Gnetum montanum (assembly GCA_015680685.1). Lineage (NCBI taxonomy): Eukaryota > Viridiplantae > Streptophyta > Gnetopsida > Gnetales > Gnetaceae > Gnetum > Gnetum montanum. The sequence continues at coordinate 754,622 of MNCI01002812.1, forward strand.
CTGTCCAAATAATTAGTTACTTGAGACTTGATAGCAGAGAACAACACCTCAACTATTGAGTCACATGAGTGCTTTATTCATAAATGAGATTACTCATAAAAAGATAGAAAAGAAAGAAAGAAAGAAAAAGAAAAAAAATAAAACATTAAGTAAATAAAAATATGAAACAACAAATTGAAAGATGAAAAACTGGAAAACAACAAATTGTAAAATTAAGGAAAAGGAAAAACATTTATTAATTCTGTTTGTTACAATGGAGGATATCCCCCATAACTACACAGTTGAGCATGGCTAGAATTAACAANCAATGGAGGATATCCCCCATAACTACACAGTTGAGCATGGCTAAAATTAACAAATGGAAGATTGGAATCCATGCATGTTGGAAATATTGGGCCCTAGTCATATCCAAACCCCAACATTCTCCCATTTACCCATTTCTCCTTCTTCTTTTGCTACTCACTTAATAAGCTCTTGGAATTGGTGGGTTTGGAGTTCATATAGTTGACCTAGGGCATACATCCCTAGGGTTTCCCTTGTTTCATTACGGAGCCCATCCATGATATGGTACATTATCCTTTCCTTAGAGAATCCATGGCCTAGGAAATTGTTTTAAAATGAATAGTATCTTTCTAAGGCCATGTCCAAGGATTCATGTTGCCCTTGTTTCCACTCTTGGATTTGTCTCCTCAAGGCTAATACTCTTGCATAGGTTTGATATCTTTCATTGAAGAGTTTTACCATTGTTGGCCAATGTCAAATTGATTTTGGTCTTAAGGACCTGTACCGGTCTTAAGGACCTGTACCGGTCTTAAGGACCTGTACCATACTTTTGCTTGGCCAATGAGTGTCATAGGAAAGAGCTTAAGTTTTTGCCGTCCATTATTAATATTGTTCCATACACATGCATCATGGAAGGCTTGTAAATGATGTTGTGGATCTAAATCATAGCCTCCTGAAAACTTGGGAAAGATGTTTAAATCAAGCTTGGGTAGACAACTTTCCTTGCGATGCCTGCGGGATATTCAAACAACCTATTGTATATGCATTAGGCTCTTAGTGGCCAACAGGGGTTCATTGTCACTAAGTAGGTTATAATTTTGTGAGTTGAGATGATATTGTCTTTGTTCATGTTGGCATTCCTGACTTTGCCTGTGGGTTCAATTTTTATTTCTATGTCGACCCCTTGAGGAATAGTCATCCATTCTTGGGGATGTCCCATCTTCACTAGAGGTGTTTGATTTGGATGACAAAAGTCCTTGAGTATCATTGGGGTGCTTATGAACATATGAGGCTCCTACATAAGATTGAGTACTCCAAACTTCTTTGTTGATCCTCCAAGGAATTACCTTGCTAGATGTTGTGTTATCACTATCTTGTAAAAGAGACATGGTTGTAAATTATGTGTGACTTAACAAAATTTAATTTCTTTGCTTGAAAGATATATTGTTAATACCCTATTACAGCGATCTTGTATGATATAACTAATCTAGATAACTAGCACCATCCCTGACAATGGTACCAATGATGAGTGGTGAGGTACCCCTATACTCAACCATACGAATATGAGCATTCACACACGATCCAGTCGAACTCCATGGACGGGCTAGTTGTGGTATCGAGATAGTTACACATTGATTGTAGTTCGTTGTCTTCCCACATGGACTAGTATTTGCTTTGTCACGTATGGTTTAGTCTAGAGTAAGGTGTATGATGTGGGCCTAAACTAGTGCTACTCCTAAAGGTAATGGAAAATAACTTTGTTTTAAGCTAAGAGGCAATGCAAAGAAAAACCTAACTAGCCTATGTGTGATGAGCATCCATCCCTTAATCATCCATACACATCTTGGACCTCGTGTACTACTCCTGGAATTACCAAGTGTATATTACTTCAGTGCTCCTAGATACGCTATTGGATTACCAAGTAGTCACACTTGAATTCTTGTGATTAAGTCGTACTCATTCTGTGTTTAATAACAGGGATAGTAAATGAAAAGTAAGAAATATTAATTAGGAAAATAATAAATAACAATAACAGTAAGCTTAAAACTAAGTGAATGCTGCAATGATGAAGTAATCTCGATCTTTATTGCTGGTCATGTGCGTGTCCAAGTACGTCACACTCGAATAAAGGTTCCATACAATTACAATCATCACACTATGGGCATGCACTAGGGAAAGAGTTGAGATGAAATAAAAATGAATAAAAAGATTCTACACTTACACCTACTGACTCTAACTTACTCCCCTTCCTATGCACCCAAAGGTGTATTTATAGGCTTACATAGGAATCGCAATATCGTGTATCCGATATCATTATCTAGGTTGTGATATTACGTACCCAATATCGTGTACCCGATATCGAGGGTCCAATGTCAAGGGTCCAACATCAAGGGTTCAAGGTCAAGGGTCCAATGTCAAGGTTTTGATGTCAAGGGTTTGATATCAGCACCTGACAAACCACGATTCATCAAATTTGTATGATATATCCCTTTGGTTCAAAATTGGCAAGACCTCTATTAAATGCTTTACGTTCATCATTTATTTATTACTCAAAGAAAATACTATATTGAGAATCATAACCATTAGCTATAAGTTGTTTATCAACATCATATATGATCTTTAAATTGCAATTATTATTAATTGAGTAGGTTAAATTTATCATATCAATATTAAAATATTCATGAAAGTTTTTATCCCCATTGATTTCTCTACTATTGCATATATTTTTTATCTTCTAGTTGTAGCTTTCTATCTCCTTTGATTTATCCCCTATTGTTTCAATTTTCAACTTGACTTTTTTTATCCTCTAGTTCATCCTATTTTTTAAATCTTTGAATTTTACATAGTTTTCTTTTCTTCTCACCTTCTTTTGTCTTGAAATTATATATATATAAGCTGGACATAAGTCTTCTTGCTTGTAATACTAATTCATGTTTCCAGATTAGAGATTGATTTCATAAAAAAAATACAAGAACCAAATTATATGGAAATAGATTTTATATACTTAATAGGATTGAGAAGATTAACATTTTGTTTCTTAGCTCTTTGAAAAATAGCCCACTAAAATACGAAACTTTAAAATATTCTTTAGATTACATATCAAAATTTAGAGTCCACTTACAAATAATCAACATTGTATGGTTATATATAAATAACTTTGTATCTAGGGCATGTTGTAGCCTAGAAACATTACCTAATTCAATAATAGGTGGGAAACCTAAATAGTGCATGAGTGACTTGAATATTATATTTTTACATCTTATCATTTAGTGAGAAGAAAGGAAAATTCTTACTCCTAAATAACCTAAAATTTCATTGTACCCTCCATAGCATGCATATTATTTCTTTGCAAGATGTTTCAAATCAATATTTCCCAAAATTAAATATCTTATTTGCAATGACATTGCTAAGAAAAGCTATCACAAACATATAAAACTAGATTCCAACAACCAACAATAATTCAATAATTCAATCTTCGTGAAAAAGAAAGAAGTAGTTTAGACGCCCTATACAACTTCTGCTTTCAATGTATTTTAGATACCGAGGCGAGTCTCAAAACTATGCTGAAACGCTTTTGGAAAAGTATGCATAAAAAATTTAAAAAATATTTACGTTAATAACATATCCATTAGGTTTAAGGTTTTGTATATATAATATAATCTCACATCTTATTTGAGTTTGCCAGCACGTTTCTGAAATCGTGTTAACGTCTCATTTGCTTCTCAAATACATGTCTTGACGTCTCTGTTTCCAAGTATAGGGACTCACTAAACCTATGTTCAAAGTGATGGTTAAATTACAAAGAAAGACTTCAGTGTAGATTGAAAAATTCTTTCGCACCCAGAGCGATTTCAATCCGCAGAATTAGTAAGAAAAAGTTATATCTATACATATTATCGTTATACACTTTGGTTTAATTTTAAATTGAAACATTAAAGATATACCAAATTGGATTATTTATTAACCTGGCATTAATCACGGATAGTGGAGATCTCACACAAACTATGACCCGAACTCCAATCAACGGGAACTGCAATACGGTTATTGATCGGTGAAAGCGCAATCAATGGCCAATATAAAAAACATTAAGAAATTACACGAAGATGAAAACCATTACAAAATGCACGTGACATTTACATTTTTCTCTGAAGCTCGGATGTCCAAGTATTTCACAAAGGCAAACACGTCCACCCCCGTTGCATTCTCAAACGTCCAGCACTTACAAAGATAGTACGTAATAAAAGGATGATCTTAATTCCCTCATATTTTGACTTCTGCATATGGAGGGATCAACACTAATTTCCTTAAAGTCTACGCAGCAGCTTCTGATGCTCTGTGGAAGGGTTTGAAACAGTACCTTCTTTACCCTGAATTTTTTGAGATGCATTTGAGGCCATGTTGATGAGGCTGCATTGATGTGATTAATTAAAAACTTATTTTTAAGTCAAAGAAACTAAGATATAGTTATTTACATAATTAGGAAAGCATGGAATTAATTGATTGACTAACTAAAATTTGGGTTCCACATGACATAAAAAACTATTCAAGTACTTTTTACAATTTGACTCTCAAAATCAGACATTACAAAAATAACCTTAGTATATACAAAAATGATTCCAAGGGAGATGCCTTAAGTTGTAATTGGAGATAGTGGTTCATGATGCGCATGTGGTTGCTCCTCCTACTTTGGTTGTTGTTGTGGCTACCCTCCTACTTTGGTTGTTGTTGTGGCTGCCCTACTACTACTACTATTGCTTCTTCTGGTAGCTTGAACAAGTTAAAGCAACACCTTTATCTTCTCTTCCTTTCTCATAGGATCATTTGTTTTCCAAACTGCATCACCTAGAGTAGGGAATATTTCCTTGGTATTGATGAATCAGCCAATGAATTATTTGCATTCAATGTCTAATGCTCTTTGTTTTTTAGTGCCTAGTGGTCTATCTTTCTCTTGGCCAAGTTCTCTATGACTGCTTGCTAGTCTTTGAATTTGGATCTGAAAACCTCAAGCTCTATATTATCTATCTCCAACCTCTAATTTGTCTCCTTGTGAAGCTTGAATTTACCCTCATACAAGAGATATGAACTATTCACCTACTTTTTAAATATTGATCTTAGCCTTCTAGCAGTCAACATTAATAGATTTGTGTATGGAAGTTGGTAAGCTTCATGTATTCCATCATCTTCTCAATTTGTAACTTCTTCATGCATATTGCTATCTTATTGTATGTATTAAGTCCATTGAAGATGGGCTTTCATGTGATGCCTCTTTGTTGGAGTTTTTGGAGGGCATAAGATGTTGTTCATCTTTACGTTGACCAATTGGATCTCTTTTTCATTAATCTCCTTTAGCATGCCAACTTGATCCCTATAGTGATTGATAAAGTTAATTTTTGTTATGATGCGATATCGTAACAATGATGTCATAAATACAATGTCATGGTACATGCTACATCATTATTGATGCAATATCTCAGGATGCATGTAGCCCTATAAATACTAACACTTGGGTGCACAATTCATAATTTTTCATTTCTTTCTTAGCCAGATTTTTGCAGTTTGTTTTCATGGCCTTAGTGATAGAGTGAATGCCTGTAGTGTGATGTTTGATAATTGTACAGTGTCGTTATTTAAGTGGATTATACTTGGACATAGTTCATGACGGTAATAAAGATTGAGATTGCTTTCCATCATTGCAACATTCCCTTGGTTTCATTTGTTTGCTTAGCATAATCTTTACTATTTTTTTAGTTAATCATTTACATTTCAAACACTTTCTTTTACATGTTATTTGTAAGCAAAATGGATACAACTAGTCTTAAGCACTAAGTGTGGTTATCTGGTAACCTAATACTGGCATTTCTTGATTCACTTAGTAGTAATACCACTTGGTAATCCCAGTGATGACTACATGAGTCCAAGGTGTGTATGGTAGACCAAGACAAGATATTCATCACAATAGGCTAAGTTAGATTTATGCATTCCTAGTTAACTAAGACTTTTATCTTAAACTATGCTTACTTTAGGAGCACTCAAGAGCCTCTCAACATTAGTTAATTATATGCCTCACTAAGAGCTAAACTATACATTTGAACTTCACTAGCTCAAAGTGGGAAGATAGCAATCATGAATTTAACATCAATTACTAGCATAATAACATTGTCCATCTATGGATTATGATCTAGTCAAGGGCTAGTACTCATGATTTGTATGGTAGAGTGTTGGGATACTTCACTACTCATCATTGACACCATTGTCGAGGATGTATCAATGTGTGCTAAATAATTGATCTTACGAACTTTGTTGTATCAAGAACCATAAAGTCAATCTTCATAATCTTTGCATAATTCTAATAACACACACACAAGTTAAGCATCAAAAATATGACATGGATTTAACATACTGAGAAAAGATGTCACTTGCCAAAATACTACAAAAACGTTATGACATAAATCATGATGACGAAGATTAGAGTGCACCAATGCAAACAAGATTTTCATATGCTCATAATGATCCATACTATCCTGAATTTACATTCATCGTTCATCAAGATGAATAATTCAGATGGAGGAATATAAAGGGCAACATAGTCTTACCACCAAAATGCTCCATACTGTACTGACTTAAATCGTCGGTGTAAGGCTGGAAGGGAAACANCATGAACAAGAAGAATACCAAGTCACAAAGAACATGAGTAGGTTATGCTAGCCAACAAAGGATTAGGCAAAAAGGAATGCTATTATGGAAGTTCAGCATGAATAACAGAAGGAAAAGAAAATCCCTTAGACAATTGTCCTAGAGGAAACTAAAGATACCTCACTCCAAGTTGATAAATTCTATCAACTTCAAAGATTCCACTCTCACACACCAATTATACACATTGAAGATCCTATCAACACAAAACTAAAGTCAACTCTTGCAAAGGCCCTTGGTAGGAATGCGAAAGACTCAAGATATAGGCAGAGCTCAAGGCCTAGAGCGTTTGACAAGCCAAAGGAGAATGAATCAAGGATTCACCAAAGGAGAACCAACCAGCACCATTCTCCAACTACTTCCTCCACCTCCTCATGCTCATTTACAGAGTTTGATAAGAAGGAACATCAATATAGAGACCATGATAAGGACAAACAAAGGGATGATGAGAGACATGAGTATAGAAGAAGATATCCTGATAGTGAAAAGAATGATTACAAACAAAGAAGAGAAAGAATGAGACATGAAAAAATGGAGCATAATGAACACAAAAGGGATTACAACTACAATAGAGTCTACGAATCCAATCACTATGAAGAACCCCTATTGGCCACTTGCAACATGATAAACATTATAGAAGTAGTCTACAGTCCAACAAGGCACATAAGAAATAGTTGCATTAAGTGGCTAGACATGAATAACATGCCTAGATTTGAGGGTGGATACAATGTAGATCCACAACACCATGTTCAAGAATTTCATGATGCCTATGTCCTACAGAACATAGACAGTGACTACTAGAAACTTAACTCATTTCCTCGAATACTCATCAAGGAGGTAACAAGCTAGTACAAATCCTTAGAACTAGAATCAATTCAAAGATGAAGTACAATGATGAAACTCTTCAATCATAAATATCAAAATTACTCATGAGTGTCAAAATTAAGGAAGAAGATTCAAGGATGAAAGCAAGGGACACATGAATCCCTTGATGTAGCAATGGGTAAATACTACATAAATGTCCAAGTCATGGATTCTCATAGAAGGAAAAACTAAGGCACATAGTAGATGTATTGAGGAACAAAAATAAAGAGACCCTTGGGGTTTATGCCCAAGGAAAACTATCGAAGATGACCACCCATCTAATTTAAAGATTAATTTATCAAGTAGTGAAAGAGGAAGGAGAACTCAAGAAGAGAGAGTCAGCTAAAGAGTATAGTAGAGATCCATCAATAAGGAAATGTGATGTGTGGATATGTGAAAAGCAAGAGGATGAAACCTTGGGAGATGTTGTCTAGGAAAAGACTCTGACTATCCAAAAATCAATTAATGACATAGCAAACTAAGATAGAGAAAATGTAGGATTTAGTAGACGAAAAATTTGCTATAGCCCTAAAGATTGTGGAAGAGAAGACTGAATAAGCACTCAATAAGGGCAAGGAAAGGAAGAAGAAAAGAGATTATGGACAAGAAGGTTATAAGCACAAAGGATAATTTACTATCATTGAAGGGTATATTGACTCCAATTTAGAGAAAGAGGAAGGATGTAATGTGTGCCAATATAAGCATCCTAAGGGAAGTTGCCCTGTTATGGCCCACTTGCAAGAATCTAGGGTATATGCACTCAATCCAAGCTTTGTCAAAAGCATATGTCTAGAAGCCTACCTTATCCTCAAGGTGATATTAGAAAATCTTTCCAACCAACATATTATCCAAGTGAAGCCTACCCACAACCACAAGAGCAATACCACTAGTAGTGATAGCAACCACAGACATGGGCAATGCCACCACCAAGGGAACAATATCCATACAGATGACCAAAGCCCTATGGATATTACATTCAACATCCAATATCTCCAAGGAACTCTTCAGTTCAAACTTCTTCTCCTTATTATCTACCAAAATTCTACAAGCCTACTACTCTAAGGATGGATCTTAGTCCTTATGCACATGCACCAGTAGCTGGCCCATCAAATCCCCCTTTCAATTCTTTGCCACAAGTGCCACCACCTATCATGCAGGGAGAATTGCCATCACAACCTTAGTAGAGAAGTACTAAAAGGGTAATGAATGTATAGAAAGAGGATCATACCAGCAACACTAAAGGAAAATATAAGAAATGTTGTTTCTTCATGACAAGTCCAAAAAAGGCTAGTAGAATTAGGACTTCATTGAGACAAGTTTCTTCTATGATAGATCCTCCTACCAACACGATGCTTGCATGACAATTGAATCAAGAACTTAATACTATCATATGCTAATAGATATGGTATAAGACTGGATTAAGGTAGGACTACTTCTCAAGAAAATAATTTATTTGAGAATTCCTTTAATTTATTTACTAGTTGGAAATCTACTGTGCAAGGCTCTATTGCATTCAGGTTCCATAGTAAATTTGATCTCTCAAGAAACATACAAGGTATGGAACCTATCACCCTTACAAAAGTGTAACATAAAGTTATAGCTAGCAAACCAATCTATCATCATTTCTTTGGAATAGATAGAAGATGTGGTGACCACTATCAATGGGTGGTCTTATCAAAGAGATTTTTTTGTAATCAACATGAAAAATGATTATAGGGAATTTCCTATCATTATGGGAAGAGCATGCCTTAGCATTGTGGATAGTAAGTTAAGAATTAGAGACTTATTTGTTGAAATGTCTAAGGAAGACAAGCAAGGAGCTGATACACAAAGGATTCCATGCATTACTAATGATCAAGAAGGATGCAGTTGTGGACCAATACTTTAGAATGTCAACATAATTCTTACACTAGCCCATAATGAATGTGAGAAACAAGTGTGTGTACAAGAAGGGGCAAGGGCCACTAAACCAAAAGATACCTAGTGGCCAAAAACTGAGAACCTAAAATTATCCAAAACATGCACGAAAACATATAACCCACTTATTAACTCCTATTCTAATAAAATGACCCAAACTAAGAGCTCACAAATGAAAATATTAAACCATAATCATACACCAGCAAATAGAGGAAATAAGGACATAAAATTTAAAATTAGGAATCAACAAGAAATAATAGTTATACCTTCTAAAATGGGAAGATCATCTAGTCCAACAAGATATATGTCCTAAAAAGATCAAAATTTGATTACCATTAAGATTACATGGGATAATAACCAAAGAACTAAGTCACTAAGGATGGAAAGTGAAAAATCTAGTGTATGATCCAGGGGATTTAGGATCCATTTTTCAAACACTCACCCATGAGTTCAATCATGGAAGAGATATCTTATCTTGATGTAGAAATTAATAAGTACTTTTTAAACTTTTTGTTTTACAATTTTTTTTGGTAATTTCTTGTTATACTTTTTCATACTTCTTACCAATTTTCACATTCTTTGATATCTTTTCATTCTTTTATACTTTTTCAATTCTTGATCCTTTTCCCATTCTTTGAGATGTTTACATTCTTTTTATACTTTTCTTATTCTTGCTATTTTTTCAATTTTTACTATCTTTTATAGTTTTTCTATACTTTGCCATTATTTTTTCTTGTACACATTTTTGTTAACTTTCCAATAAAACACACCAAATAAAGCAAGATGTAGTACCAATAAGGTGAAGATTGCTCTATATTATCAAATCATAAGGGATTGATTACCTGTATAATGAGACTACAACACCCATCCATCCATTACAATAATAAGAGGTTCTTACCATGGCCATAATGGCATTCTTCTTATAATAAAACTAAGAATAAATCTCTAATCATTATTCCTAGACACAAAAGTGAAGTGCCAAGTGGGAATGCAAAGGGTGTGACATCAAGGGGATTTGTGAATTCTCTTGGATTACTACTATAAGTCTTATCCTATTACTAAGGATGTACTATATCTTTGTAGATCTAATAAAAAATGGGAGTAAGAGTACAATAAATGCTACCTTACCATGTTACCAGCAAGACATGTTACCCATTCCTAAAGATAGTCCTCTAGTAAGATCAACATAATCAAAAATGAAATCCATGCACAAAATGAATTTCTAGGGTTCCACTAGAAAGACATGTTACCCATGCTTGAAGGTAGGAAAGTTCTCAGGAATCTTAAAAATAAAAAAGTGTAATGAATAAAATTCTTCTTTGAACAACACACCAAGTGGTAATACTCCTTACAACAAGTAGTAGTCTTATGGTTGTAAATCCCAAGGATGAAACAATGTGATGTCACTGGAAAGTGGTTTGGAATTGATTTGAATCTTGAAAAGAAGGACTAATGATTAATCTAACCACAAACTACACACAAGAATCCATGACGCCTATGGTAAGATACCTCATGTTCCATTTTTAGCAATTCCTTCTATAGTCCATCTCACCTCACTATCTATTTAATTATAACTTTCTGGTTTTGTGTAATATAGTTTTATTTTCCTAATTTGGTGATACTAACATGTGTAGTTTTTTAGAAAGATATGTCTTATATTCAACTTCTTAAGTCCCTAAGGACACCTTTAGGCATGGTTATACAAGGGTACTAAGGGCTAGAACCTACTTTAGGGAGGATCCACTTATATAACTCTTGTATTTCATACTTGGCAAGTAATTCCACATCATTTTCTGCCTTCCAAAATAATCAAGACTCAATAAATACTTCTCATATCATCTAACAATCTATCCATACATCCAAAATGCATAATCCATCTCTTATCCATCCAATAAACTTTCGTTCTTTAAGATTTATTCCTTATGAACTTTGAATGAAAAATTCTTGAGAACTATGCATCATTAATGATCTAAGATCCTTTAGAAAAGCTTCACATCTTCCAAACATTCCATTTGACTCATTTTTTTCCAAAAAATTGAATGAAAATTTTGACAATATCATAGCTACAACATCATATCCCCTATGATGTTGCATCGATAAAAATAGTATATATACACATGGGAGTTAGTGAAATTTTCCATTCCTCTCACTTGTAGCAAGAGATTCTTTTGCAATTTTTTCTCAAAGCTCTTGCATACTAACTTCCCAAGGCAATAACTTTGACTCTATAGCTCCAATTTTCAAAATTCTTGAACCCTATTGATCCCAAAGTGCTCACATTGATCAATGTGGGAGGGAGGGGGTACACTATGCTAACATTAGAAACTTTGAGCCAAAATGTTTCTAATGCCCAAAAGATACCATAAAGTGTAAGTATAAAAGATAATAAGAACCTTATAGTTAATCAATCAAACTTAAGCGAGAAAGATTTAGTTAATTCTTCTAATGAATCATACCAACCATTTTAAGCCATAATAAGCAAGAAAATGATAATTGTGGAAGGTCATAAGTAACTAATGATAGAACACTTAAGGGATTTCTTTTTAAAAAAATTTCCAACTTTGTAATCATAATAAGATAAGAACTTGATCTAACCAAACATATGAGGAACGTAAACAACTATTAATAACTAATGTAAATACATTAATAATTCCAAACTCTTGATGATTGGAGATGGACCTAAAGAGACCAAAAGCTAAAGAACCTTTCCAACATGGGAGCAAGAGGCAAAGAGGCTATGGAAGAGGCTCAGTGAGAGAACAAACCTCCCAAGTAGAACATGCAAAGTGAGAGGCTCAATCATATAGCATCCATCAACAAACCCCTACTACCAAGCACTTAGTCCAAGGAGAAATAGAAGTTCCACTAGTACCTAAACAAGGACAATGCCTCACACTATCATTGGAATGCCTCCATGCCATACAAGAAAAATCCATCATGTTCACAGTCATTGTGGAACTAAACTTTGGTTCTTGCATTGAGTTCACTTCACAAGCAATGAAGACACAACTCCAAGCATCTCCTTTATGATTTACATTATCCAATAGTAGTGAATGATACCTATAAGTAGGTTAATGCTACATTTAAAATTGAAGGACTCTTTGTATCTTACTCAATAGAGGCAATCACCAAGGCCCTCAATATTTCAAATGAAGGGGAAAATGTAGCATTGATATCAACAAGATCTAATACTGATGAGAAAAGGTTGTGGTTGCGTAGGACATATGGTAAATTAGACAAAGATTATAGTGAGCTCATAGCTAAGGAGAAGATATGATTTAAAATTTGCATCTACCATTTATTTTTGACAAAGAGGCTTAATAGGATATCCACATATGTCGCTAGAGGAAGTGCAACTTTGATGAGAAAATTCAATGCCAACATCACCCATTTGTTCTTCCTTGAATCCAAAGGTAGTTCAAAGAGAAGAAGGTAGGGAAGCTAATGCTTCCATTTCCTCACCTAATTAGGAAGCTATGCAAGCAAGCTAGGATCCTAGGGTACATCAATGATGTCCCTAGGAAGGCCCAAAATGCTTCTTATGCTGAAATGTTTAAGCCAGTGCCACAAAAGAAACAGCAACTAGAGAAGCCAACAAGCACTAAGGGAGCTACAGGTACCACTCTTACCAGTAGCATTTTAGCTACTAGTCAACAACAACAATAGTAAGATGTACCACCACCACCACCATAAGATTATTGACCATCCATGAGCCATTTATAGAAAATTGTAGAAACAATAAGTTGGGGAATAAGGGAGGAGGCCAATTCACATAAAGTACAAGAGAGCTCCATAAGGCACATAGTATTCACAAATCTAGCTAATGGACAAGTATCACTCTAAGAAGGAGGAGAGGATGATTGGATGCAATAGATATATGACAATGCTACACCATTTCAGGTTATGCTCAAAACTAGTGAAGGTGCCATAGTTGTGGTCATGTAACACCAAGATATAGTAGGAGCCATGGAGGTTATCATTGATCACATCAATAAATCCTTATTGTATCACTAGATAATTTCTTTGAAGCATAGGTGTTGCGATCAAAAAAATTGATTGTTAGAAAATTGATGGATTCAGTGCAATAGCCTCAACTTAAAATCCCTAAGGCCTCTAAAAAATGGAATTCAAGGTACCCTGGATAGTTTAATAGATCACCTAGGGACTTACAAAATGCAAAATAGAGGAGTAAAAATAAAATGCAAAAATTGATAATAAATATAAATAATTCATAGAAAATAAATGAATATATTTTCACACAAAACTAAAAACTTAAAAATTTATTGATAAATAATAAAGAATAAGTTAGAGAAATGTATACAATGGTGCCTGAGTGGATAGTAGGGGGGTTTCCTTGGATGGGAGTTTAGGGTTCATTGAAGTTGATGTAGTCAACTCCACTATCTGGATGTCTTGCCACTTCTGATGCTATCAAACCTCTTATGTTGCTACTCCAAATTTGCAATGTTGGCTATGATGGGGGTTGAGTAGTGTTAAGAATCTAAGCTACACAAGTGCTCTACACTGGGAGCTGGAAATCCCAAGAGTGTAGTGTAAAGCTTGACAACTCACAAGTCTCAGGGGAAATCAGTGGTAATAGAGTTATAATACTTCCACACTAGGATTCAAGAGAATGAAAGTGTGGGAGATAGAAAGAGCTCTTGAGTGCTTAAAAACACCTGTGTTTGGAATCGAAAAAAATTGCTAAATTATGTGAAAATTCCTAAAACCAAAAGTGCTAAACCTATAAATCGTATTTGAGGACGGTTTTTATAGTTTTTTTTGGCCATGAATGGGGCTACAAAATGGTTCTGATTTGGCTATAATTTGGTTGCACAATGGCTACAAACTAGCTATAATTTTCCTACAAGTTTCTACCTTGTTCAAGTAAGATGAGTGGCCAAATTTGGAGGGTTACCATATATAGTAAGTGTCTTCCCCCCATGGTCATTCCATTTACTATAAATAGTAACAGGGGCACACCTTCTACACTGGAGATGAATCTTCCATGTTGAGCATTCTACCATGCTTGCTAAGGTGGTTGGTTAATGTTGAAGTGCATGGAGTGTTGAAATTTTGCTTTTATGGCTTCCACACTAGGTGCATGTAGTTTCCACACTAGTGATGGAGCCTCCATGCTGGGGGGGAAAAACTTCCATGCTGAGGGGAAATGGTTTTCAAGCTATGCATGTAGTCTCTATGTTGGGGGAAAAATTTTCAAGCTAAGGGAGAAACTCCCCACCTCCCTTCCATGTTGGGGGTAGGTGAGATCTATCCCTTACAAGTGTTTCTAGCATAGAAAAATGTGCACCCCCATTAAACCCATTAAATTACCATTTTTGACATTCCAGAAGGCATTTTTGACCCCCTTTCCCCAAGCCCAAATTTAGATACTAGGTGATGTTTCTTAGTTAGGGAATGAGGCTTTAACCACTTGTGAGGTATTTTTCAACCTCAAAAGTATGGGATATGTGAGATTGCCCTTCATGGATTACAATCCTCACATTTACAATGAAGTTTTACCTTGGGTTTCATGGGGTGAAAGCTACATCATGAAAATTGACTATAATGGCCCCTCTTCATCGGTGTTTGGAGGATTAACCTGAGAGGCATCGACAAAGAATATAAAATACCACTGCATAGTATAATGCTATAATGCATACATGCCACATGAGATGATAAAACCAAGTTATCTAGATCACTAAGGTCACTACTTTAATGTCATGATGGGACATGATACTAGTTTAAGGCCCTAGTAAGCTATTGAAAGAAGGCTCACTTGTGAATGATTATTAGCTACATGTAATCTGACTTTAGATAGGAATGATTGACCGAATTGGCTAGCTCATTCCCATCCATGTTGGCTATCCTGAACACTTCATTCTCATAGGCTTTAGTGACAAGGAAGAATCCTTCCTAGTTGGCTAAGAATTTTTTTACATGCTCATGGATAACTTTGAGGAATAGGTTACCTTTCTTGATCTTACACATCGTCAAACTATGGTGGTGTTTCCACTTCTACCTCTCTTGATAGTGCTTGATGTAAGAAAGAACTTGCATATATTGCTCCTCCACTAAGTTCAAGGCCATTATCCATAACTCCTTATTCTTCTCATTGTTGATGAAGTCGATCAAGACTACTCGAAGTGATGTCACCTACAATTCAAGAGGTAAAAAAACTTTAGAACCATAAATAAGGCTATAATGGGTCATGCTAGTTGCCATGCAATAGGTTGTTCTATATTCCCATAGTACATGGACAAGCTGCTCATGCCACTTATGCTTGTTGTTGTTGAGCATCTTCTTAAGCAAATTGATGATGGCCTTGTTACTTGCTTCTACTTGTCCATTAGCATGAGGGTAATAAGGCAATGAGAAAGAATTCTTAATCCCTAGGTCATGAAAGAAATCCTTGGTTTCTTGGCTACTAAATTATGGTTCATTATCTATAACTATGGTCATGGGTATGAAAAAACTAGCTACAATGTTATCTAGGATGATTTTGTAGACTTTCTCAAATGTAGTCTTGCTTAGGGGAATAGCCTCAACCTACTTTGTAAAGTATTCAATTGTAGTGATGATGAAGCTATGCCCTGAAAAAGACTTAGGTGTTATAGGTCCAATGATATCACCATGTTATTTAAGTGGTATGCAACTTAGTCGATGGTACATGTATGAGGTTGCTATATCATTGGCATGTGTCACACCACTTAACCTTTTGTAGGTAGTCATTTTCAATATAGACCCAATAGTAGCCTAACCATCTAATCTTAGCAACCATAGCTCTAGGTCCTATATGTCCACAACAAATACCCTCATGAACCTCCTCTAGGATTATTCTAGCTTCAGTTTTACCTAAGAACTTTAGGAGCATGCCATCATATGATCATCGACATATTGTGTTATCACCTACGATGACATATTGCTTCAATCACTTATGTACAATGTCCTTTTGAGTAGTAGTTAAGCCTTGTGATGATTCACCATGCATAAGGTAAAATTTGATGTCATCATACCATTCCCTAGGAGGAGAAGTATGCATGATGGCCATAAAGGTATCCTTAACATTCTTCATGATGGAAGTAGCACATTCCATAGTCAAGGTGGGCAACCTACTAAACACATCTAGTGTAAAACTAAGGGCTAATATTGCAATTGCATCAGCTATGGCATTCTCGTTTCGAGGTATATGCTAGATATTGACATTTACAAATTGTTGCAACAATTGCTTCCCTAGGTCATAGTAAGGTTGTAAGTGTAGGGCTTTACATGAATAGACTTTGGTTACTTGGTTGACTACAAGTTGTGAATTTCCTTTAATTGTTAAGAATCTAATCCATAGGTCATGAGCTACCATCATCCCCTTGATCAAACCTTCATACTTTGCTATGTTATTGGTACATAGAAACTTAAAATGATAGGCGAATGGTTGGATTTCACTAAATGGAAACATTATGATGCCAGCAACACTAGCCCCCTGGGCAATTGAAGCTTAGTCAAAGTGCATGACCGCCTCATAATACATAGGCACTTAGCTAATAGCATTAATGTGTTCATCAGGGAACTCAAGATCTATGGCTACTTAGTCATCAAGAGGTGATATGGTAAGTTGTATGGATATAACTTGACCTTTCATTAAGGATTGAGAGACATAATGAAGGTCAAATTTTGCAGTTATGGCTTTCCATCAAGCTATATGGATACTCCTATAGATGTTGGTCATTATGGCTATAAGTATATTATCCTTGAAAATGATATTGACTTGGCTTCTGAAGAGGTAGTGTCTTCACTTCTTCAATGAGAAGACTAGTGCTAGACAATACTTCTCTACTTTAGTATCCAGTCTTGTGGGCAACTAATGTATGGCTAAGGTAGTACATTGGCATTTCTGCTCCATCATCTCATTTCTAATAGATTATAGAGGTAATGGATGCATTAAAGATGGTAAGGTAAATATAAAATAGTTTACCCTCTTATGGAGGAAAGATTATTGATAGTTGTGCCAGCTCTTACATAAGGTTTTCAAAGGTCTCTTAACATTCAGCCATCCACACATAGTGAACCCCATTCTTAGGTAAGTGTTGCATGGGCTATAACTTATTCATGAGCTTAGCAATAAACCTATGAATAAACTGTAATCTGCCTTGTAATCGCTAAAGCTCCTTAAGGTTGGTAGGTGCTCCTAACTTGGATATGGCCTTAACCTTATCAAGATCAACATGTATCCCTACTTCAAACACTACAAAGCCAAGCATCTTACCAGTCTTAACATCGGAGATACATTTCTTGGGATTGAACCTAAGCTTGTATTTGAGGCATCATTCTAGCACAAGGTCTAGATCATTAGCATGGTCATTGGCCATTTTGAACTTAACTACTATATCATCTACGTAATCATTAAAGAATCCTAACATGTAATCACTGAAAATATAGGTCATGACTCTCTAGTAAGTTGCTCCTACATTTGTAAGGCCAAAAGGCATCATGGTATAGCGAAAGGTATCCCAAGAGGTCATGAAGGTCATGCTAAGTTGTTGCTTTGGGTTAGTCCTAATCTAATTATATCCTAAGAACCAATCCCTAAAGGACAATAAGGCATGTTCAGCTGTAGTATCAATAAGTTGATCAATACTAGGCAAACTGAAGTCATCCTTGATGGTTGCTTTATTTAGGTCTCAGAAATTAATGCAAACATAGATACATCCATTTTCCTTAGGGACTACCACTATGTTGGACATCCATTTTGCATAGTCAACAACCCAAACCAACTTGTTAGAGCTTTGAGATCTCATTATGAACTGCTAAGGCCAAATTAGATCTAATCTTGTTTACTTTTTGTTTAACTAGTCTAATGCTAGGGTCTAGTATGATGTTATGCTAGACTAGATGTGGGTCTAGGCCTGGCATATCTTCATATGACTAGGAAAAGACTTTAATGTTTCTTTGTAGGACCTTGGTGATGTCTTGAACCTATTGAGGTTCTAGTTAGGAACTTAGTTTAAGGGTTTTCTCCTCACCACTACATGTTGTGATAAGAACCTTAACTACAGAGTCTTCGGTTATGTCTCCTATCTCTAAGTCAAAGGGTTTTGACTAGGTTTTCAAGCCATTCTAGAGGTTTTTCTATTGAGGCTATGCGGTCAACAAGACTCTTAGGCTTAGGATCTATGCAATCAAGTTCGATATACTATTCAACATCACCATGAGGTCCATGTATACACAAAGGCAAACTAATTTACTCCTAGGTACTCATACTTTGTCACATGTTAACCAAAGGCATATTAAGTGACACCTAAGTAAAGATGAATAAATAATGCTAAAATGCTATATAATCATATAAATAGATGTTGTTCTAATATAAAAAAGATCATTCAACACTACCCATAGGGTAGTGACAAGAGAACAAACCATAATAGAGGTCAAATAAAGATCAAACAAAGGCCAAGCAAGGGGAAGTATAAAGAGTACTACTACAAATCATTAATGTAGCTTGTGGTTTTGCTAGTTTTAGGCCTTGGTAGGCCATGATGCTAGATGGTATCAAATGGTGATTAAGGAAGGTCAAACCCCACTATTTGATACCAATCAAAGGCTAAAAAAGGTAAATAGGGCTATAATAAGGCAAATAAATAACATATAAGGCTATATAAAGGTCATAATAAGGTCAACAGGATTGACAATGCAAAACAAAGCTAAAAACAAACCAAAACATCATGTAATAGGGAGAAAATCAAGCAAAACAGGCTACATATGATGAAATTTGGCTAATATGGATAAAAAGGGTTTAGATTTTGCAAGTTTTAGGCCTTAGTAGGTCATGGTTTAGGGCTACAAAGCTATTAGGCTAGTTTGGACATCCATCAACACTGTTTCTAGGTTGTTTAAACATGAAAATTGAGAGTTTTGAAGCTTCCATGCTAGGCCCTTGTTGGCGACCGTTTGGGACATGACTGCCAATGAGTGTCCTTGAATAGGATTTAGGTGCTTACTGGTGTGTCTGGCAACACCAAGGCCCAAATACCTCCAAATAGACTCAGTAGTTAATGTGAGTATGTGTGTGTGTTGCTGTAGTGTGCTGTTTTGAAAAATGAAATGATTGGGTTGTGTGTAAAACTAAAAATGACTTATCTTAAAGAGATTCAGCCAACTTTGCCAAGTACTATGAGTTTTTGAGAGTTCCTATTCTATTCAATTGCCTAGTCTATGTGGTCCTTATAATACCTACTTGTAATAAATAAAATTTTGCAAAAACATTTGAGCACAACTCTGGGAATCTACTTCTAATTTCCCCAGAGAAAGAGATAGTTCCACAAGAAAACTAGAAATAGAGCGAGATTCAATGGAAACAGAAAAAAGAGAAAAAGAAAACAGATTTGTGTAAAGATCTCAAATGTTTAAACAAAGGTAAAATGATACAAGTAAACACTTCACAATAAAGCTATCCCAAATTCAATAACTACGAATTGTTCAAACTTCCAAAGCTCAAATAAGCAATTTCTTCAAGAAAATCCTACTATGCTACCCAAAAAATTGTTGTGTAAACTATCAGGTACGAGACTCCATTTTGGCTAGATAATGGATGTCAACAATTGCATTCAATAGAACCTTTAAAAGAATTGACAATTTTTGATTGAAATATCATAGAGATTCACTTTAAAGATAAAAGAAGCTATTCTGGTCCTACAAAAATACCAAATATTTTCTAAACCCTCTTGACTATTGAATCATTCAACGGCTTGACTACATACAGAGGCTCTCTTACAACAATTTCAATAGTGGTTCTTACACATTGCACAATAATGAAATTTACTACTAAAATTCTCTTAAGGCTTTCAAACACAAGCTCTTCTATGGAAAAATTTTAATAGAAATTTTCTATCATGCAACAAGAACAATAAGAGCAATCTAAAAATCCCAAAATTACTTGCCAAGCATGATACTATGTAAATCACTAGCTAAACAACTTAAACAAAATAAAAACTAATAAACACAACTCACAAAACTATAACAAAGAGGCTGAAATGTTGTCTTTAGCAAGTCATCTTACAAGCAATCTTTCACAATTTCTTCTTTACAATCTTTCTCCAAGACCTCAAAGTGTGATATCCCTCCCTTCCTACCCTTGAAGCCCTTTTATAGAGTCTCATAGGTAGTTAGATATTCTAAAATATCTTAGCTAACTTCTCTCCCAAGTAAGGAAGTTATAACTTACCCAATAAGTTAGGAGATATTATTTTCCCAACAAGTTAGGAAGTTGTAACTTATACAAAAAGATAGGAGAAAATCATGCTAACATTAACATGTGTAAATATTACAAATATTGCTTTTATAAGAAACAACCTATATAAAAATAAATCCAAGATCTCCATATTATAAGAGCTTCATACAATTGTCATTTTATTTTTATTTAGGATTTTAATTACCCACTGTGTATAAAGCCTTAGTAATTCATTTGAGATAATTAAATTAATGCTAGGTCTTTAATAAGTGCTCCATACAATTGTTGCATGTAAGAAAAATTTGCTGAAATTTCTTTTTTGCCACCAGACCATATGAAATTAAAATTTTATTTTGTTACTTTGATTTAGCACATTTAGTTTTGTACTTGCTTTCAAACTCATCGACATCGGCTAAATAATCTCCTAGTTCTGCTGCTTCAGTTGTGCACCTATCTTGCTGTGTCTTCATGTCTCTGTGACTGCACTTGATGGATCAACAATGGCAATGAAGAATGCGTTGGCGTCAGGCACTGCTACTATTTTTGGTAAGGTTGTTGTGTGTTCCATAAAAAACTGCAGTCGTTGTATCCTTTGCCGCCGCGCTACCTGTATGATTTTTGAAAGCATCTATCATCTCTTGCAACACCTGTTTCCATCCGATTGTTGAAACTGCCTTTGATGAATTGATCTTGGTGAAAAAATTTAAATAGCATATATAATATTCTTTCATTTTCCAAAAGAGATTCAGTAGATCCAGTCAAATAAACGTAAGATGAGAGATAAAATCCCTACTTAAATGCTTATTGAATAACTGCTTTAGCAAAACTACAATTTCTATGTTGGACGCTTCTGTTGATCTGGACGCCATTGAGCTGGGACATGATGCCATGGAGTAATCTACGGTGCAGGCAAGTGACATGGTGATGATTGAATTCCATCTCGCAGAGTGTCAGTTGGCAAGCGACGTCCATGCTGACGGCTAGAGGAGTCACCACGGTGTCGCTTCGGAGGCCCCTCTCCTGACCACTGCCGCTCCTATGCGGCTCCAGCTGTACACATGGATGACGATGCATGTACAAGGCACCCATGCCCTTGGGGCTATACAGCTTGTGCCCCGACAGCGACATGAGGCTGATCATCATTTCATCCACGTGCAACGGAATCTTGGCGGCGGCCTGGGCCACGTCCATGTGGAAGAGCACCTTGCTCTCCATTTCCACCACCACCATTGCCCATCACACACACTACTACTATCATCCGTCATTCTAGCCTCCCCCATTGTTGATGATGCCGCTGAAGAATATATGAGGATTTTTAGCAGTCGTGATTACTAACAACACCGCTGATGCCAAAATTTTTCTTGCAATAGTAGCCCAAAAGATTCAGCAGCTATGCATCATTCAATCCTTGAAAATGCAGGAATAGTTTCCTTTGCCCACCTTAGTCTCTGGCTCTGCATAGCTAAAAACCTGAGCATGGTAGATCTTGGGAGAAGGTCAGGAAGAGCTCTTGTGAGTCTTTATGGTGGCTTGCTTGGGCTTGAAGCTTATGTGGTGTCTTATAAACATCATTTTTTTTTTGTTTTAATGATTACTTATAGATGTATATTATCTGAGAGAGGGTTGTGTTGTGATCAAGTTTTATTATTTTTCATGAAATGCCAACTTTTTTAGAAGGATAATTTGCATAATAAATCTACATTTAATTTTGATGAGCACTCTTCTTCAATTTTACCCAGTGCAACAACATCAATCTCAGATTTTTTTTAATTTGAGACTTTTCTAGTGGTTTTTCCCAGCATTATTCATATTTTTCCAGTGGTCCCAAAATAGATTGGTTGTTTATGCAGTTGTTTTAAATATTTCCTTTTTCCAATATCTACTTTTGCTATTCCAAGAAATGGCCAAATGTGCCAACAACCCCCTATTCCCATGTGGGCTAGCATGGAAGAAGGGACCCTAAGCATGGAAACTAAGTAAAATAGCTTTTGGGACACTTAGAGGTTCAAAATTAATAGTCTGAGGCCTTCCCAAGATAGTGTAGGGCCAAATTTATTAAAATTGAACACTCTTGAGGTCTATAAAATTCAAAAAGCAAGTTCTAGAGCCTTTCCCCCCCTATTTTGACATTTCCCAACATGGAAGAGAGGGGGTTCAGCATGGAGAATCAAGATGTTGATCAAAACATGACCAAAAAAGGTCAAATCAATAGGTGGATCCCATGTATCGATGCTATGCACCTCCTAGCTTCAAGTTGAAGTAGTTTGAGTCAATTTTGGATGTCAGAACATGTTGAGATGGCTTCCCCCCTATGTGCCCCCCCCCCCCTTCCCCCTTCTTCCACATTGAGCATAGTATCTCCAATATGGAAGAATGGGGGGACACTTGTTCCATGAATTCAAGATGGTCTGGAAGCATGTTGACTAAGTTTATAGGCTCCTAAGGCTATAGAACATGATTCTATAAATTTATGGCTAGTTTTGAGCATGTTTGGAGGTCATTCAAAGGTACCTAAGGTCTTTCCTCTGGGCCAAGACCCCCACACCCCCCGCCCTCTCTATTTCCATGCTAAGGAAGTTGCTCCAACATGGAAGATTGGGGGGAATGGGTTTTAGAGGTCAAAATGAGGTTAAATAAGAAAATCTTAAGACTATGAGGTCCTAGGCTTCTTTGACATAGATTTTTAGTTTCTAGGAGTGTAATCTTGCCATCAAAAGTGAAAAAGTAACTTTCCCCACTATTTCCATGTTACCCACCATGGAGGAAATATTTTCCAACATGGATGGAGTAAGAATCTCATATCTAGGCCAATTTGGACCATAATCAACTATGCATGCCATCTTCTAGAGGTACTAAGGCTAGGGTTTAGGGTTTCATGTTAAAATTTGATAATTTTAAGTATTCCTAAGTGTTTTTTGAACTTTCCCCCTTTTTCCATCCTAGGACTAGGAAACCTAGCATGGAAGACTAGGAAAATATCATTTGGCCATTTAGGATCAATTTTCTAAGGTTTAAAGACTCTAAAGGATGTATACAGGGTTCTAAAGTGCATACAAGGTTATTTGATGTTGTTCTAATATTTGTATGAGCCTCAAATAAGTCTCCTCATTAGTCTCCATGCTAGCTAGTGTGGAAGAGAGGGTCTCCAACATGGAAGAGCCACAAATTTCAAATCTGAACTAGTTTTGGCCTCAATCAACTGTGCATGTGTGTTTCTAGGGTTGCTAGGGTTGAGGACTAGGGTTTGGGATCAAAACTAGCCAATTTGGAGGTTTCATAAATGGGTTTTAAGCTCCCCCCCTTTTCCCCACATGGGGGATAGCATTGTTAGTGTGGAATACTAAGGGGAGTAGCTTTTTGATGATTAGTAATCACTTTGGCAAGGTTTAAGGGCTCTAGAAGGTGTGAAACCAGTCTTAGAGTTCATGTAAAGCTGTACAATGTTTGCTTTATGTGTTTAAAGGCTATTTTGGAGTTCCCCCGAACTTCCCCCCTTTCTTCCACATTCACCAATGTGGAAGAGGAAGCTCTTAGTGTGAAGGCACTAGAGGACCTTGCTTTTTGCTAATTTCTAACATTTTTAGCCATGCATGTATGTTTCTAAGGTTGTCAGTCTTAACTGATGCTACCTAGTGTTAAACATTGGTTGTTTCAAGGATTGTTAAGTGATTTTTAGTGTTTTCACACCCCCCCCCCCCCCAACTTCATCCATGCTACGGATGGAATGCTTAGCATGAAAAGGATACTCCTTAGCATGGAGAACCAAGAGGAGGCAATTTTGAGCCATTATATGTGACTTTTAGTGGTCTGGAGGCTTTCGAAAGGGTTGGGTTACTTCCAAAAGTCAAATTACATGAAAACTTCAATAGTTTTGACTTCCCTAATTTCATCCATGCTAGGACTAGGATACTCAATGTGGAAGAACCATTAGAAGTTGAGTTTTTATTAATTTTTGTAATCTAGTACCTTTTGGAGAGGTTGTCAAGGTTTCGATGTTAGTACTGGTATATTTGAGGTTTTTTTCTTATTTCTAGGATGTTCCCATTAACTTTCCTAGCTTCATACACCTTGTTTCCATGTTGGGAAATAACAAAGAGGCCTCCCCCAATGTGGAAGAACTAATAAAGTTATATCTATGCTAGTTCGACACCAAATCAACCATGCATGTTGGCCTCTAGGATTCCTAGTGTCAGTTATCAATACTAGGAGCCAAGATCTAGCAGTTTGGAGGCTCCTAGGTGCCTCATGCAATCTCCTCATTCTTCCACACTAGGCATGATGGCTCCAACATGGGTAAGAGGAGGATGGTAGTTCTATACCAACTTTGACTGCTTTTGAGGTCTTCAAAAGCTCCAAAGGGGTTAATAGATTCTAAGGGCCACTAGGCTTTGAGAAATGGATACTAGATAGTTAATCTAGATCATTTTTTTCTTTCCCCCACCCATCCATGCTAGGGATAAGATGCTTAGCATGGATGAAGCCTCCCCTAGCATGGAACTACCAAATCCCAATGTGTTAACTAGGTTTGGTGTGGTTTTGGGGCTACCAGGGGTGCTTGAAGGGGTTCTAGGTCATGTGGGCTAACTTTGGGGGCCAAACTTAGGTTAGATGGGTATTGGAGGATAAGAATGGGTGTCTCCCCCTGCCCTACGTTGTTCAATGTTGGGCAGTGTTTCCCCAACGTGGGAACCCTTGTTATCTAATTTTTTCCATGCCCTACCCCTTTTGGAAGCCTAGGGTTGAAAAAGATAAGTTTTGGTTACTAAAAATGGCAAAATAGTCATGTTTTAATAGTTTTATGAAGTGGAATGCATGTATCCACATTGGGTATCGTGTCCCCAATGTGGATGCATGGGAGTTAAGATTTGGTTATGGCTTTAGATGTTTAGGGGTTGAAACCTAGCATTGATGCAATTTCCAAGCTAGGAGTTAAGGCATATGGTGGGGCCCAAAACCAAAAGATTTTAAATTTTAAATTTTAATCTTAACTCCCATTAATCTTAGCATGGAAGAGGCTTTTCCCCCTTTTCACTTTAGTGCACCTAGAGTTATGATGCACTAAACAAGCAACTAGGGTCTAGAGGTGGGCATCCAAGTTTAGATTGTGTTTTTAATGTCAAATTTTTGCAAGATTGGAAGAGAGCTCAAATAGAGATTTCTTATTTCAAAAATATCCTATCCTCAATGTGGAAGCATCCATCCCTTCCTGCAACTAGCGTTGAACTTCTGTTCTTCCAAGATTCCAATCATTCCTAGTGTTAAGCCTGCCATGGTGCCTAAGCAGCATGGAGAAAAAAGTAAAAACTTCAATATTTAAGATGTGGATGAGTAATAAAAAGATCTATTAAGGTTTCCTAGATCTGTCACAATCCATGCTTCTTCTGTAGCTACTTCGAGGTAGGTATTTCTACTCATTTTGCCTTAGTTTCTAGTTGTTTTTATTACTTTTATTACCATGTCTGGGGTTGTTTTCTTAGATCTACACTAATGGAGGAGGTAAAAAAAATTCAACAAAATACACCCTCTTATTTTTACTATTTCTATATGGATCTATGGTAATTTCATTATTTTGGTCTTGGTAGGTTTGGTTTTAAAATTAGGCTTGTTGTTTCCATGCTTTTTCCAAACTTTGGGAGTAAGGTTGTTTTTCTCAAATCTAGGCCAAAGGATTTGTCAAGTTAAATTTTAACAAAATTCTATGCCTTTATTTTTATTTTTTTTCTAATTGGTATGAACTGTTTTAGCTATTTTTCTATAGCTATGTTAAGTTGGGTTTTAGAATTTTTAGCTTCTTGTGATTTTTGCATGGAAAAAGTATTCAACATTGTGTATTTTTTTCTTAGGAAAACGGCTACATATTTTTAAAATTTGATGTTATGGTTTTGTAGCCCTATGTTAAGCTTTACAATGGCTATTGTCTCATTCAATTTGGCTTTGAAAAGAATAAGTTATGACTATTTTCCAAAGGTTATGTAGTTAGGTTTTTTTATGTCGTTTTTAAAATTCTATGTAAATTCACAAATTTTTTAAAGTAAATAGCAAGGGTTTTGTCTATTTGTTGGTTATTTCTAAGTAGATCTTGGCTTCAGATTTCCATCATAGGTAGAACTACTCCTTTTGGGTTAGAAAAAAGAATTTTCTGAAATTTTTACTAAGCCTATGTCAAAATGAGGTTTGTGCCATTTTTAGATTTTTGTTCAAATTTGTGAATTTTTTCTGAATAAATGGAAATTTTTTTGAATTTTTGTTAAGTGTATGTGTGTAGGGCTCACTTAGTCTTTCAAATAGTGGTAAAATCACTTTGTTAGGAGCCCAAACAAATTTTTGGTGAATTTTTTACCAGCCCTATGTGAAAAGAGTCAATGGTGATAGCTATGGTTTTTTCTAGTGTTGTTTATGTTCCATGTAAAATGAGGTTACATATTTCTAGTTGTAATGGTCATGGCTATAAGGCTTGTTATTTCAAGATTTTTTCCATGGTGGAATCAATGAAATCGAAGCTCTTGTGAATTTTTAATGAATTTTTGGTTATGGCTGTGTTAACAAGGCAAAATTCCAATTGTAGCACTTTACCCCTTTGGGGATGGATGTGATTGATATGTGTAGTTTCTCTTGTCAACATGTAAAAATTATGTTTTAAATTTTTTTAAGAAAAATAAAGGATTTTACTATTTTGAGCAAGATTTTTTTCTTTTTTACTATGACTATATTTTTCTAAGTTCTAATGCTTTCTTCTTAGTTTAGGCATGGTTCAAACTAGCTATGAAGTTTTGGCTATAAAGTAAAAGGCTATGAAAGGTTATAACAATGCTTTTTGTGGAATTTCTTAAGCCAATTTAGATAAACACCTTATAGCTTTTTACATAGGCTAATTTCACCTTTGATTAAGATGTTTTCCCAAACTTGTTTACAAAATTTTATGATAGTCATAATGTTTTTCTTTGCCATGCAAGGTCTTTTTGAGGTCCATACTCATCATTGTTAAGTTGGTGGGAATCTTGTGTTATATTAGCCACCCCAAGACCAATACCCCGTAACCTAACATGCCTTTGGGAAAGCTATCACTATGGTTCTATCTTGGGACAAGGGAGTTCCTAGTCTGATTGCCAAGTTTATTACTGACAATCCACCTCCTAGGACACTAAGAAGAACTGCAAACCCGATCAATCCATGCTACCTTATAGAGATTTGGATGATGCTAGAGTATAGTTAGTACAATGTTGACAATATTCTAATGGTGGCACACATGGCCCACACCTTATTCTAAAACCCACCCAAAATTTTGTATCTTCTATAGGGGTAAGTAATGTTTTTATGTTTTTCTTGATTTATTGTTAAAACTACCTTTCCTAACTTCTTCAATTTTACAAACTTCTTGTAGGTACAAGGTCAATGATCAAACCCTAGCCATGGATCAAACCATCTTAGATGAATTCACCAAAGGCCCCCAAATTAGAACCATTGTATATGACTAGTTAAGAGGGGACTTTGGGGAATATGCTACAAGGTTTAACCTTGTCTACAAGAAATGTAAGGACAATGGAATCATGCACAACTAGTGGGTGGACTCCCAAAGCTCTCTAGATCTGATCCTAGTAGCTAGGACCTCTTCTCAACCCACACTAAAAAAGAAGAAAGGTAAACATAAAGGCTATAACGTCCAATGTTTTATGATCATAAGAGTTTTAATTGTTCTATCACTTTAACTAGTTATTAAACATGCCCATGTTAATGCCAATCATTTGGTTGTTTCTTTGTAGGACCTTCCACCTCTACTGATGTCACCATATCCATTTTAGGATGTCATGAGGATAGCCTCATCCTAAAGTTTGATGAGGTGATACCAGCATAAGAGTGGTTGAGGGGACAAGTTTCTAGATACATCCAAGCAAACATTGAGCATGTAGTTCTTCTTGATGTATTTATGGAACCTATGCCTTCCATCCTTATTGCAAAGATACTACATGTCATCAACTCCTTCAATGATGAGGCTGGTCATTTTAACACCACCATTCGAGGTGTGAAGATTAACATGGACATTGATGAGGACCTCTTTTGCAACATTTTTGGTGTCCCCACTAATGGGTCGATGGTTGCCACCAAAATAGTGAAGGAATCAGGCCATCATGAGAAAATTTTGGAGTGGCTTGGTGCCAACATGGGGCACTTTGGAATTTCCCTAGAGAGCTTCATGAACCTTGATGTAAAGGAATCATATCCTTTATTTAGGTCTCATGCATTTCCCAAACTATTATTGAAAAATAAAATGATTGGCATCCTGCAAGTGTGGACCTTTAAGAAGGTCTTGATGGATGGTGATAGATTCAATTGAGCACTTGCTTTGGCTGTTGGGCTTCAAGAGGAGATCCTTAGACTCTATGTTGATACCTCTACAATAATCCACATGCCTTTTACATTATTTATAGGTTATTTGAAGAGGTTTGCAAAGTTTTTGGTGGTGTGGAGGAATGGATGATGGGTTTCTTAAGACCCAAGCCAACTTTCTAGGCATTGGATAAAGCACATTTATCCAACTATGTAAGCCCAAAACCCACTAAAGTGGATGGATGATTTGCTATCCATCACCACCAAGGATCTTGATGTTAGGCAATGCAAATCCCTTGACAACATGAATGAGGATGAGCCCCTCACATTTCTAGTGAGCTTCCTCAAAGCCAAATCGTTATGTAGAGATGATGAATGGGCAACCAAGTAGAAACTTAAGAGGCCTATGGAGGAAGCACTGCAAGCATCAAATTAGCTTGCCTGAAGAAGCTTAAGTTTAAGCTTAAGCCATCACAACAAGTAGTGATAGGTATGTTTTTATCTAAGTTTTTCCTATTTTATGTTTTTAGAGTCATGGTCATGTTATGGTTTTATGTGCTAATCAATTTTCTATGTGCTATGGTTGTAGATAAGTGTTAAGTCATAGCAGCCCAAGCTACCATGAAGAACTAAGGTACGCAGAGGAGGCACTCTTACAGTAGCCTAGGATAGACATAAATGATCTAGATGCCTTGTTTAGTGAGTTTCCATGCACATTCCCTATGGTTATCCTAGATGAGGAAGAGGAGGAGCTACGTATGCACATGTCTTAACATTTTTTGTTTTATCTTATTGTTTTAAGTTTTGGTTTTTTTTCTAACCTTTTAATGATTTTTATGCTTACAATAGTTATTAAGCCACCAATTCAGGCCCCTATCCCTAATTTTCATGTAAAACCATGGGTAGATGTCCTGGGTAAGGTGGAGCTCATGCATAGGATGGCTAAGGTCATCATTGACCAGTTATGCCAAGTTGCATCTAAGATAGGTAAGAACTTTTTTTCATATGCCTTAGTTGTTTGGCTATGTTATAGGCTATATTTTTGTTATGCATTATGTTTATGGTTGTATTTTTTAGGTTTTTGTAGTGCCTTTTATGGAATGGAATCCCAACTAAGACATGGAGATTGACTCCTTACCTCAGCTTCCCTCCAATCTATCTAGTGCATCCTTGAAGTTGTACAAGATTGCTATTGATCTACCAATGTCATTTGCAAAATATTCATGGGAGCTAAAGAGGTCCAATGAAAAACATTTCACCATGGAGAAAATTGGAAAAAAAATCTCTTTGCAAAATTAAAAGCAAAAATTAAAGTGACTGAATACAACCCAAAGCTAGACCTTATTTTACCAATAATAGCAACCACAAAATGAATAGTTTTATTAAACTAAAATTTTATTAACTCTATAGACCTTCTAGATCTATTAGAATGTAAAAATGTACATAGAGATTTGAAACTCTTTTCAATGTAAAAGAAGATGGCATAAGGCTTTGTGTAGTTACAACATGCTTTACTAATGTCAAATTCCATTGTTTACCCAATGGATAATGACATATTTAGCACATTGCAAATGTCATGTCTAGGAGATAGAAAACTTGAAATGGCATGTGTGACAAGAGGCAATGAACATACTATTTAGGTGTAAAATAAGGAAGAGGATTAAGTGGAATTGCATAATAGATGTCTCTATCTCTATCTACATATTTTCATGTTATTTCGTTTCATTCTTAGTTGTGCTTATGCTCATTTCTTCTCTCACATGAAGATATTAATAGATGAAAGAGATAGTGTTATCGATTATAAAAATCTTGGAGTTTTCCTAGAAGCTTTGTTGTTGTCACATTTTGTCTCTTCTACTTTCTACACTGGTTTCAACACCCTCAATTTTTCTTTTTATAGGGACTCTATGTTTAAATTTTAAATGTTTAAATATATGTACAAAATGTTAAATTTTCCAACTTTTTATTTAATATTCTTAAATTAAAGTTATTAAATTTTCATTTTTTACACACACATACATATATATATATATATAGGATTTCAATCTCTTCTTTATCACTATTTTTTCTAGCATTTATTGTTTCATCCTAGTTTGTTTAGTTCTAATTTTCTTTATTATTTTTTAATATTTTTCATGAAATTGAAAAAAAAAACATGTAAGCTTCATCTAATGTTTTTCTTAATCTCTTCAACGTTATTCATGCTTCATTCACAAGCTTTGGTGCTCTCTCTCTCTCTCTCTCTCTCTTTCTCTCTCTCTCTCTCTCTCTCTCTCTCTCTCTCTCTCTCTCTCTCATTTCTTTGAAAGGTAGAATTGTATCAAAACCTAATTTTTTTTTATTATATGTAACTTTAAGACATGTAGTAAACATGATGTTTTACAACTAGTATACATTTTGATTAGGATTAAGGAGAGGGAAGGAGGGGAAATGCATTGAAACCCAAAATAATTTAACTATAATGATGAGGTTTAAGCCTACTGATAAGTATCTTCATTTAGAAACTCCAAGTCATGGGTTTGATTCTAGTGGACAATACTAAGTTATTTGACTAGATGTATTAGAAGTAAATCCCAACTCTAGGCACCTTCATGACATAATTATTCCCAGAATAAGATATTGTATTTAGCCCATACTTATTTTCCATTATTATAGATGAATTAACAAAGGAAATACAATATGAAATCACTTGGTATAGAATATTTGCAGATGATATTATGTTGGTGGATACAACTCAAAAGAATATTTTTTCTAAAATGAGGAAGTGAAGACATGATCTAAAATCAAAAGGCTCAAAAATTACTAGAAGTAAGACAGAATATATGGAATACAATTTTAATAAAAGCATAAATATTTGGGAAATAGAAGTGAAAATTCAAGGTAAAAAAAGGTCCCTCACTACAAATAGTTTCATAATCAATCCTCCAATCAAATGGTGAAATTGATAAAGATATCAAAAATAGAATTGAGACAAGATGGTCAAAATAGAGAGAAGCTAGTGGTGTTTTATGTGATAAAAGAATACCAATAAAATTAAAAGAAAAATTTTATAGGATAATAATCAAACCTACTATCTTATATGATGTTGAATATTGTGCAAATACAAAAGAGGCATGAACAACAAATCAATGTGGCAAAAATGTGAATTCTTTGATGGATATTGAATTATACTAGAAGAAATAAAATACATAATATAGACATGTGTAAATTATTGTATGAAGTGGGAGGAAGCTGTTGCTATAAAGAACTAGTCATCTATCACTACAGCAAACATCCTTTGGAATAATGTGTTTTATAGGTTTAAAATCCCATGAATCTTGATATTTGATAATGGTACACATTTTACTAGTAAGGTTTTCAAGAAATTATTAGAATCTTATGGAGTTTATCATAAGTTAACTTCCTCTTATCATCTACAACCTATGACAAAGTGAAAGTTACTAACCATGAAATTGTTAGAATATTGATAAAAATAGTTAATATGTACATAAGAGATTAGGCTAATAAGCTGAATGATATCCTTTGGGCCTATCGAATAGCATGGAAAAATCTTATGCTAAACACTTCATTTGAGTTGTTCTATGGATAGGTTCCATGACTTCCTATTGATCTTAAAATGAAAACATTAGGTAGTATTGTGAATTTTGATATGACCTTAGATTCTACTTAAAAAGAGAGGTTGATTAACCTCAACCTTTCCAATCAATCATTCATGATCTTTTCTTTTTCCTAAGTGTGTTTGTGTGTATATGGAAAAATCAACTAATGTTCTTTACGAATGCTTACCCAATAAGCCAATGATGGATGGGTGAGTTACAGATGTAATGATGATGTAGAAGTGTCAAATGGTTCCAACGTGAAGCCTCAATTAATGGAATGTCCATACAACAAAATTCACCCATCCATTTTCTTCTATCCACAATCAATGAACCAAGCTTAGATTTAGCAGGGATCTTAGACTCACATTACAATTCGTTGAAGTTGATGCTACTACAACCATGGGTAAATGGTGAATCCACATGATAGGATGTGATCTCTAAAATCCTAGAAGCATGCTTGGTCACTTAAAGGAAAAGGCTATGTCATTAAGGATCCTTGTGACCACTGAATAGGTCAAATTCATGTGATTGTACCAAGGTTCACATGTTTCCTTACCTAGCTACCCTAGTCAAAAGAGGTTTGCAATCTTACAAACCTATGAGTGCCATGTGGTGAGAAATGAATTTTCCTATCATGCAAGTCAAAGATCCTAGGTATTGATCTAACACTGCAATTTTTCCTCACATAACATTAAAATTCCTCTTCTCATAAAAAGTAAAAGATAAAAGAAAAGATGAAAAAGAAAAAGAATATATATATATATATCTAT
The DNA here is from genome assembly GCA_015680685.1 of Gnetum montanum. NCBI lineage: Eukaryota > Viridiplantae > Streptophyta > Gnetopsida > Gnetales > Gnetaceae > Gnetum > Gnetum montanum. The sequence goes on from MNCI01002812.1 coordinate 788,008, forward strand.
ATAATATGATGATGAAAAGAATAGGTGAGTGAAAGAGTAATGTAATATTATTATTATTGGCAGACACAAATTGGTGCTTTTACCATCTCAGGCCAATCATGTAATTACTCAACTAAGCCAAAGCAAGTGGTTGAATCAATACCCATGTAAGCCTTTTTTAGGTTCAACTCATTGTCTAGATCACTTGAATTCCAATGTANATGGTCCTTAAAGTATAGAGATAAAGTAATTTAATAGCTAATTTAATCTAACTAATTAACTAATCTCTAATTAATCCTAACATAAGTATCTGGTCTCACTTTCCATACACATCCTGAACACATACAACACTACTAGGCTACCAAGTGTTAAGCACTGTTGGGATTACCAAGTGTTCTATGTTATGATCGAAGTGGTCATACTTATGTGTTTAATCTATTTAGCTTAATTAATTAGTTAATAAATCTAAGTCTATTTTAGCTTAATTAATTACATAATTAATGAAAACAAAAAATGCAAAAATAAATCATTAATCTATTCCAAGTGCTACAAGGTTTGATCAAAAGGCTCATCTTTATTGCAGTTCATACTAATGTGCTCAAGTATATCAATGCTTGAATAAAGATCTATATACTTTTTGACTCCTATTGTGGGCACTCAAAGAAATATTCCAACTTTCAAATGACAAAATTGTAAGAGCTCTACTACAACTATGACTTGACCTCCCATAAACATGGCTGGTAAGCACATATTTATAGACTTTATTATGGAGTTGTGTTGACAAAGCCCCATAAACACAGCAAATGCTATGTCAATGTAGCCTTGTCAACAAGGCAACACCACATAGAGGGGGCTACATCAACAAGGGCCTGTTGATGAGGCCATGTCAATGGGGGCCTATTGATATGACACTTTAACACTTCATCATGCCCCATGACTAAATAAAAACTTGTCCTTGAGTTCCTTTACAAGATTAGTAAGGTATGGGATTATTAACTAAATTTTAACATAACAACTAACATAACAAAACTAAATTCTTGAGTGCATAAATCAACATCATTACAAAAATTTCTAGTGTTCATGACACAAAATTAAACACCATGACATGATTACTCAAAACTTGGATAGCACATCCTTTGATGACATGAAGGTGGTTGAGAAGATCAAATAGTCCTAGGTTGTGGAGGCTTGTAAGGTTTTGAAGGACCTTCACCAGCTTTGGGAGTGTGTGCTAGCTAAGGTGACTATGGTGATTCTACTACGATTGCTACCTCTGATGAAAGGTGAAAGGGATCCAATAATGCCTTCATCTTCTCCTCCTTACTCCAGGGATCATTCATAGTCCACGCAGCATCACTAATGTGAACTGGAATGGGGATATCCCATGGATAAGGCGTTACTAGGAACAACTCCTTAATGTTGATGAACTAGGTATTGAATTATTTGTGTTTAACATCAAATGCATTCATTGCATTCTATAGCTCCTTGTAGCCATTCATTCTTTTGGCCAAGTTCTCAACAACAGATCTCTAATCAATGTATTTTTCCTTGAAAGTCTTGAATTTATCATTTTCCATTGCAAGCTTTTGCTTTATGTCCTTATGGTGCTTGAACTCGACCTTGTACAATAATTATGAGATGGCCATCTACTTTTCCAATTTTAATTGTGGCTATTTGGTAGTCAACATTGCCAAGTTCATGACTGGAGATTGGCAAGCTCCATGTATTCCATCATTTCCTTTACTTGTAACTCCTTTAGGTGAATTTCTACTTTATTGTATTGATCAATCCCATCAATGATGAGCTGTTATAATTCATGTTCTTATTGTAATTTCTAGAGGGTCTCATTCACCTATACCTTCACCACTTGAATATGTTTCTCATTTACTTCTTTCTATAGGCCAACCTCATCTTTGTAGTGATCCTTAACTCTCTCAAATTTGAGAGCCTTTGATTTCTAGGTAGCTACCTCTATTATAGTCTTTTGGTGAAGGGCATGGACCTCCTTCATAAAGAGGCTTCTATTCTCAACTACTAATCACCTTCGCTCTATGTTTGAACTATCTAGTTGCTCCTACTATTGATGGATAAAATCAGTCAACTATTTTTTATGCGCATTAACATTTTGTAGGTGATGATTTTTTATAGTCAATTGCACATTATCTTGGTAGGTTAGATTCAAGGCCTTCTAAATTTTATGTTGGGTGGCCTTTACCAAGGATTGGTAGAACACTATCATCTCCATCACACCCTCAACACCTTTTAGCCTAATATGAAGCTATTCAAAAGCTTCATCTCTTGTTAATACTGGTTTGAAAAATGTAGGGTTAGCAATCTAGGATCTCAGTTTAGTAACTTCAATAACCAAACATCCATTTAGCTCTTTGGCTATTTCAAGTTTCCCTTCCAAGATAATGTTCTTGCTCCTTGCCTCTAGTAGCTTTGACTAGGTTACAATAATACTATTCAAAAGATCAAAGACATCTGGAAGTAGTTGCCTAGTTCCTACTAGTCAATCTAGTAGTTAGTCATGTTGGGTTATGCTTAATCTACCACTAATGATTCCTGCAAATGTCTACACATCTTTAAGTGTAGTGATGTCTAGTGTAGATATTACAAGTGCATTGAGTATTTTAGTAATTCTGAAAGTAGCCACCTTTACTCCTATTTCTTGCCCTTAGTGTTGCATCACCATTATTGTTGTCCCCTCACTTTTCTCCAAGCATACTAAGAAGGTCGTAATGTTTCCAAAAATCTCTAGGAGTGGTTGCTATTCTAACAGAGATACCATTACCTCTCTAGCACTAGGAGTCGACCTCATAAACAACTGCATTCATTGGATAGAGAAAATGGATCCACCTGCATCAGAATCTTGATGAGATTCACCCCAATTTTAGGCAACCCAAGTGCCTTAACAATGGCATGCATTGACTAGGACACTAAAATATCCTTGATTTTGACCGTTGAACCAGCTTGCCTATTGTTCAAAAATAAGAACATCTCTCCCATATACCACTCCTCATTAGAAGTGATAATTAGCCACATGGAAGAGGTCTTTAGTTAGTCTTATATCAAATTAGATGCTTGCTCCAAGAAAGAGCCAAAGTTTAACTTGTGAAGAACTATTTTCTAAACCTCCCTTGACCTTATTTAATTTAGGTAGGCCTTTGTCAAGGTCACCTCAAGGTTTGCTTACTAAGCAAGTGCCTCATCTTAGTGGGAATGTTTTGTTGTTGCTAATGGTTCTAGAATCTAATGAATAAATTCCACTTTAGCCTCTTCCCTAAGATTTCACATGACATGGGTTATAATTGGTTCTTCCTAGGCCTGTTCTTGGCCCCTTCCTATTCTTGGCCATTTCTTCCTTGGTTGAGATAGTCCTCCTTCCTACATGTGTTTACCTTTTAGTGCCATCTACAATCACAACACATCCACGAATTAGTAGATATGATGTGTAACTTAGAATATTTAAATACCTTATCTTGTTAGTTAGTTACACTTGGCTATGTTTGGACCATGGTAGATTGATTATTTTATTAATTAATTTTTATTATAAGTATCACTGGAGCTCATTGGAAGGATTTAACTTCTACAATTTGATGTTTAAATGTTGATTTCTTAGTTAAACCTTTGTGGGAGTTAGAAAAATGGTGAAACATTTTCTATTAAAATGGCATATTTGTGGCCTCCATGACTATGAGCTTGCCTATAGGAGCTATAGGGTCAAATAACGGAGTGATTTAGATAAAAGATTAGGAATTTATGGGCTCTGGAAGGTTTGAGGCTCTGAAAATTTCAAAAGCTCCCTTGGCGTTTGTGAGCAAATGTGAAAATTTCTAAGGGGGATTGCATATATTTATAGTATTTTTGTGCTACATTGATGGAGCTACATTTACGAGGCCTTGTATACACATGGGCTCCATCGATAGGGCCCCATTTATAAGGTCCTTAAACATAATTTTCAAACTTGAATATTTCAAAAAATACAAAAAAAAACATTTGAATGAATTTTGGGTCCATGGAGTTCCCAAAAAGCTAAGAATATGATGAAATCATTAAAGAGGATCTTTAAAAGCCCAAAATTTCAAAAATTTGATGGAGAATGTATGAACTAAAGAAAATATGTAAAGAAGCATATTGTCAAATGTAGAAGATGGATATACAAAAGATTTTAATTGCAAGAATGCCTAATGATAAGGTGCTTAATAAATCCAACCAAGAGATATGCAAGTGGGTCCTTCCCATAGTAGGCACATGCCTTGTTTGCCCTTGCATAACCTCAACCTAAGGAGTCCATGGGCCCCATAGATGATTAATGGTTGATGAAATTTAAGGACCAAAACTTGGAAGATTCTATCAAAGAATTCAAGTATGTCAAATAAAGACACCAAATCAAGAACATGGGCATTGACAATGAGGTGAGTTATGGGTAGCATGGATGGATGATGAAGAAGGTGGGATAAAATTTCAAATTGAGATCATAAGAAGTCCCTTTTGGATTTGTGTTTAAATGATTTGAGAAGATCCATTCTTAGTCTAGACCAAAACCAACTACTTTCAATGACTTTGCATCATCATTCCAAGATTAACCCATCCCCTTAAGACAGAAGAGTGCTTCCATAGAACAACCATCATTCCTTAAGAAGAAGAAAAGGGAAGCAGAAAGTGAGAGAGGTCCTTAGTTACAGGGGACCTTTAGGCATGGGTAACATGTCTTTCTAGTTCCATAACCAGTGCTTATAGCCTATTTATTTATCTAAGGAGTGTGCTTTGAATTTCCATCATGTTTTTTTTTTTTTTTTTTTTTGTTTGGTTTTTGGATTTTTTTTTATTTTTTTTCCTTTTTGGATGGAAACCACATCATGCAAATACTTATTCAACTTCCTATTATTGGTCAACACAAAACAATAAGAAGTCTATGACAATACACATGCACCCAACTAAGTAGAAGAGTGCAAAGAGTATTGAGTTTCCTTAAAGTCACATTCTATGCAAACCTTTTAAATCCTTTCCAATTCTAGAAGCTACAAGGTCATAAATTTATTTAAAGTTTATTTAATGAAAGGAACCTCATACTTCCAAAACAAGGAAAACCATAGAGTTTGTGGATGGGTGGATGTCATGGACTCACTGCTTGTTCCATGAAAAAAAAACCATATCTTAACCATCGGTACAAAAATTCAAATGTAGAAAATAGACATTAGCAAACAAAACATTAATCACAAACCACCATTAGTAACAGCTACAATACCACTGTGTCCTATTAGCATAAAGCATGTTTATTAACAAAAATTAGAAAATCACACTAAAATAAAGTAAACTATATAAAAAAGTGTAAAATGCTTAAGAAAAATTTAAATGTACTAACAATGGTGTAAAAACAATGGTGTAAAATAGAAAAAAGTTTTAAAAATCAAAAAGGTATAAAATAAATCATTTAAAAAAATAAAAATCTATAAAACAAAAAGTAGAAAAACTAAAAAGCCACGTATATGATTAGCATAGATGGCCATCTTCCTCATGACTGAGTTGGAAGAAGGAGATCTAAAAAATTGAGTGTGGTTGTTCATCCATTGAGGTATTTGTTGCCCTAGCTTACTTGGGGTTGTTGAAAGGCTTTATTTGTTGGATGTTGACTAACTACTTCTTATTTGGGCTTTCAAGTTTGTATATGATCATGGCCCCAAAAGAAAATGTTTAATTGATTATATAAGACCCCTCCCACAATGTTTGGAATTTGGTTTGTTGAGGTACATGTGTGGGATTCCAATAGAGAACCTTATCTCCTAGTTGAAATTTTTCTTTCAATTTTCCAAGGTCATGATGTTGTTTGTTGAATGCCTTATGCACTTCATTCAAGGACATGGCTACTAATCAATTTTCTTCTAATAAATTTAGGTTGATTAATCTTTCTTTTTGTGCTAGACTTAGGTAAAGGTCAAGGTCATAGGTTGTTGAGAGTATACAAAGCTCTAATTGAAATGGGAGCATTAGAAGTTTTCTGTACACTTGAGTTTCCATGTTAAGTAGTAGGCTCAAAGGACATCATTGAGTTTTATGCTTCAATCTCTCCTAAACTTGCTAATAGTTCTTGTTAGAATCTTTGTGATCTCCCTGTTAGTAACCTCTACTTGACTATTAGCTTGGGGGTGATAGGGTGTTGTTAATTTATGTTCAAACCCTAAACATTGCATGAGTTTTCAAAAAGTAGCACCTGTAAAATGGGTTTCATTGTAAGAAATCAATTCATGTGGCACTCCAAACCTACTCATAACATTTTCTTACAAAAATCAAGTAATAGGGAATGATGTATAGTTGATGATGATTTCTACTTCTATCCATTTGGTAAAGTAGTCAATGGTGACAACTATATATGCCTTCCCATTAAACATGGATGTGATGGAAACCATAAAATTTATAACCCATATGTCAAAGGATTCTAGTGGTTGAATTCACTATTGAGAACCCTTCATACATGTAGTCATCCCACCATCTCATTAACAGCACTCACAAGATCAAACAAATTTGTGGGCATCCTTGAAGATTATGGGCCAATAGTATCTTGCCATCAAGATTTTTATGGTCATGTGTTTCCTAGCATAGTGGCCTCCATAAATACCCTCATGAGCATCCTAGAGAATGTGCAATTAATCTACATCAAGTACACACCAATGAACTAAGCAATCAGCACACCTTGTAAAGGTGTCCATTGATTTCCATGAAGCACTTAGGCCAATGAATAAATTGTTATTTCTTCCTATAGTCCAGATCTCGTGGCATCTCTTGAGTAAGAAGATAAGTGAGGATGCCATCATGCCATTTTGGTTTTATGGGCTTTTTTTCATTTATTGCATCAACAAAGAGAAGTTCATCAAGAAATTAGTTAGAGAGTGGGCTCTCCTCCTCTTTACTATCCCATCGTAACCAAGACAAGTGATTAGTGACCACATTCTCAATTTCCTTTCAATCTACCATCATTAGATCAAATTTCTGCAATATCACTAGCCACTATATGACATAGGGGCTTACCATTGGCTTATTCATGAGGAAGAATATGGCACTATGATCAATGTGCACACATACTTTATGCCTAAGCATAGTGCTTGAACTTCTCTAGAGCATACACTACTACCATCAATTCTTTCTCTATGGTGGTGTAATTTAGTTGTGCATCTATAATACTTTAACTTGTGTAGTGAATGTAGTATGGACATTTCTTATCATCCAACTATGTGAGCATGGCTCCCAAGGCATATTTAGATGTATCTATCATTATATAAAATTGCCTAGACTAGTTAGGTGCTCGTAGAATTGGAGTATCTATGAGCCTCTGCTTGAAGCTCTAGAATGCATTTTTGAATTTCTTGGTCTAGATCAATGGAGCATCTTTCTTTGTTAGCTTAATCAATGGTTTTGCAATCTTAAAGAAATTCTCTATAAATCACTGGTAGTAACCAATGTATCCAAGGAATGATCGAACATCTTTTACAATTTTCGGTTGGTGATTGATTCCTTGGATAACCCTTATCTTTTTAGGATCTACCTCAATCCCTTCCTACAAATTCTATGTCCTAATATAATTTCTTCTTGAATCATGAGATGGCTCTTTTGCCAATTGAGTCACAAGTTTGTTTCCAAACATCTCTTAAGTACTTACTCAAGGTGGTCCAAGGCTTACTTGAATGTAGTGCCATAAGTGAAGAAGTCATCCATAAAGATCTTCGCTTCGCTACCTATTTGCTACTGAAAGATGTTTAAGACCAAACATTGGAAAGTGGCATGAGCATTACATAGACCAAAAGGCATCTTGCAATATGCAAAGGCTCCCTAGGAACTCATGAATGTTGTTTTGGCCTGATCCTCTAGCATGATATGAATTTGGTTATAGCCACTATAACCATCTAGAAAACTATAATAACAATGCCTAGATATGATGTCCAACACCTAATCAACAAATGATAATGGAAAATGATCTTTGAATGTTGTCATTTTCCACCTCTCTTTAGCACATTAGATGATCCCTACCTTAAGGAGTTGCTCAATATCCTCTTTGACGATTTGCTACAATTTTGGATTCAACCATTATTGTGGTTATTTCCTTATCTTCATGGATGGATCTGTGTAAATGCAATGTTGGCATATTTGTCTATTAATTCCAATGAGTTTAGAATATAACTAGGCAAATGTTATTGCTCATTTATTAATCACTTTTAATAGTTTTTATTTTCTCTCAAGATAAAGTTTAGCATTAAGTATAACTGGCTTGCCATGTTCAAGAATGCATATTCTAGGTTGGTAGGTAGAGTTTTCAACTCTAAGGGTTCTTGTTTGAAATTCTTAGGGATATCCAACTCTCCCTAATTGGTATCATCATTAGATAGTTGGTGATGAACTTGCTCTCGTTCATCCATGCCTATGACATAAGCATATGTTAGGCTCTCAAAAAGTTCCATGCACATTGTGCTATTGTCAAAATCAATGGTTAGCCATTGGGTGCCCTCTTGTTTTGTGGCTACTATGCACAGACATCTTTGAATATTTGCTTTGTGTGCATACTACTTGTATTTTTGTATGCAATGCATGGAACTTATCTCTTCTCGATCTTTCCAAATGCATTTTCTTTATATATCTCTAGAGACAGATCTTTGATGTCCATTCTTACATCAATAGTGCTTAGCCATGCCCTTCTCATAATGATTGGGAATTCCCCCTTATATTTCTTAACCTTGATTTCTAGGAAATCAGTAGAATAAGACCACCCACAAAAATTGGTCATAATGTGTTTAACCAATTCCAATGAAATAATAATGGACTGGTCTACCAATTCCAATTTGATATTACTCTTCTTGAGAGATGGTAAGTTCCAGGCAGTATACATCTCATGAGAAATCAAGTTCATACCAAAACCTGAATCAAGAAGAGCTTTAGATGGTTCATTCCTAGAAATATGTAAATAGATAAGGGGACTCCCAAGATTAGCTAATTTTTTAGGAAGGTTTCCAACCTAGATCTAATCAGATAAACATGAGTAAGCATAATAGTATGGATTTTGAATGGCATTTGGTTTGAAGGATTCTCAATGGAATGGTTTGCAAAGGATGAGGTAGGAGTAGGGTGACAAGTCGCATGAGTCTATGAAGGCTTAGTAAGGCTATTGGGTCAAAAGAATGGTCTTTTATAAGTATGAGGTTCTGAACCCCTTGGTTGATGAACTGGTAATAGATTGACAACCCTGGTAGTGTTGCATTGCTACATCTAGGCTAAAAGTTCATTCTGCATGAATGGAGCAAGTGGTAGCTATGTTGAGGGTGCAAGAACAAGTGCAAGAATAGGAGGATGATAAGCATAGAATGTGGTATCCCTTCTAGAATATCAAGAATGAGATCTACATTATTCAAGAGGATAGTAGTGATGTTGAAAAGGAGAAACATGAGTATAAGAGTCATGTGAAGACAAGGGTTGTTGAACTTAATACCCATATGGATCTAGCTACATGTAAGGGTACTACTTCCTTGGTGGTGGCATCCACCATGACTATGGTTGATGCCATTGTTGATATTACTCATATGATGTGATGGAGTTCCACTTGGATAATATTGTTGTTGCTAATGGAATTGTCTAGGATTACCCTAAGGATAAGGTAATCTTCTAGGTATTTGTCTTTTTGCTAGTCATGGATTCAGAGCATACACCCTAAACTCTTGTAAGTGTGACACAATGAGACAACATCCCTTAGGATGTTCATATTAGTAAATTTCACATCCACCATCATCATCTAATTTAGTTTTTGCAATGTCTTCTACTACATCTATCTTTCCCTTACCCTTTTGGTAAGGACATTCAGCTTCTTTCCACCTCCTATGGTTACGATCACTACTCTACTCTCTTGATTCTTCGATGATTTTTAGAGTAGTTTAGAATTTTTCATTCAACAAATACCACATTTTATCTACCTTGGCCAAAATTTCAAACATAGATTTTTGAATCTGTAAGGTCTTTCTATTCACCACCTCATCAAGTGATGATTCCTTCTCATTGTCAAAAAAATTGAACTTCTCTCTTTCTAATGGAAGGATCCCTATTGTATTCTTTAGCACTTTACCATTTCCTTACCTCTTCTTCTTCTTTTGCTACCTACTCAATTAGCCTTTGAATCTAATGGGCTCTGAGCTTTGATAGTCTTCTTTAAGGATAAACCCCAAGGATTCTTCTTTCTGATCTAAGTCCATCTATGATATGGCAAATTTGTTCCTGGTGAGAATAATCATGACCAAGGCATCAGTGTATGAGAGAATAGTATCTACTCATGGTAGCATCCAAGGGTTCATGGTTTTCTTACTTCCATCCTTGGATCTACCTTCTCAGATTAAACACTTTGGAGTATGTCTGATACTTATCATTAAATAACTCTAGCATTGTACTCCATCTACGAATGGATTCTGGTTCCAAGAACTAGTATCAATGTTTTTCTTCCTTGATGAATGTCCTAGGAAATAGCTTTAATTTCTATCAATAATTTTCAATATTTTGTAAGAAACAAGCATCATGAAAATATTGAAGATGTATTCGTGGATCAAAGTTATATTCCCCTTCAAATCTGGGAATATTGTTCATAGCAAGGTAGTTAATCTGACTATCTTTCACATGCTTGGTTGGAATTTTTATCGCCTCTACAATATTTAGCATGCTTCGAGTTTTCAACAAAGTCTCATCATCATCATTATTTCAATGATGTTGATGATGTCCTATGCTACCCCTTCATTCATGATGGGCCCAATGATCATCATTATTATCCCATTCTTACCCTTCATCATGATTGTTCTTTTTGCAACATTTGTTAGAACTAGAAGAGGAAGAAAAATATGTAGATGAAGAGGGAGAAGGGCTACCACAACAATGAATTTTGCCAACTCCTCTACGATTGTCACATCCACATTCACTAGTTTTCTTATCATCTTAACGCTTGTTTGAGTCCCTACCTTAATTTCCATGTTTACTTAAACCTGACAGTGGACTGCAAATTTAGGGCTACACCCCCATCACCAATAAGAAGTGATGGAGAATCTTCATGTTGAAAGCCCCCAAAGGGAGGATCCTCATTGTTATTTTGCTTAAGTAGGAACAAGGGATTGGTGAACTGTTTTCCCTTCATAATCTCATGGTGCTTCTCTTGGTGTCAATCTCTCTTGCATTGTGTTTTAGTGGGATGGTAGTCATGGTAGTCATAATCATGCACAATGTACTCATCTTGAAGATCCTAAATGCCCAACCTCCTAAGATTTTGAAGCAATATCTCATGCACAAATCACCTTATATTCTTGAGGGACTGGTGGTTTAGTGTCATCGCACCTATGAGAAGAAGACATTTTGTAATACAAATAAGATATCATTATGCTTATGTGATTATATTTATTATGATGATGATTTTGACTTCAAGGTTCATCTAATGATGTTAATAATGTTAACTAAACCTAGATAGTGCATGTTTCAAACAAAAAGAGTATGTAGAAATAGTGTAAATGATGAGTGGTTAAGTACCCCTACGCTCAACCATATGAATTACTAAGCATTCACGTGTAATCTAGTCAAATTTAATGGACTCTATGTCTTTCAGTACACTAGCCTCTAGAAAGTGAACTTATCCTAATAGTCATTCATTATTTTCCCAATTACACTTGTGATGTACAAAGATATGGTTAAGTGTAATTATGGCATATGATTTTTATTATTTTATGCTTTATATTTCTAGTGCTTAAAGTAGAGAGATGAAGTAATTTAATAGCTAATTTAATCTAACTAATTAAGTAATATCTAACTAATCCTAACAGATGTATCCAGTTCCACTTTCTATACACATCCTAAACGCATACAACACTACTAGGCTATCAAGTGTTAAGCATTGCTGAATTAATTAATTGTTGTATGTTATACTCAAAGTGATCATACTTATGTGTTTAATCTATTTAGCTTAATTAATTAATTAATCAATTTAATTCTAGTTTAGCTTAATTAATTAAAATAATAAATGTAGAAATAAATCATTAATCTATTCCAAGTGCTACAAGGTTTGATCAAACAACTTGTCTTTATTACTGTTCACACTAGTGTGCTCAAGTACATCAGTACTTGGATAAAGATCCATACACTTTCTGATGCCTACTGTGGGCACATAGAGAAATATTCTAACTTTCAAATGATAAAATTTCAAGAGCTCTACTACAACTATGACTTGACCTTCCATAAACATAGCTGGTGAACGTGTATTTATAAACTTTATTGTGGAGTTGCATCAACGAGGTCCCATAAATGTAGCAAATGCTACATCAACATGGCCCCATCAATGGGGCAACACCATGTAGATGGGGCTATGTCAACAAGGCCACATCAACAGGGGCCTATGAATGCAACACTTTGATGCTTCATCAGCCATGAAGGCCTAGAAATTTCTTCCTTAATAAACTTTGGTAATGTCAATTGTTGCTTTTATCAAATTCCTAAATCCATTTTTTAGGGGTTAAAATTTGTAATTTTTAATCCAAATCATGGTTGTATCCATCATCTCTTAGTCATGGTGTTATAATCTTTGTTGGGATTGGGACTGGTAAGCACAGCTAGAGGGATCGACATGAGGATTCTACTAGATCAAAATTTAGGGAGTCTACCATGCATATGTACATGGATGGAGGAAAACCAAAATGGAATCTTAACTTCTAGATGATTTATGGCATGTTTCCTTAGTTTAATTTCACCAATAGTTATACTAGAGAATAACCAAGGCTACATGACATTGGTGGTGGTAGGTATGACATTGCACTTAAAATGAGAACTTGGAGAACTATCCCTACTATTGGGACAAGTAACGGTGATGGGACGTGACAATGGATCTCTCACAATGTGTAGGATATGCTCACATGCTTCATGAACTAATTGAATTGTTCTCTAGGAATTTAGTGATGTTTTTTTTCTCTCTCTCTCATATTTATCATGTATTCTCCATTCATTCCATTTTATACCTTGTCAATTATTGTGGATGGTAGGAAGTCGACAAGAAAAATAAAGGATAAGATTGGCCATCTAAGAAGATGGACTCATGTTGGATGCTAATGTTTCACTAGTTATTGGGAACTCACCTATGTCTCATCAATGGATTTTACAAGGGTAAGAAAGATAGGAGCATGCATGGAGGTAATCCACTTGTGAATCCTTGGTGGCATGGCATCATAAGTGAGTGAGCTTAAGCTTAACTTCCAAGATGATGGTGGTTGCATGGCATAAGGTACTTTGTTGGTCTTTTGCATGTGTGGTTGTAACACAATGAGCCTAATGATTTGACTAGGACTACCCTCTTCCACTTTTATTTCCTACCTATGTGTTTGATTATCTTGATTTGCTTTAGTAATAGTGTCAAAAATTTTTGAACTCTTTTTAGTTTGTTGTCTCACATGCTTACATCTGTGGTTGTTATGCTAGTATTCTTTAGTGCATGTCATTAGTTAATGTTGTCCAAGGATAGTGTCTTGTAACTTAGTCATGGGGGTGAGATACCATTGGATATATGATTTCTAATCTTATCTTGTTGTCATACCTATGTACATGCTTGACATTGGGTAGTGAAGTTCTTATTGATGCTTTCCTTGGGGATTATACTTACCATTGTTTTTATGCATGATGTTTTCAATGATGGTTTAATGCTTAACAATTTCACATTATTTTTAGCATCCTTATAGTCTAGTATGTCTTGGTAGGTGCAACTTTGAGCCCATGAGTACAACATCATTTAGTACCACTTAGAGAACACTTACTTGACCTAACACCTAAGAGCCTTTCATGAAAGGAAAATTTAGAGGTGAAGTGGGTGCATTGCAAAACCACAAGTAGGAAATGCACAACAATCAACAACTAAAGATAAACCAAAGAGGATATACCAAATATCATCCATTAGACTAGAGGCATCTTCAGTGCCATAGGCACATCAAGGGATTCTTCTTTCCAATCATCATCCCTTAGCCTATTTCTTCTAAAAGTGGAAATTTTGAATGGATCCTATGTCAAAGTATTTGTACAATTATATTCCTCCATATTGACATTATCATGTATCTAGTCCTAGCCATTATGTCTTGAATGTTAAAGTTATGGAACTAGCTTTATCTAGTCATGGGAGAATGATGAAGCATTTAGTGACAAGTTATATGTCAATTATAAGTCCTAAATCTAGGAAAGCATTTTGCGCATCTCATTTTTGTATTCTAGTATGTTTGATTGAGGTTATTGGTTGATGGGACACGATATCGCATGGGCCACAATATCTATAAATAAGAGGTGGCTCTCCCTTGTTTCTCCATCCTAGTCTAGACAATAGGGAAACTCTGGCAGATTGATCACTCTAGAGATAGAATATTTTCCATGTGCCCGCAGTAGAAGTCCTAAAGTGAATGGATCTTTATTCGAGCAGACATTGTACCTGAACACAAGTTTGTATATGGAAATAAAGACAATCTTCTTAGATAAACCTTGCAGTGCATGGAATAGGCTAATTTGGATTTTCTTTACTGTTATTTATTACCTGTTATTTACTACTTTCCTTCTCAACGCTTCTCTCCTAGTTAAGTACCTCAGTATGACCACTTCGAGCACATGCGTTACATGTGGTGATCCCAGCAACGATTAGCATTTGGTAACCATGGTTGCATCGGTTTAGGGTGTGTACAGTAAGTGGGAACGAATGCTAATGCTAGTTAATTTAGACTTAGTTCATTAGTTAGAGTTAGTAATTAGTTTCTCAACCCTTCAACTTGTTAGCATAGGAGACATAAAACATAAAAACTATAAAAATCATATACCTCGAACTTACTTAACCATACACCGTGACAACTACAAGTAAGTCTGGGAAGACAACGAATGATTAACCCTAAGTGTTCCATGGGGCGTGTAGGCACTTAGTCTATGGAGTTCAACTGGATCACACATGCTATGTTCGTATTCGTATGGTTGAGTGTAGGAGTATCTCACCACTCATCATTGGTGTT
>MNCI01002812.1:807034-821458 GCA_015680685.1 Gnetum montanum
GAATGGTGATGGCTCTTTGGAGATGCATTCTTATTACTCAAGTGGATGGTTTGGCTGAATGCATTGATGCGAAGTCACTAGATGTGGTTGATTTAATGTTAGAGTTGGATGAGATTTTCCAAGTCACATTAATCATGAAACACATAAGGGGCTGTACACCACCTTGTTCTTGGGATTCCATTCCATTCTCTTCTCTCCACTCTTCTCTCCATTGTTCACCTCATTGCCAATTCTATCATTAGTGTATATTTTGGTAGATACATTGTTTTCTTTTTGGTAAATTCTTATGGTTAAGACTTTAACTCTTGTTCCAAAGGACATTCCCAGAGCCTACAGACTCTTTGAATGTGGGTTTTGTCAGGGCATTCAGGGAATGTGCCTGCTTTGGGGAGGACCCACTGACATTCCTATTTAGTGCATTGTTAAATTCTTTTTCTTAACATTTTTGCAATCCATTTTCTTTTGTTCATTTCCATCTTGACATCCATTTCATCAATGTCTTAGTTGTCTCTTTTTATCCATCTTCTTGTTCTTATTCTTTCTCCATTCTATCGCTACCGGAGGTTTGCGATTATTCATGGGGGTACGAGGCCCAATTTTTTCAATTTTCTCTTAGCCCCTATACCTTCGGTAGTCATTAATATATCTCTAGATTCTTAATCAGCCATACCACAACCCAGCCAATTGAACTTTCACTGAAGCAAGGTATCAATTGCATGATCATTCATTTACCCTTGCTAATACAAGACTGTGTTGTGTGTAGATGGCGATCATGCAATAACGGACCAGATTTGGAGGGGCCACTTGGAATGGAGTGGTGCTGAAGCAACTTTGCAAGGAATGAGATTGATGATGCGCTTATGGATGGACAACGAAAGGCGCAATCTTAGCATTGGCAGTAGCAACACTTCTTCTCTCTTCTCTCTTCTCTTTTCTCTCAGTTGCCAAATAAGGCCTAATGTCAATGTAATAAGGTGTTCACCCTTGTTGTCATGAACATCAGTTGTTGAGTCTTGTAATGCTGATCTGTTCACATGTCATTCCATTAGTTTCCTTTGAGTCAATAATCCCATACCTTCCCGATATTATTATAGTGAACTCGAGGATGAGTTTTCATTTAGTCATGGAGGTATGATGGGACACGATATTGCATCCCTCGCGATATCGTGTCTTCCCCTGTGATATCGCAGTGTGCCGTCATATCTATAAATAAGAGGCAGCTCTCCCTTGTTTCTCCATCCTAGGCTAGATAGTAGGGAAACTCTGGCAGATTGATCACTTTAGAGATAGAATATTTTCCATGTGCCTACAGTAGGAGTCCTAAAGTGAATGGATCTTTATTCAAGCAGACATTATACCTAAACACAAGTTTGTGTACGGAAATAAAGACGAGCTTCTTGGATAAACCTTGCAATACATGGAATAGGCTAATTAGGATTTTCTTTACTATTATTTATTACCTGTTATTTACTGCTTTCCTTTTCAACCCTTCTCTTCTAGTTAAGTGCCTCAATACAACCACTTCGAGCACATGCATTACGCATGGTGATCCCAACAACGATTAGCGTTTGGTAACCACTGTTACATTGGTTCAGGGTGTGTACGGTAAGTGGGAACGGATGCTGACGCTAGGTAATTTAGACTTAGTTCATTAGTTAGAGTTAGTAATTAGTTTCTCAACCCTTCACCTTGTTAGCATAGGAGACATAAAACATAGAAACTATAAAAAATCATATACCTCGGACTTACTTAACCATACACCATGAAAACTACAAGTAAGTCTGAGAAGACAATGAATGATTAACCCTAAGTGTTCCATGGGGCGTGTAGGCACTTAGTCGGTGGAGTTCGACCGAATCACACGTGCTATGCTCGTATTCGTATGGTTGAGTGTAGGGGTATCTCGCCACTCATCATTGATCCTTAGCAATGCATCCTTACCTCTTGTGTCATACTATAAAGTTTAATGCCTGATTCTAAGTCCTTTAGGATGATTTTGGCTTCACTCAGATGTCCCAGGGTCATTCCACCACAGCCTTCAAGTTATGGCTTGTTCTAAAGGGAAAGTGATCAATTGTGGTTAATTGAAGGTGGTGCACTTAGTATCCTACACCAACACACAACTCTATATTAGCACAAGGATGCTAGTGTAGCCCTACTTAGCCTTGATTAACCTCCTTACCTATAGTGTAACTTGGGTTATCTAGTATGGCATTGACAAGCCTTTCTTGATGTCCAGGTGCTCATGAATCTTCTTCATTCCTATACAAAAACTATAAATACTCAAGGATAGTTCTCACACAATAACAAGTTAATAGTTAGTCATTTCTTGGGCTTATGGCATCTAGATCATGTGAAAATTTCTTTCTCCCTTGAGTAAGTTAATTTCCTTCATTGTTTGTAAGTGTTTTGAGTCATCACTTTCACAAGTGTGACTAGAATCTATTAGAGTGCTACCTTGCTTACATAGCCTAGAATTATTTGGTCGATGTAGAGTCCAATGTTTTCATGGTGAATAAATATTATGATTTTTCCTCATTTTTATAGTTGATGCCTTAAACATTTAAAATACCAAGAACATTACAAAACATGAAAACCCTAAAAATATTTATTTAATTCTCATTTTCATAAGCTATGATGACTCAACCTTACCCAAGAAGGCCATAACTCTATGGCATGGTGTTGGACCATTGAGGTTGTGGCTAAGAGCCATTTTATTGCATTTTTTGTATGGTGTTGCAGTTGTCTCTTGAGGGATTATGACATGTGTGAGTGTATGTGAGCATTACCCTGGTCTCTAGGTGTGATTGCAATGCATGTGTGTTTATTCTCATTTTTTCTTTTTAACATAAGAATCATGAAATATAAAATCATAAATATTTTCTTCTCTCTTTCACTTTGTTGTTACATGGAATTGAACTCTATCATATGTATTATAATATATTCTATATTTCTTGAATGCAATGACATACACGAGTGTTCTTAGTAATCCACTCAACATCTGTCTTCTAAGCTTACAATCAAATCACACTACAATTTATATGATATATTTCATGGGTCCAAAACCGGTGAGACCCCTTTTAATAGGTACACCCCAAGATTTATAGAATTTTACAACTCATAGGATGATGATGATGATGATTTCTTAGGGGTGAATATTGTAGAAATATATGTTTTGAATTCTAACACTACTTTCCACAATACACACACACACATATACTATAAGTAAACCTCAAGATATATAATCAACATGATACACTAGAAGAATTATAGAGAAATATAACAATGCCTTAAGTGTGACTTACAGTAGCTTTGTAAATCATTATTACATAATGAGCTAACCACTTGAGCCACCTCTCATTGGTTATAGTTGGTAAAATTTAAGCAACATATAATATAATAATGTTACAAAATCATTTTTCTGAAGGCTATTGATTGGTAACTTCAAATTGTAAGTTCAATTTTGGTGAGCAATACTAAGTCATAAGGTTCACTATTAAATTTGTAAATTTGACTTTCTAAAACCAAAGGAGTTTCTTAATTTAAAAAGTTGAATCCGCTTATTTAACATCCACAATTTAGGAAACCAAACATGTGCTTAAGTTATTTGTATTGGTTCTATGCTACTAGTTTAGATATATATTTATGATATATATATCTAATATTTGGCTAAGAAAATCTTTTTATATTTCAAATTAATGAAATCCTAGAATTGATTAACTAAAAATTGATTTACATGTTGAAAAAAATCAAAACCATAGTACATTCTCTCACAATAATTTTATGAAAATATTTATCCCTTGGCATAGCTTTATGACATTAATAAGTATTTATTTTCAATGACAAAGTACAAATAATACATATCCATAATAATTCTCATGGAAAAGTTTATTTCTTTATTAAGTGTTATGATAATGATTATTTTATTTTCTGTAACAAAGTTCAACAAATTGGTAGTAGGTCTCTCTACCAAAAGTATATAGAAGCATTCAAACTACATAAATATATATGAAGTGATCCTTTTCCTATTCCAAAGGAAATGTTTTTTAGGATTGGTTGTAAGGATGAAAACTGGAAAAGTCATCCCCAAAATTGTTAGCTTTTTCTTTAGACTCTCTTTGCTATGTTGTTTATGTAATGTACTTTGAATTTTTTAAATTATTATTTAGTTTTAGCCTAGTGGTAAGACATATACTAGCAACCTCTTGCTCATAATCTAACCATTTGAGCCACTTCTAACTAACTAACATATTTTCACACACTTATAAGAGAACTTTATTATATCTTATTTTTTCCACCAATACTCTTCCTAGTGGTAAGACTCTTAATTTGGTAACTTCAAATTATGGGATCAATTCTAGTGGACCATAAATATTATTTTAAAAAAATATTTCTATTCCAACACCATTCCATCCTCCTTGTCACAAAAAAAAGTACTCTTCCTAGGCTTACCATGTTCATGTGGGAAGTGCTTTAAGTCACACCTCTCCAAATATATTTTTTGAGTATTTGAACAATGAGCCTACTATAAGACTATTGATTTGAAATATCCAAATCATAGGTTTGATTCTCATGGGTAATGTTGAGTTATAAAGTTTTAATTGGACTATATATTTTAGGGTGTTGAAATCCAAAATAAGTGAAACATAGGTACATCCCAAGATATATAGTCTAATTAGAACTTTATATAACTTAGCATTGCCCATCAAAATAAAACCCATAACTTGGATCATCGAAATTAAGTGTCTTACTACTAGGCTAACATCTCATTGTTATATATATCTTGGGATGTATCTATATTATAATTATTTCAAGGTTTAAAGACACCACATCATTATTTTTTAAAGAGACATACTTTCATGCACTATTAAGCAATGGGCAAGATACTCACACCATCAAAATTGGATCCCAAATAGTGAATCTTTTATTGTATGCAAACGATGTTGTCTTGACCTCCACCATGGTAGAAAGTATGCAAAATATGTTGCAAATTTTAGAAACTTATTATTGCTCATTTGGGCTTTGAGTGAATGTAGAGAAAACCAAATTGATGATTTGGGATACAAGAAATGCCTATTATAACTTCCATCTTAGAGTTGCCAATATGCAAATAAAAGATTCTTTTCAATATTTGAGTAACAAGAATAATTACATGTGAGGAATGTGCATCAAAGAAAGAATAGCAAGAGCATTGAGTTAATTTATTACATACACTCATAGCTTGCATATCTCAAGGTAAAAAAAATTCTCTAAAGTAATTCTCAAGGATTCACAAAATTGTAGTTGGTATTTTTAGAGAATGTAATGGTTAAATAAGTAGAATATCTCTTGGGAGGAAGTAAAGCAAAATCCTAAGAAAATTCACCAAGTAGTAGGTTTTAACAAAGTTGTAGTCTAATGTGGAAGACAAAAAACAATTTTATTTACATCACATTAGATCCAA
Organism: Gnetum montanum; assembly: GCA_015680685.1. Lineage (NCBI taxonomy): Eukaryota > Viridiplantae > Streptophyta > Gnetopsida > Gnetales > Gnetaceae > Gnetum > Gnetum montanum. The sequence goes on from MNCI01002812.1 coordinate 812,478, forward strand.
TAAACTAGATGTAGAAGTTCACTATCTCTCAACTATTATTCCACTCAGGTTAAAGTGCCATCAACAAGCTTTGCTTAAGTTTAAATAATCTTAGAATTGAAAGTGGAAGATGGATTTAACTCCAACAAGAAGGGGATGTTGGAACTCGAAATAAGTGAAACATAGGTACATCCCAAAATATATTGTTTCTTTTTAGAAGAGCAGTTAAGAGTCCTCGAAAATGAGTTGTATGTGTTTCTTTTTTGTGTTGTGACTACCCATTTAAGAAAATGTTATAATGTTGCAGCAAAAAATTTTATGATTTCTTTATTGCTCTTGTTGTTGATTAGTGTTTGTAGAGTTTGTCTTTATTTTTCATAAAAATATAATATCTATCTAATAGATGTTATGGGTCTTTTAACATAATAAAGCTTTAGTGTCAATTTCATTAAACTAGGGGAAAAATTTAATGGTAACCTCTAATGCTCCACAACTAAGAATGTTATTACTAATAATTAGTTGTTTTCTATATGATTTGCATCCCTCTCCATTCCACCATTATTAATAATAATGGCACCCTCAACCATGCTTTCATGTTCATGATCCACTTCTTAACTATTAAGTTACAACAACTACTTAGTAATCTTCTTTAGAGTATTAACAATGTTGAGCTTTAAAAGAAAATGAAAAGTCAAAAACATATATAGTGTAACTCAAATGTTAAGCTTATTGTTGGGTTTAAAATAGGTTGCTAAATCAAACCACCTTTAAAATTGTTATATTCCTTGCTATGAAATCAAGTCACATTAAAATCATTATATTCCTCTCTTTGCAAAAATGTGAATGCTTTGATAGATGTTGAATATTACTAAAAGAGATAAACTACATAATACAGATATTAGAGGAAGACTTGAGATGGCTTTTATTTAGATAAGCTACAAGAATGATAGCTTAGATGGTTTAAACATGTGCAAAGAAAATTAGATGATAAGCCTATAAACAAAGGTTGTTACATCAATGTTCCAAGAAACCCACCAAAAGAAAGGCCAAAGAAGACATGGGAAAAAACAATTGATGATGATTTGAAGAAACTATATATAAACAAAGATTTAGCTCTTTGTAGAGATAAATGATTTTTTTTTAAAAAAAACCTCATGTAGCCAACTTCATTTTATTGGATAAGGCTAAGATGACAATGATATTTCTCACTCTACCTGCTGTAGTCATTCTTGCAGATTTGACAACCCCATGAGCATGTAGTCATTCTTGTAGATTTGACAACCCCATGAGCATGTGTTATAAGTTTGCATTAGAAACATGTTATGTTGGACGATTTTTAACATTTTGGGTAACGACGGTCCTCTAGTCTCCATGCCATGTTATCTATCTGGAATCGAGATCGATACGTTGCTGCAGAGACAAATGAGACACCGAACGTTCAGTTCTCTTTATTTTTGGTTTAATATTGCAAGACATGATTCTCAAATTTTCTTGGAAAAAATTTGATGGAGCCGCCGGAGGAGTACAGGGGTTGGGCATGCTGGTCCCCGTTTTTTTCTGGTGCATTCTTAGCGGTGTAGCAGATACCCGCATCCAACATCTTGCTGTAGAATCGAACATCTCTGTTCCAGCAGGCACAATGCAAACACTAGTTTGCAGAAAGTTGGGAGACCCAACACTTCCTATGACAGACGAATCTCCCGTGTACGTCTCAGCCAATCATCCGATCCCTAAATTGTCTTCGCTCACATCTGTGTTGATCAGAGTGAAAGCTTCCAGTGTGAACTTTGCTACTGTTTTGCAAATTATGGGAAAATACCAGTAAAAAATACCCACCCCTTATGTTCCGGGATCAGACCTCTCAGGGGTTGTTGAGGCTGTTGGGGAAAAGGTCAGCAGAGTCAAGGTCGGGGATGCAGTTTGTGCCATTCCAAAACAAGGGTCGTTTGCAGAAAAGATTGTTCTCGATGAAAAGGAGCTCTGAGTTTTGGTTCCATTCCATCATCATAATTTATTGATTTTGGAACCATAAATTGCCGTCATTTATTCTTTCTTATTATTAAAATATCAATTGCGAGTGATAATAATGAACCTATAGATTCGAAAGGTTTTGGCGGGATAAAAATGCAAGCTAGGTATAGTACAAAGAGGGTTTTTATTTTAAATGTGGAAAGAGATGTAAAATTTATTTAAAAAGGGAAAAAGTTGTTTACGGTGAAAGAAATTTTTTCTGGATTAATGCCACTGGTTAACATGAAAGAACAAAAATTAATCCTTGTTTTGAGTGTGAATTATTGCGGTTTAGGGTCTTGATTTGGAACTGGTAGGAGGATAGTGGGTTTTGGCTCTTGTGCTGTTGCATTCTTTAATTAAGAAAAATGATTTTTTTGGGTTGGGTTTTTGTGTGTGCAATGAGAAATGTTTCTGCATGCACGAGAATGCCTTGTAATTGGATGTTGAATTTTGCAAAATTGGCTTGGATGTGTAGGTTTATCCTTCCTCCTGGTTGTGATGTCGTGGCTGCTGCTGGCCTTCCGATAGCCTTTGGTACATCTCATGTTGCCCTTGTTCACAGAGCTAGACTTTCCCCGGGGCAGGTTGGTAGCAATGAATGGTGATTAATGGTGCAGTTTCTTCTTTCAAAATTGGATTGTAATTGTTTCCTTTCAAAAAATTTATTTATAGGAGTAACACTGATTGAGAAGCCATTCCAATTCCAAGTTATCTTACTCCATACACATGATGTTATTTCAGATCAAATCTTTCATTATCAAATTTGCACTTATTAAACTTTTTTAGCTCATTTTGCTATGTGGTATAAACAGAAGTCTAAACTTGAAAAGACTTTAGGTTTTTACTCATCTACCAATCCTTTTGAGACCTTGTTTGGCAGTATAAGCATTGAGCCTCTGGTGAGCTCTTAGTTGCCTCCTTGATTCATTGATTTAATTTATTAAGAAGAACGTTGTCTGCATAGGTTCTTTGCTGGTCCTGGGAGCTGCTGGTGGAGTTGGCATGTTAGCTGTTCAGATAGGGAAAATTTGTGGAGCAACGGTTATTGCTGTGGCAAAGTAAAGGAGATTTTGCTAAGCTTTTGTTCTTTCTTTGCATTGTGGTCTATGTGAATGAGCTATTATTCAATATTTTTGCTTTCAAATTCCAAAAGGTAGCATCTCATTTGAGCTGAATTGTACGTGACAAAGTGGCAGAAATGGCTTTCATTTCCATTTTCAGGGGATCTGAGAAAGAACGGTTCCTAAAGTAATTAGGTGCTGATCATGTAATTGACTCCACCAGTGGAAATATCATATCTAAAGTGAACGATTTCTTGAGTTCAAGAAAACTGAAGGGAGTAGATGTTCTTTATGATCCTGTAGGAGGAAAGCTTTTAAAATATAGCTTGAAGCTTTTAAACTGGGGAGCAAATATTTTGATAATAGATTTTGTAAGTGGAGATATTCCTGTCTTCCCTGTGAACATCGCTCTAGTCAAGGTAAAGCAATGTTATAGAATTTTTTAACCACAATTTAGAAATGTCAAAAACTACAAGTTTCATTTTTAATGGAACTTCATTCTCTTTTACTTCAGTTTTACTTGAGCCTTACAATCTAGCAAATCTATAGAATTTTCATGTCTCTTCAAAATACTATAGGAAATCTAGGTTGTAGCATTTAACTTCTGTTTATTGTAAATTCAAAATTTGAAAAAATTTCTTATTTTTGAAATTTTTGTTATTTTTTCCCACCTTTTGATGAACTAAAAATTGATGCCAACCCTTGATATTATTTTAGAATTGAACGACACATGGATTGTTCTGGGAAGTTACCTTCTTCATCAACCAGATGTTCTGATTAATTCAGTGCATGAACTTCTTTCATGGCTTGCAAGGGGCCTGATCCATGTCAATGTGTCACATGAATTTAGTCTGTCACAGGGTACTGAAATTGAAAGAAAAATAATTTTGTTCAGGTTTCCTTGGAGTAAGTAATTGATTTTTTATTGGTTGTGGCAGGTATATTCCTTGATAAATGAATGTTTAAAGAGAATTATATTTTCCCTTCTTTCTGCTTTTTGTTATCAAGTATTTTGGTTATGGTACTGGTGTATAGTTAAATTCTTGTGCAACCAAAATTTTCCCCTACACAAACACTTTATTTTGTTTTTTGTTGCTAGAAACAAGGAACTCTAACTTTATTTATAATCTAGATTTTTTAAACATTGATTTCTCTGAAACATATTGGAATTAGTTCTCCAACGCTCAATGGTTAAAACCCCCATAACCATACTTTTGGGACTGTTTATACTTGCTTATTTCATTGTTTATATGCAATGATAACCATGCTATTTTATGGTTTTTACAGGCAAACCTTGCCTTTTCAGCCATCCAATAGAGAGAGGCCATTGGTAAGTAAATGATTGTCTTCAAGGATGATACAGCAGTGAATGACACATTTTTGATATCAAGACTCTTTCTTATCATCATTGTCATTCTATCCTTCTCCCAACAAAATGGGGTGAGCTAAATGAATTCTTTTTCATCATTCATACCTATGAAGACTCTTTAACCTATGAAGACTCTTTAACTTTTTGTTATGTGAAAATGAATAAATTAAAATTAATTAAATCATGACATAAAATGCATGTAAGATATGGAATTGTTATGTTTCTTAATTTCTCAAGGGAAAGAAGCTAGGATGACAATTGGATTTGATTAAAGGAATGCAATGTCTTCACTTGATGAAATTGCTATCATGAAAGCTTTTTTCCATGATGTTAGACAATATATTTGATAATTCTACTTTTGATTTTACCTTTGTAAATGATATACTTATTGCTTAATATATTGATAATGCATTATATGTTGGAAGACCTTTGTTATGTTTTGGATTGAAAAATGATTTTGTTTTTTTTTTTTTGGTCATGTTTATCATGTTGGTAGCTTGAGGATGAAGTTTGAGGTGTATTTTGGCAATGAGGATGCTTTGTGTTAAATCAAGATGGGTTTTGATGAGCATATGGTAAAGACTTTTGTGATTAATGATGTTTTGACTTGTTGAAAGTAACAATATGATTTCTTATTTGATTTGGATAGATATAATGAGGATGAGAATCAAATGGATAATGAGGGGAGATGGTCAAGATATTTTAATTACATATAAAAGGGGAAGAAAATTACACTTAACCCAATGGAGGAGGAGCTCTTCACACAAAATTGAATGCTAAAAAGCTAAAAGTCTCAATGAAAATCTAAGCTATCAAAAGTTGTACGTGAAAAGATCAACCCAAGTATTTATAGTTTTTGCCATGTGAACAATGCATCTTGGTAGTTCCAAGCGAGCATTCCAATGAGTCTTGGCAATAAGGATGATGTAGGGGGTGCATCAACCTAGGGGTGTCGATGTAGGTGTCAATGCATCCTCCTTGCGTCTTGCACCAAACTACCAGTCATGGGAAAAGTTGAGACTAAGGGAAACATGTCCTAAGAATAATAGGAAGTTTGAGAGAGGTTGGAAACATCCTAAGAAACATAAGACATGTACACAACTTGAAAAGGTAACATAGGAAGCAAGGATGCATGCATGGGAGACAAACTTCAATCAAACACACTAGAACTACAAACACATGATGCACATGATACTTCCTTAGTCCAAGGTTTAGGTTTATAATTAACTTACAAAATGTCACTAGATGACCCATCAATTGGTTATCCCATTATCTAACAACTATTCGAAGGCAAAAGGTTATTTGTTCAAATTACCCTCAAGACATCTTATTGTTTTACTTATGTATAGCATAAGCATTATGTTGGTTATATATCTTAGGGGTACATATGGTTAAATAATTTTAGGTTCCAATACTTCTTTGGTGAATTCTTTTATTTTAATAGTTGTTCTAGTAGAATATAAAGTTTTTAATAAAATCAAATTAATGACCCTTAATTTCTTAAAGAATAACTTGTAATTAATGGCAAGACATAGATGCATTAACTCTTCAAAAAATTAAGGCATATATATTCTAAAACTTTGATCATACAAACCTTATCATTCATAATTCTAGTGGGATTCTTGTTATTTCCTATAGATCCTAGAGAAATTAATTCAAATGCTTTAAATTTATTAAAATTTTATGAAATATTAAATCCAATATTGAATCATCAACATAGAAAAGAAAATCTAAAACAAAAATCTAATGGTTTTGGAGATGCCTTTTCAAGTTCTCATCCTTCTAACCAGTTCTAAAAAACCTCTCGTCTAAGGTAAGAAAAATGTAAAACTTTACCCTAATTTAAAAGTATCCTTACAAGTTTTCACTTCTTGCTAAAGGCATTCTTGTAATGAAAAAAAGAATACCCTTTCTAAAGAAAAATGAATTCAACAAGCACAATAAGAAACAAATTGAAATAGATACCTTTTCTTAGTTGAGGTTACAAATATAAAAAAAATTAATAGTGCAAGAGATAAATTAATTATTCAACATCCACTAAAAGTTTTATGACTTGAACCTATAACTAAAAAGTAACATCTTTAAGAATCTAATATTTGAACTCTTGAAGGAAGATCATGGTTATGTTTCAACTATTGAAAAATAACATCTAAGTAGATCATGTCTCATCTAAGCCTAATCATGAAATTCATAAAGCATCATAACAAATCATGTAACTATGTAAAAAAAATAATGGAATCAAAACATTAATCAAAGAATGATGAAAAACATAAAGAGAATCAAGATAAGCTCATGAAAGCTTTATGAGATATGGTATAACCTTTAACTTCTATTACTTCAAATGCTTACAATAACCTCATCATCATCATCATCCTAGCCTTGTCCCAACAAGACTGGGTCAGATATAAGTTCTTTTTTACTATTCACCTTTATGAAGAGCTAGATCTTTATTTATTCAAATGTTTACAATAACATGTGATGAGCGGTGAGATACCCTTACACCCAACCATACGAATCACAAGCGTTCATGCACAATTCAATTGAATTCTATGGATCAAACTAGTTGTAGCATCTAGATTATTATGTCTTGATCGTAGTTCATTGTCTTCCCACTTGGACTAGTGGTAGCTTTGTCATGTATAGTTTAGTCCAAAGTGAGGCATATGATAATTGATGTGGTTTTGGCCTTATGCTACTCCTAATGATAATAAAGAAATCAATTATTTAACTAATTAACAACGGAAAGTAAATTCTAAACTAGCCTACAAGAGATGAGTGTCCATTCCTAGCTTGTTATACATGTCTTGAACCCACATATCCACTACTAGGATTACCAAGCACCATGCTACTAGGCGAACCAAACAATAGCGTTGTTGGGGTTACCAAACAAATATATGTTTACGCTCAAAACTGGTTGTGCTTATTCCACCAATTCATTAATGTGCATGGAAATGTAAATGTTAACTAAGTACATGGAATATAAATTGTAGTAAAAGTAAATCTAATCTAAGTCAAAGTGTTGCAATGAATAAGAATCAATCTCAATCTTATTGTTGTTCATGGAATGTGTCTAGGTACATTACCACTTGAATAAGGCACTATACAACTAACTCAAATCCACATTGCAGGCACTCATTAACTATTTTTTAAGACTACAGAATAAAACTACAAGAGTTCAGCTACTTTACTAAAAAACTCATGCCCAAACCATGTGCCCAAGCACTATATTTATAGGTCGGCCCACATGCCATGATATCAGATATCCAATATTGCTTCTTGGGCCTTGATATTGGGTATTCGATATTAGGGCTTCAATATTAGAGCTAGAGAAAATATGGTTCATCATACCCCCATGATGGAATGAAAACTCATCCTTGAGTAAACAAAAGAAGGAACAAGTCCCTTATAAAATATTGGGAAGGTATGGGATTATTAACTGATGCTAACTACTGATTGGACTCTGAGTGCTGCATTACAAAATTTTATTCGAGTGGATGCATACAAAATGACAGAGTAACAAAAACACTGGACAAACATTGAAGATTACAAAATGTGTATAGGTCTTCAAAAATTCACTGAAGATGATTCTTCTCATTGCTGCTAGCGGTGGTAGACTTGCAACCTTGATTGTTATGTTGATGCTTCTCTAGTTATGTAAAACATTCTTGAAGGATGGACTGAAATTTCTTCTCATCATCCCATGGATATAGCAAACATGCAAAGTTTGAGCTACTATCTTGTATGTGCTACAATTTGTCCATGGACATATCCTCTATTGTCCCTCTCTTGGTTTCATTTTTGTGCTTGACAAAAGACCTTCTTTCTTAGGCATTTCTTTTAACATCACCTGTAGTCACCAAAGGATCAACATTTGGTAAATTTTCCTTAATAATTAACCATTTTTGAATCCCTTATTTTGTGTTTAAGCACAAGGTGATGAAAACATACTATCCCCAAGGCTATGAGGTAACTAAAATCATCAAGCTATTCACATTATTTTGATCAATTACTATTAGTTATCATAATGTTTGAAAATAGGATGTAGAAAAATTTCAAAAAATTTCAAAGTGAACATCCCTATCGAACAATGAAAACCAAAGGTCTAATTCAGAAGATGGCCAAAAATTTTTGAATTTGAAGGAGATTTGAATAGAAAAATAGGAAAATTTTAATTAAAATTGATGAGAAGTAGTTTCAAAGTCATGCATAAATTCAAATAAATCATCAATAATGTTCTAGAAGATGTGAAGGTTAGTTCAAATCCATGATCAACAAAAGTTATGCAAGTGGGTCCTCTCCAAAATAGGCTCATGCCATAATGCCCTTGCATAACCACTTCTATAGATGTTCATGGGCACTCAAGAAGTTAAATGTAGACCATGCTTTTCTTCCAAACAACACACAACTACGATGGTTAGGATGTTGCACTATACTACACAAAACCAAAAGGCTCATAATCGCATGCAGCAATGAGGTGAATAATGGGATGAGAAGGGATTGCAGAGATCAGGATGTAAAGTACTTAACCATGTCCACAATAGGTTCTTGTGAAAAGTGTG
>MNCI01002813.1:0-103891 GCA_015680685.1 Gnetum montanum
ACCCTAAACCCTGAACCCTAAACCCTAAACCCTAAACCCTAAACCGTATGCGTTGAGCTTGGTGTTTGGTTTGAAGGGAGCTTTGAAGCCTTATTTCATGGAGAGGTGTTCAGAGGTTCAACCACTTATGGTTGTGAGCTTGTTTGGATTGTTGGTTCTGAAGAAAGGTATTTTCTTCATAAGGTTGTTAGAACCAACTGCAAGTTTAGGGTTCATAGCCCTTGTGGCATTGCATTGCTACGGTTGAGTGGGGATTTTCCCTTACATTACTAGAGCAGGTGGTAATAGAGCTATTGGTTTGAGAGTTGTGGATGGATTTGAAGAATGGTATGCTTGTGGATTATCTCCCCTAGGAAAAGGAGTTCTATAATACTCCCAAGCTTGGTAGTGATGTTGTGATGTAACGTGATCAATACAATCATGTGGAGAGATTGGATGCTGCATGTAGTAGAAATATGGGTCTGCTTGCTGGTAGGGATATTTTTGACTTGGTGGTGGCATCCCCCATGACTCTGGATATTGCCACTGTTGATGTTGCTCAACGGGTTGTGGTGGTTTTCCACTTGGATAATATGTTGAATGTTGGTGGAACTGCCTTGGGTTACCTTGGGGATAAGGTAACTGTTAGGGTGTTTGCTGTTTATTAAGTCATGAGTTGAGTGCATACAACCTAGAATCTTGTAGATTTGATATTACTAGGCAACATCCCTTAGGATGGTCATATTGGCATATCTCACATCCATCGTCATTGTCCATGTATGAATCCACAACCTCTTTGGTGATGGCCATTTTGCTCTTACCCCTATTACATGCATTGTCCACTTCTCTCTTTTTCTTTTTTTCATGGCCACTACCTCGCTCCCTAGACTCCTCTACAATTTTAAGAACAGTTTCAAACCTACTATCCAAGGAGTCCCACATTTGGTCTACCTTTGCTGATAATTCTGTTGTTAACTTTTGGAGTAGCAAAGTTTTTCTATTCATCATCTCTTTAAGTGGTGACTCTTCTTCCTCATAGAATCTCACTCCCCTATTTTGGAGGGAAGGATCTTGGTTATACTCTTTCGTACTTTCTCTCTTTTGTAGCTCCCCTTCTTCTTTGGCTACTTGCTCTAGAAATTTATGAATTTGATGAGACCTAAGCTTTGATAATATTCCTTGGGCATATGTTCTAAGGGTTCTTCTTGTTTCATGCCTAAGTCCATCCACGAGATGATGTAGTTGATCCCGTTGCAAATAATCATGACCAAGGCAATGATGTAATAGTGCATAATAGTGGCCCATGGCATCATCCAAGGGTTCATGATTTCATTACTTCCATCCTTGGATTTTCTTTCGCAAGTTAGACACTTGGGAGTACATTTGATACTTATCATTGAACAGTTCTAACATTGTACTCCACCTCTAAATGGATTCCAGTTCTAAGGACCGGTACTAGCTTTCAACTCCTTTCACTAGTGTCCTTGGGAACAACTTTAGCTTTTTCCATTCATTCTCTATGTTTTGCAAGGCACATGCATCATGGAATTCTTGCAAATGATTTTGAGGATCAGCATTGTATCCCCCTTCAAATCATAGGATGTTGTTCATGTCTAACCTCTTGATCCTACTATCCTTTTGGTGCCTTGTGGGAACTCTTACGGCCTCCATTATATCTAGCATGCTTCTAGTTACGAGTAGGGGTTCCTCATGGTCATCTCTTTCATAGCATCTATGGTGTCTACATGGCTCCCTACTCTCCCTTATTTGATGCCTTGATTCTTTAGAGTACCCTCATCCTCATTCTTGACTAACTCATCGATGTTTTTCACTTTGTTTCTCTTTATAATCACGATTGGTTTTCTTATGGCTGTGTTTGGATATTGAAGGAGAGGGTGAATGTGAAGAATAAGGAGAACCATCACCATGATGGTGTTTTCTACATTCTCTTCAGTGGTCTCAGGCTTGATCATGATCATGATCAAAACGTTCACCCTTATCATGTGTTCGTGTTCCCTCATTGAACACTTCATGTTCATGGGGGTTAGAACTGAGGTTGTGAACCGTGGAGTAGAGGTTTGATACAACACATCCTGACCATTGTTAGGAGGGGAAACATCATTTGGTGGGAAAATTTTTGAAGCAGGTTCACCACCCCAAATTTCACTTAAGATGTACAGAGCGTTATGGGGCCATTTACCATTCAAGGATGTGTGGTAACTCTCTTGTTGCAAGTCCCTTTAACATTCTGCTTCTGTGGGATGATAGTCCCTTGTGTCATGATCACATGCAATGTATTCCATGTATAAAAGAAACATGCTTATTCATGTGAGAGCATGAAGGAGCATGTTGGGGACTGATCAATCTGGAGGCAATACTATGTTACCCTCCAAGTCTCTCCAACGTAGTTGTTCATCTTGGTGTAGAATAAAGGTAAAATTGCGTACATACTCATCATGATGAGTATATACCACACAAAACTATTGAGGAACTGGTAGATCTTGGTTATGTGTATTATGACATCAACCATCTCTTGTGTTAGTCCTAGGTGGTAAAATGATCTTATGCAAAGAAGAAGACATTTTGTCTTGTTCGGTGTGCAATTTACCATTTTCTTATCTTTCCTTGATTAATCCTAAGGGTTCGTTCTAGCTTTCCAACAATATGGATGATTTCCTATGTTCTACGTAGTGCACAAACAACTAAGTCCTTAGTAATGGCACCAATGATGAGTGGCGAGGTATCCCTACACTCAACCATATGAATATGAGCATTTCACACGCGATCTAGTCGAACTCCAAGGACTAAGTGCTTACACACCTTAATGGAACACTCAAGGTTAATCAATCATTATCTTCCCAAACTTACTTGTATTGTTATAATTGTATGGTTAAGTAAGCGTGAGGTATATGATTTTTTATAGATTTTATCTCTTTAATGTCTTATGCCAATAAGGGAAGGTAAACAAAACTAAGTGACTAACTTACATTAACTATTCACTAACTAAGTTCTAATTTTTCCTAACACCAGTATCTGTTCCCACTTACTGTTCACATCCTGAACTAGTGCAACACTACTAGGATTACCAAATGCTAGTCATTACTAGGTTACCAAGCGCTACACGCATGCTCGAATCAGTCGTATTGAGTGTACTTAACTAAGAGATTCAAAGGTTGAGAGAGAGATTACTATTGGTGACTATTTGGGACGCAACTGCCAATGAGTGTTCTCAAATAGGATTTAGGTGCTTGCTAGTTTTTGGTAATACCAAGGCCCAGATACCTTCAAATAGACTTAGTAGTTAATGTGAGTATGTGTGTATGCTGTTGCGGTGTGCGGTTATGAAATATGAAATGATTGCATTATGTGTAAACTACAAATGACTTATCGTAAAGAGATTCAGCCAACTTTGCCAAGTACTATGAGTTGTTGAGAGTTTCTATTTTGTTCAATTGCCTAGTCTATGTGGTCCTTATAATACCTACTTGTAACAAATAAAATTTTGCAAAAACATTTGAGCACAACTCTACGAATCTACTTCTAATTTTCCCCAGGGAAAGAGATAGTTCCACAAGAAAACTAGAAATAGAGCAAGATTCAATGGAAATAGACAGAAAGGAAAATAGATTTGTGTGGACCTCAAATATTTAAACAAGGTAAAATGATACAAGTAAACACTTTGCAATAAAGCTATCCCAAATTCAATATCTATGAAATTTTCAAACTTCAAAGGCTCAAATAAGCAATTTCTTCAAGACAATCCTACTATGTTACCAAAATATTTTTGCGTAAACTATCACATACGAGACTCCATTTTGGCTAGATAATGGATGTCAAAAATTTTATTCAATAGAACCTTCAAAATACTTGACAATCTCTGATTGAAATACCACTAAGATTCAATTTAAAGATAAAAAGAAGCTATTTTGGTCCCATCAAAATACCAAATATTTTCTAAACCCTCTTGACTATTGAATCATTCAATGGCATGACTACAAGCAGAGGCTTTCTTACAAGAATCTCAATAGCAGTTCTTATACATTACACAATAATAAATTTTACTACTAAAATTCTCTTAAGGCTTTTAAACACAAGCACTTCTATGATAAAATTTTAATAGAAATTTTCTATCGGGCATCAAGAACAATAAGAGCAATCTAAAAATCCCAAAATTACTTGCCAAGGATGATATTATCTAAACCACTAGCTAGAGAATTTTAAGAAAATAGAAATAAAACATAACTCACAGGACTATGATAGAGGATAAAATTATTTCTTTAGCAAGCCATCTTACAAGCAATCGTTCACAATGTGTGACCCGAAGTGTGTCTCCAAGTGAGAGCTCCCCAAGTGATCTCTTCTTCTTCTTATCCCTGAAGCCTTTTTATAGGGTTCAAATGGTAGTTACATCCAAAATATATTTGCTAACTTCTCTCCCAAGTAACTTGCCCAACAAGTTAGGAAGTATTAACTTAGGAAGTTAGGAAGTTAGGAGAAATATTGCAAATATTGCTTTTGTGAATAATGAAAATAAACTTAATAGCTCCATATAATTGTTTAAAATTATAGCTTTAATAGCTTTTCATTTTTACTTGTTTAAAATTTTTAACTTTTGAATACTATTAAAGCCCTAGTAATTTTATGAACAAGGTGATGGTATAATATCAACCTTGGTGTAGACGTTGGTGGTAGCTAATCTATGTAAACTTAGATAAATAATTTATCCGCACTTGCACCCGTGTAAAAGTTACTGGAAATAAAAATTTAAATATGAGGTCCAAATGTGAAGGCGCTAGGCCTGGAACTGCCAGAAAATATTTCCAAATTATCTAGCCCTACCAAAAATCATTATCAACTGCCACTGCAGAAGAAGGCTCTGCTACTGCATCTGGCATCATTGCTGTGTGGTGTTCAGTTGCTGAAGAGTGGAGGAGAAGGACTTTTCTTGAAAAAAAATGATGTGCTAAACATATGATCCTGAACATAGGGTTTCAGTTACCTAGAATTTGTTTTGTTTTTCCCCAAATTCACTTAGGGCTTCTTGTGTTTTTTTTTTGTTTTTGTGAATTGTCTTCCAAATCACAGCCATTGATTGCAGAGCTAGGGGTGAACGTGCCATGGATCAGAGTATTAGCAAATGACAACATCAGGTATGGTAAGTTGAGAACGACCCTGTAATGGCCAAAAAATTATTTGCGTAGTGCACACATTGCAGAACATAGAGAACATCCAGGAAGGCGTCGAAGATCGGCAGATCTAGCTGCATATCGGTGGAATTTTTTTTGAAACTGAATGTGTTGCTGCTTAAATTCACTGCAAAGCTCTAATTTTGGTTCATTTGATCGAAGTGGCAATGACCATGAGAGCTCCTCGTCCACCATCCTTGTAACCATGTCCTTGCAAGGCTCTATCATAATACACCTGGTAGGGGTGCCACTGATCTTGGGGCCAAAGAAAATAATCGGGTTCACCATTCTATTTCGATCAGATCGCATACAAAAATAGAAACTGTTAAAGATCAACAAACCATAGAACTTCTGCAAAATCTACTAATGCTTGCAAATCAGTTGCTAAATCACCATTTTCACAAATTTCTTTGCACGCATTAGTGTTGCTAATGAGCTGTGATATCACATAGTTTGAGATTTACCTTTGCATCAGTACCAACACATCTCCTTTCCAATCCATGAGCAATACCATAGTTTAGATCATTGTATTTATTGTCATCTATGAGGATTGTTCCATTTGCAAAACTTTCATTTTCTATATTTAATTTTAAATTAACAATATCTTCTCCATCATTTTGCAAATATCCACTAATAATTTCCCCATTTTGTTATTCATACAATCTGTTGATTCTAATTTTTGAATTTTCATTTCCACTTCTCTTCTCTTATTCTTTACCAATATCCAAATGATCAATTCCTGAACATATTTCTAACAATGAAGAATTCCTTGCTTGTCAATTAATTCACCATTGGCACATTATCTCTTGCAATCTTCTATTTACTCTCTTTCATATATGCATTATTTCCATCAATAATATTATGGTCTCCCCTAGATCCCATAGAAATAGTATGAAATAACACATTTACATTCTCCCACTCTTACAATAATGTTTAAGATGAATCTTACTATTCCATGAAATGGCCAAATGTGCCAACAATTACTTAACTAGGAAATCATTAAACATTCAAAAATAATTAATTACTAATTAGCTTAATCCGTATGATGCAAGGTTTATCATAAAGTTCATCTTTATTTCCGTACACAAATGTGTGCTCAGGTACAATTTGCTCGAATAAAGATCCATTCACTCTATGACTCCTACTGTGGGCACACAGAAATTATTCTAACTCTGGAATGGTGAAACTGCAAGATTTTGGCTAAGGGTCTAAGTCTAACTATCTTGAAAAAAGGATGTTACCTCTTATTTATAGAAGATGAGGTAGGACGTGATATCGTGTAGTGTGCAAAGCAAGGATATGTGTTTAGGGTTTAGGATATGTGACAGATGTGATATCACAGCTCATTAGCTATGTAGTGTGCAAAGCAAGGATATGTGTTGATTTTGAAAAGCTTAAGGACATAAGTAACTTGGTAGCATCTACTAATATTAAGGAGCCTTGAGGAATATGGATAAGGTACAACCCATGCAACACTTGTTTAAGAAAAGAGTTTACTCTAAGTGAACTATCCAATGACAAGAATCCTTTGATAACATTAAGAAATAGTTGGTCCAACTACCCATGGTTTATCTACCATAAAATCATAAACCTTTTTACATTTAGCTTGCTATCTCTAACATGTCCTTTAAATCTCTACTCTATCAAAAATTAAATGATGGAGCAGAGCTACTAGTATGTTACCTAAGCCATATATTAATTACCTATGGGACCCAATACTTTAAGGCTAAGAAGTATTGTTTAGCCCTAGTCTTCTCATTGAATAAGTGGAGACACTACCTCTTTAGGAGCCAAGTCAATGTCATATGCAAAGGCAAAGTATTAAGAGCCATAATAACCAAAATTTGTGAAAGTAGTTGAATAGGCCTTTGAAAATCCATAACAGCTAATTTTGATCTACACTACATTTCCAGAGCCTCAACCAAAGGTCAAGCTATAGTTGCACAACTCAATAGTTCCCCGATAGAAGACATTGTGGCCATAGAGCCTAAATTCCTTGAAGAGCATGTTAACATTGTTAATGAGGTACTTGAGGGAAAGGAGGCTATCATGCACTTTGATGAAGCTTCAACTACCCATGAGGCTAGTGTTGCTATAATCTTAACATCACCTTCTGATGTAATCCAATCCTTCACTTTCCATTTTCAATTTTTATATTCCAACAAAAAGGTAGAGTATGAAGGATTAATTAGAGGAATGATGGTGTCTCATAACCAAGGAGCCAAATGCATAATGATAAAAGGTGATTCACAATGCATGGTTAATCAAATAATCGAGGTTTATGCATGTAAAGAAAAACATTTACAACCTTGCTGTGACCTAGGTAAGAAACTAATGTAACAATTTATAGATGTTGGTATCTAACATATACTCCAAACTGGGAACACCTTAACTAATGCCATTGAAACCTTGGCCCTAAGTGTAATGTTAGATATGTTTAGAAAGTTCCCTTCCTTAACAATGGACTGTGCTATTTCCATAACATAGAACACTGAAGGAATCTCTACAACCACTATTAATACTGCTCCTCAAAAAGAGTGGTATGAAGATATTAAGTTCTACCTAATGCATGGTGAATCTTCAAAAATATTGATTGCTTCTCAGTGGGATTTTATATGTAAAATATTGAAACAATATGTCATTATAGGTGATAACACACTTTGTTGATAGTCCTATGATGGTATATTATTAGTATGCTTGGGAAAAACTAAAGCTTGCATAGTCCTTGAGTAAGTTCATGAAGGTGTATGTGGAGCACATATAGGACCTAGATCCATGGCCATGAAAATTAGAAGATTAGGATACTATTAGCCTTATATGGAAATTGACTACCTACTGATGAGTCATCATTTGGGGGTAATCGTGATATTGCGTACGCGATATCGTGGCCTGTCTCTTCATCTATAAATAAGAGGTAGATAGATGAGTTTAGGCATCTAGTTTTTCATTCCTTAGCCAAACTCTTGCAGTTTTTCCTTCTTAGAGTTAGAATTATTTTCCAGTTCATGCCCACAATGTGGTGATAGTAATTGTATGACATCCTTATTCAAGTGTGTCGTACTTGAACATGCACATGACCAAAAATAAATATTGAGATTACTTCATCATTGTAGCATTAAATTAGTTTAATTAATTAAATATTTAATTGTTCTTATTATTTACTACTTTCCTAGTTAATCTCTCTCACCCTTAAACTGATGTTAAAACATGGAATGAGTACGACTTGATTATGAGCATTTAAGTGTGACTACTTGGTAACCTAGCAGCATGCCTAGGATCTGCGCTTGGTAATCCTAGTGGTAGTCATGCACGAAGTCCAAGATTTGTATGGATAATCAAGGAATGGATGCTCATCGTACTTAGTCTAGATTAGATTCTCTCACCATCTCTCTTCTAGATTAGTTAATATTACTTTCCATTACCTTCAGGAGTAGCATTAGATTAGAAACCACATCATACACCTCACTTTGGACTAAACCATACCTGACAAAGTTAATACTAGTCCAGGTGGGATGACAACGAACTATGACCTAAGGCTAACTATCTAGATGCCACAACTAGTCCATATATGGAGTTCAACTAGATCATGCGTGTAACGCTCGTATTCGTATGGTTGAGTGTAGGGGTACCTCGCCACTCATCATTGGTGCTGTTACTGGGGACGGTGCTAGTTATCTAGATTAGTTATATCATACAAGGTTGTTGTAAAGGAATTAATGATACATATTTTAGAAGAAATAATTATTAAAAGTCACACATAAATTCACACACAACTTCACAACCATGGCTCTCCTAAAAGACTATAACAATGCCACACTTAGTGAGGAAGTTCATTGGAGAACCAATGTACTATATGACGATGAAGATTGGACTACACAACCTGAAGTGGGGGTTTCTTATAAACATGAATGAAAGAATCATCATCCCAACACATGAAAGCATAAATTACCCAATGACAATGAATCCCTACTAGCCACTACAAGCCTAATACAAATACAGGAGGCTATTCGAATCTCACGCAGGCATCGTAAAGAGAGTCATCTACCCAGGCTCGATTTAAATAAATTTTCTAAATTCTTAGGAGGCTATGAATTAGATCCACATCAAAATTTACAAGCCTTCTATGATGCCTACACATGGAATAACATTGATAACAGTTGGAAAAAACTTAAGCTCTTTCCTATGACACTTGTTGACCAACCAAAAGTATGGTATAGATTGTTAAAACTTAATTCAATATGACATTGGTCTACAATGGTAGAAGTCTTTAACAAAAAATATCAAACCTATGCAAGAGTGTCAGCCTTGAGGAAACAAATACAAGAGTGGAAATAAGAAAAACATGAACCCTTGGACATGGCCTTAGAAAGATATTATGCACTATTAAACAACTGTCCAGGCCATGGGTTCTCCAAGGAAAGGCTAATGTACCATATCATTAATGGGCTTCGTGATGCAACTAGAGAAACTGTAGGGATGTATGCCCAAGGTCAATTATATGAACTACAATCCTGTCAAGTCCAAGATCTTATTAAGTAGGTAGCAAAAGAAGAAGGATAAATGGCTAGATGGGAGATTGTTGAAAAACATCAATGGGACAAAAATCTCAAATTAACAAAGGTCCATGATTGTAAAAAGGAGAAATCAACCAATCTCAAGGTGCAAACATCATCTTTGCCAACACAACAAACATTAGAAGAGGTTGAAGCAAAGATCAATAAGATGTTGGAATGGACGTATCAAAAGTGTGGAGAATTTATCAACATTATTGGAGATAGAGTTTTAACAACCCAAGAAGCAGGACAAAGTATCAGTGGAAAACCAAAAAGAAGGGATAAGGAAAATAAGAGCTTAACTACCAATCATGCATATGAATGCAACATATGCATGTATGATCACCCCAAGGGCCAATGCCCAATATTGTTACATTTACATGAGCATTGGGGAAACACACTACATCTAGATTTTGTACAAAGATACTATGTTTGATCACAGTGGCAACAATCCTAGTCATGGGGGAGACCACCACTAAATTGGAGGCACCCTTCCTATCATCCGAACCTAAATGCTTATCTTGTTCAACATCCTATTTCTCCAACTCGGCCAATGCACTTTGTCTCACCATAGTACCATTCTCCTTAATACTATCAGCCCATACCTTCAACAAAACCACCACCTTGTGCACCTTATACTCCTCCTAACTTTCAAAATTCTTATTTTTTCCCTCCTTCTACATCACCACCAATTGTTCCTAAGGTGTCTGCACCATAGCAACAACCCATGAACGTCACTTGTGTTACTACTGCTAACAGCAGTGAGAGACCTCAGCAACATTGAAGGTGTCCTTCTTTAGAAATAATCCTAAGAAGGAAAAACATAATTCTGAGGCCACTGCATCCTCCAACTCAACATAAGTCCAACCTTGTGGTGCAGCCTTATCTTCAAACCCAACACCTCATGTAACTTCATCAGGGCCACCAACTAACACTCCAACACCCACACAGACCAATGAACAAAATCATGGAAGGTAACATTCTAGTCCTTGCATATCATCTAATGGTCCCAAATATCATAGTGGGTCAACTCGTTATCTGGGAACTACATCGCACAAATTTCCCCACTATGTTTACTATAATCAAGTGTGTAAACCCCAATGGGGTAACTATGACTAGGTTCCAATACTTCCAACATGCAAGGATCCTCATATTTCATTTATTGATCCTTGCCATACCCAACCATTTAGTTATGGGGGATATCCCCCATTCTAATAACAAGAGGGATTAATAATCATTTTTTATCTTCTTTGATTTTACAACTTTTTGTTTTTCAGTTTTTAAAATTTTAAAATTTCTTATTTTATCTTTTTATCTTTTTGTGTTTTTGTTCTTTTACATTTTTTATAAGTAATCTCATCTATGAATAAAACACTCATGTGGATCATTGGTTGAGGTGTGTTTTATGTTATCGTGTCCTGAGTGATCAATTATATGGATAGTGAGCCCATTACACCCACTCATCCACTCTACAAATAAGAGGTTTTGTTCAAAGGTACAGTGATATTCTTGATAGTCTTAAAACTTAAAATTAATTTTGTGTTCATTGTACCTAGAATGAAGAAGGATGGACCAAGAGGAAATGATTAGGGTGTGACATCAAGGGGACTTGTGGATTCTCTTTGGTGACATCAAGAGGACTTGTGGATTCTCTTTGGTGTAACGTGGTCATACTAAGATCCTTGCAGATCTAATGAAAATGGAAGTAAGAGTAATAAAAAAGGGGCTCTCAAAAATCCAATGCTGTTCTAGGGGGTCCCACTCGAAAGAAATGCACCCATTCCTGAAGGTTGACAACTTCTCTAGATTCAGTATTAAAAAAAATTAAAAAAAAGAAAGAAAAAAGAAAATGAAAAGAAAAGTGCCACAAAAAAATTTACTCCTCCCATGAACAAAATGTCAAGTGATTGTATGCCTTGTTGTTATGATACTCTCATAGTTGTTCATCAAGGGATGAAACAATGCGATCTCACTGGTTAGAGGAATGGACTTGGTCCTGATCTTGGAATGATGGGTTAATGACATGCTAATCATGCTTTTCACACAGGATTCACTATGCCCTGGGTTAATTACCTCATGTCCCAATCTCTATGATCCCTTCTATACTTCGTTTCATCTCACTGTTCATGTAATTGTAGCTCGTGTCCTATGTAACATAGAATTCTTACCTTATTCCGGTGATATTTACATGCGTGTGTTTTATGGAGTTAGTGCAGATTACATTTAACCCTTCTAGTACCCATGACACTTTCAGTGTGGTTACATAAGGGCATTATAGGTTGAAACCTGCTTTGGGGAGGATCCACTGGTGTAATTTTTTGTAATCTTCACTTATGACATAGCTCACACACACCATTTCTTGTCCTCAACATAATTTTTCATAATGTTCTTTCCCTACTATTATCCCTCTGAATTTCAATGTTCCTATGTACCATTACATAGCCTTTTTCTCCCATTTGAGGTTTTATTGATAAAATCCACACCATCATAATTAATTGTGCCTTTTGAATTAATGAAATTACCCTAGAAACATTCAACATGTATCACATCTCCTAAGTTTTCAACATAGATTTTGAGAAAATATTTAAAAAATTTGATTTTTTTCCTTGGGCATATACATCGATATTGCGTATGCAATGTATCGTACATGATATTGCATCCCCCCCTCCCCCCCACAACACTTAGCATCATTTCTTGTCATTCATGTGGGAGAGTTTTTAAAAATTTTATCTACAAATTGCAAGTGTGACACCTTTGCTTTACAACCTCTATCTTGCTCGCTGATACTCCGATTTTAATTCCATCTGAACCTACTTGAACCCAGAGTGTTCAGCTTAGTTTTGGGGGAGGGACATC
Source organism: Gnetum montanum (assembly GCA_015680685.1). NCBI lineage: Eukaryota > Viridiplantae > Streptophyta > Gnetopsida > Gnetales > Gnetaceae > Gnetum > Gnetum montanum. The sequence goes on from MNCI01002813.1 coordinate 12,575, forward strand.
TACCGAAAAGTGCCTAACAATTTTGGAATTTATCATCACCCAAAGAACATCATATAGGGTAATTAGATATAACACTTGCAATAATTATGCCTAAAAATCATTTAATCCCTAGGTATACCAGGAAACTAAAATGGAAAACCACCTAAGTCAAAGGACTCATTATTATAGTTTTTTTGGGAAATATCACATGTGATAACATAAGATCATTAATTAAGGCAAGTAGTAAGGTATAAACTAACTTTAAAAAAAATGTTACCAATGCTTAGTCCTATGTGATAGCAGATGGCCCCGAAATATGGACAATAGGAAGGTCCTACTCAAGGTGGAAGAAAATGATCTTGGAGAGGTGGAAGACAAGATCCTACCAGAAAACATGCAGAATAAGAGAATAATCATTCAGTGTTCATCAAGAAGATCCTCCTACCATATGGTTTGGGCAGGAAGAAGGAGGAGCTGCTGCAGCACCTGAATAGGGACAACATCTAATGTTGCCCCAAGATTGTGTTCAGGCCATCCATAAAAAGTCCACATTCACTGTGGTGATTTTGGAATTGAACTTTGAATCTTTTGTAGAGTTCGCTCCTCAGGCCGTTAGGGATCACCTTAAAGGATCCCCATTATGGCCTACCCTTTCTAAAAGTGGTGTCTGGTACCTAGGAGAGACGTACCAATTTTGGCACAATAGGGGGTAAGGCACCACTATCAATATTTTTGGTGTGATAGTTGATTTCTCTACAGAGGAAATTTCAAAAGTGTTAAAACTTTCAAATATAGGGTCCAAAGTTGCTCAGTTATCCACCCATTTAGGCCCCGATGTGTGACGATATTGGTCAGAGAAGGCTTATGGAAGAGATAAAAAATTTGGTGATTTGACGATGCAATAGAGGATTTAATTAAAAATTGAAACATATCACCTCTTTCCCATGAAGGGCTTGAAAAGAATATCAATGTATGCAGCTAGAGGATGTGTAGTGCTGATGGGAAAGGTTATCGCTAACCTATCCCATCTATATTTAGCAGAGATCTTAAGGTGGTTCGAGGAATGAAAGATAGAGAAAATGACACTGCCTTTCCCTTGTCTTATCAGAAATATTTTCCAACATGTTGGTATTTGGGGATACACCAATGATTTCCTTCAAAAATCCCAAACTCCTTCATAGGAGAAATTGCTAAAGGCGCCAGCTCCAAGGAAGAGCACTAGCGAAGAGCTAGGACCAGAACAAGAATTAGAATAGATGGCTAGATCAACTGCAAATCAACTTGCAAGACCCAGCCAACATCCAGGCATGGGTCCCAACCAAAAATAGGAAGGAGGGACTAGCATAGCCTAGGATCAACTACCACTGTTGCAAGACTATAGACCGTCGATGAGCCATCTCAGGGCCATCGCTGAGATGGTCAGTTGTGGAAGTCATGATGACACAAACCTCTTCTACATCATTGATGATATCATTCAGCCCACGATCTCTTTGGATCACACAAGGGGTGAAATTTCTATTTACATAGGAGGAGGGGAAAGCATATGGTCACAAAAGATCTCAGAAAACGTGGCATCTTTCCAAGTGCAATTAGAAACTAGTGAAGGGGCCACTGTGGTGGTTATGCAACACCAGAATTCCATGGGAGTTGTAGAAGTGGTTACAGACCACATTAAAGAATCCTTCAATGTACCTGTTGTGCCACTGATAGATCTCATAAGGGCATGGAATGCTCAAACTTTGGCTGGAACCTCAATGACTCATGCGGAACATGAGGATGTGCTTGATTGATTGCCCCAAATAGGGAAAATAATGACATCCCTATTTGACATTCCTCAGGATGTTACAACAATTTAGTTAGAGCTCATTTCCATGAAGGGAAAGTTGGTCTTAATAGAAGTGAGGGTTGAGCATGTTGAAGCTAAAGTGTAGAAATTGCAAGAATAGCTCGTGGCCCTACAAGAAGCACAGTGGAACCCTCTGTAATTTGTTCCAATAGACCAGCTAGATAATTTTAGAACTGAGCAACTAACCAAACTAATAGTGAAGAATAAAAGGGGGGTTGATGAAAAAGAGAAGGTTTTTTGGGATGCCTTTGTAGCATAGGTGCAAACTCATGCACATATCAAGGCACTCAAGGCCTTACAAGAAGAAAACAAGCAGCTCGTTGTAGACAACCTTCAGTTGACCATTGTAGAATAATTCATCCAGGTCAATAGAGATGTAAGCCATTTAGCTAGAGATAATTGAACCCTCTCGATGGAGGAGGTACACGTCAGTCGTCAAAAGTCAGCTATTGAGATAAACACGTGGCAAAATGAGGCTAAACGACATGAGAAGCTAGAAAAGCACTTCTAAGATTAGGTGGGGATGTACAAATAGATCCTTGAGAAGGAGATCCATATGGCCAATGCCTAGATCAATGCTATCATTTCTCAACACATTGACTGGTGAGCCATATTGGACACCTATGCCTTTGCCCATCAAGTGGAAATTAAGAGCTGGAACTTGCAGATTTAGGATTTGAAAGAATACATGGAGTTGGAAAATTTGAGGTATGCCAACCTTGTCATGTTAATAGAATGGTGTCCAAGGATAGAGCTTGAGTAGCAGGTAGCAACCACCTACATCAAATATGAAGCAGAATTTTGCAGAATGTAAGAAGTTCTTGGAAAAATTGGAAGTTGCAAATTCTGAACTTAAGGTGGTAAAGGCAAGCTACCAAGGCCAAAAGGGTGTTACAGTAGATTTGGCTCAATGGTTAGTATATTTTCAAGAGTACAAGGATAAAGCAAGAGCCTATGAGGAGGAATGATAGGTGTTCGTGGCTTGATATGTCAAGGCCAATCAAATGTTTCCGCAACTACTCTATCCCTGGGAAGTGCCGACTTCATCAAACATTGAAACATTAGCATAGACAACACAAGACCCTCAGACTAAAGAGAAGAAGCTCCAAGCCATACTTCAATGGCATTAAGCCTCAAAACTTGAAGCACAAGATAAAGGGAAAACACCAATGGAGGAGCCACCGCCACCAGGAACTACATGAGTTCCAAAATTTTTGTAGTTGTAGCACATTCTGTGTGCTATGTCTTTGTTTTTTTTTTACATTTCACACTATAACATAATCCAATTTTCTCATCTAATAATCCCATACCTATCCACTATGTAATCACTATAACTCAAGGATGAATTTTCATTCAGTCATGGGGGTATGATGAGTTATCATTTGGGGGCGACCGCGATATCGTGTACATGATATCACATGCCTAGTCACGATATCACATATGCGATATTGTGGCCTATCTCCTAATCTATAAATAAGAGGTAGACAGATGAGTTTAGGCATCTAGTTTTTAGTCCCTTAGCAAAAATCTTGTAGGTTTTCCTTCTTAGAGTTAGAATTATTTTCCAGTGTATGCCCATAGTGTGGTGATTGTAATTGTATGACATCCTTATTCAAGTGTGATGTACTTGAACATGCACATGGCCAGAAATAAATATTGAGATTACTTCATCATTGCAACATTAACTTAGTTTAATTAATTAATTAATTAATTATTCTTGTTATTTACTACTTTCCTAGTTAATCTCTCTCACCCTTAAACTCATGTTAAAATGCAAAATGAATATGACTTGATTATGAGCATTTAAGTATGACTACTTGGTAACCCAGTAGCATACCTAGGATCTACCCTTGGTAATCCTAGTGGTAGTAGTGCACAAAGTCCAAGATGTGTACGGATAATCAAGGAACGGATGCTCATCGCACTTAGGCTAGATTAGATTCTCTCACCCTCTCTCTCCTAGATTAGTTAATATTACTTTCCATTACCTTCAGGAGTAGCATTAGATTAGAAACCACATCATACACCTCACTTTGGACTAAACCATACATGACAAAGTTAATACTAGTCTAGGTGGGAAGACAACAAACTATGAACTAAGGCTAACTATCGATATTCCACAACTAGTCCATCTACGGAGTTCAATCGGATCACGCATGTAACACTCATATTTGTATGGTTGAGTGTAGGGGTACCTTGCCACTCATCACCTACAAAAGGTTAAACTTGGTGATACCTGTCAACAACACAACAACCTAATACATGTGCCACTAAGTTACAAATGAATAAAATAACTTGGCCATTCTAATGATGGGAGCTTGACATTAGAATGATACCAAGAGAGGTAGAAGGAAAAGCATCACCATGACTTGAACAAGTGAAAGATCAAGGAAGGTGACTTGGTTCTCAAGGCTATTCATGAGCATGTAGAAAAGTTCTCAAGTAGCTAGAAAGAACCTTTTCTAGTCATCAAAGCCTATGATAGCAAAGCCTTAGATTGGTAAATATGGATGGGAATGAGCTGACCAACCTAGCCAACCATTCCTATTTCAAGTGTTATTACATCTAACATGATTATCTTTACATGTGTGAATCAAATAGCTAACATTGATATTTTTTACAACTAGTAGCAAGAGAGCCTTAATAATCTCTCTCTATTTGTCATAATGAATGAATTACAAGTCTTGTAAATCTAATGCACATCATACAAATATTTTAATAATGTCCTAGTAGTAATCTATAGTGACCCAATTTGCTAGTTGTCCCATGTAGTCATATGCAATGTATTGTAACAACATGTTTTCTTTATCTTATTTTCTTATCGTCTTAGAGTTGTGCTTGCAGGATGAAGCTTGGAAGTCATTGCAAAGGTGCAACTCATCAAAACATCTAAAAGACTACAAGAAAATTTCATACTATAGTCTTGTAACCTTTACCATAAAAATTAAGGTAGTATTTCATTGTAAAATATGTGGTTTGTAGCCCATAAGGTGCAATCTCATATACTTTAGCTTATTAGGGCTGAAAATGCATCATAAGTTACTGTTTCCTCACTTCCCAAGTGGAAAAAGCTATATTAGATATGTATCTCAGCTTGGTAGGGCTGAAAATACCTTGGGGGTTTCCAAATTTGGATTTTTCATGGTACTTTTGTTGGCCATGGCAATTAATACGTTGGAACAAATGGCAGCCAGTGTGTTAATTTATGGGCTTTTAAATGTCACATCAAAACCAACATATCTTTTCTAGGAGAAGTCAAGACCAACATATTTTCGTTGGAACACATCATGGCTAGTGTACTTCTCATGGAACTCAATGTATCTTTGCCAAGGCCAATGTATCTTTGGTGAAGTCTACATATATATTGAAATCTAGCATATATTTTTGGATCCTAGCATACTTTTGATGACCTTTCTGCATCAAACTTACCAAAACTAGGAAAATACTTTTGATGGCTTTTCACACCTATAATTTGTAGTAATTTATCAATAACCATGTTAGAGAGTTACAATAACATGTCATCACCAATAATCCTATTTAAAAAAAATTCAACCACATTACAAGGAAATCTATATTTAGCTTAGCATAGAGACTCTTAGAGCATCGAAAAGCACCAAAGAGCCCAACACCAAGTAACCATTTTCTACACCCATCAAGAAGATCCATACCTGTGAACTAGTGAAGATTTTTGAGAGTGGAACTTTAAAGCATGTGATTCATGGAGCTGACTACAAGACACACTATACCAGTTTTACCAGGACTACAACCATCTCTCACATAGCTCTTTGTTCATTTAAAACACAAAACTTGTGCTTCTTTGAACTCTCTTGTATTTGCAATTATTGTAATTTTTAATAAATTTGCAGTTCATTTGCTTCATGCAAGTTTATTTTTTTTATTTCTCTTGGTTGGATCTACATTTTACATTTAATTTTTTAAAGCCATTTCATGATTTTTATGTCCTTGGATGATCGAAGAGACCATCTAGGATGCTTTAGATCCTCTTCTTGGAGGTCCTTGGAATTTGAAGTTAAACTCTTCCACATGAAATTTTCAATTTTTCTAGCACCAAATTTTTCAAGCACTACAATTTCTAGTGCTAGAAGGAGAGCCTCCACCTAAGTTCTTTGCCTAATTTAATTTGTCCTTGGTAAAGTCAATTTTCACAAATCTGAAATTTTAAAATCCATATTTGGACCTACCAAGAAAACCAACACTACCATCCATCCTCCTACAACTAATACCCAATGTTTTAATTGCTGCCAGTTTTGGTTTTTACAAAAATTTCATAGTAGTTGCCGGACTTTCAAAAACTAGCATATTTTTTGTAATGCAACCTACAAATATTTTTTTAAAAAACTTAGCCTTTGGTCTTTCTACAGGCTAGCGTATCTTTTTCACCATCCATTTCCTATTGTGAAATTTTCCATCAAGTCTCTTGGCAAAAGAAACACACCTTTTCCCATAACCCCAATGTATTTTCACCGAAATACCTAATGTAGTTTTGGTGAACCAATCATATTTCCCACTACCATATAAAGCCAACATATTTTTTCAAGATACCCAGTGTATCTTTTGAAAAAATAACATATTTATTTGTTCTACAACAAATTCCACAAGGAAAAAGCATCCAAGTGTAGTTTTGGCAAGATAAGTCAAGCTTACCTTTCCCATCTCACGAACGCATCTCTTGCTAGAAACCCAACACATTTTTTGTATTAAAAGAAAAAATCATCTATTTCCTATAAGCACTAGTGTGACTTTTACCAATGTAGGTTGGGTGGGGTAAACCCACTAAAAAATCTACAATATTGCATTTGTCATTTTCACACTAAGATTATCTGATAACAAGTTGCAGTGCAAGCCTACATTTCCAAAATCAAAAATTTTAAACTAATTAATTTTGAAATTTCTTTTTATCAGTGAAGTGCATAACACTACTATAGTCACCTGCACTATACATATAGTTGCATTTATTACTATTTTATAGCCAAAATCATTAATATGTTAGGAAATTCCACTGGTTGGAATTTTTAATTAAAAGGTGAATTACATAACTTGACAATTCTTGTGAGAAAATTGACAATGTTATCTATTTACTTAATTGACATGGCTTGAAACCAAGATGAAGTGCATGTATATGATCCAAAGGTTCCAGCTATGGCTAAGCATAGGTAATCATTTAGGGAAAGATGCCAAAGCCTAGATTTTGTCATCATAAATGAAGAATATTATAACTTCACAGGTACCAAAATACAAGTTGGATTGCTAATTCCATAAATGAAATCTGAATCTAAGCATGAATTTGAATTAATTCGTATAAATGAAAAGGAGTACATTCACTCCTCTTACAACAAAATAAAACTAAACAACATCCATACTAGGTGAGAAGGCTAACTCAAAAAGCCACAATGAGGAAAATGATGAATTTTAGGCTAAACCTGAGGCTAAGAACTTCATAGGAAGTCTTTTCCAATAATTGACTTCCTAGGCCACTGCTTCTAGTTCAACCTCTCTTGCTTCTTCTGTAGGAAAGGTTCTTCAACCCTCATCTTGTCCATCCTATTTTACTATGTTTAGGTCAACACTCATCATAGTCACTCATCAAGAATAACTTGTGCCTCAATTGACATTTTTTTTCTCCTCAATACCTTTTTCCATGTAGCCTCAATCTACATAACCATCAGCTATGATATTCACCATAGCTCTTTCCTTCTCCATACCAATGAACCCCTCAATGGGATTCCAAGCAACCCAAATATCTCACAATCCATTTGCCTGCTTTATCTCTCAAATACCTGCTCAAAATTAATTTCTCTTTAGTTGGCACCATTTAACTTTAGTTGGCTTGATTTAGCATTATTTGATATCATTGGACATTAGTATGACATTGTTTCACCTTGCTCAACATCATTTGATGGGGATCAACCATCATTTGGCTTTCATTTTGCCTCATTTGTTATCATTTTTCTTTATTCTACATTATTTGGCCTTTAGTTCATCTTATTTATCTTAACTTCTCTTCTATTACCCCTGTTGACCATGCTTTAACCTTGTTTGACACCATTGAGTGGGGTTCAACCATCATTTGGTCCCCTTCAGCCATCATTTGGCCTTATTTTACATCTTTAAGTCTTTCTTTCATCCTATGTACTTTAACCTACCTCTTAAAACCTTTGTTGACCTTGTTTAAACCTTATTTGACCATTGATGTAATGTATTTTGGCTTATTTATGCATTATTACTAGAGTATTTTGCATTGATTCAACATTATTTTCTCATTTTATCACATAAATGCCACTTAATGTGCTTATGGTTAATGTGTAGGATTGGATTATAGAAACTTGGAAGCAAATTAGTTTACCATTGAACCTAAGTTGGCCTCATGGTGATGTTGAATGATTCATTAATCTCAATTACTTAGATCTTGAACCTGAGAGCCCAATCAACCACATAGCCTCCATAGAAATGCCTCTTGAATGGCCGAAACACCTAGTTAAAACCCTTGACCTTGAGGCTAGCAAAATTACCAAAGACTCTCTAGTTGAGGTTCCTATCATGACACACAATTATGAGGAGAAAACACTAAAATTAAGTTCCTTACTAAAACCTCAATAGGTTCAAGACATCACCAAGGTCCTCCAAGATAACATTAAGATCTTTTCTTGGTCATATGAAGATATGCTAGGCCTTGACCCATGTCTATTGCAATACAACATCATACTCAACCCTACTATTAGGCTAGTTAAGAAAAAGGTTTAAAAGATTAGATCATATTTAACCTTGGTAGTTTGTGATGAGATCATAAAAATTGTATCAAAATGGTTTCATTCAAGCTATCAATGTTACATCGATTGGGAGTCTAACATAGTGGTAGTCCCTTAGAAAAATGGGAGTATAAATATTTGTATTGATTTTTGAGACTTGAATAAGGCAACTATTAAAGATGATCTTCCTTTGCCTAGTATTAACCAACTTATCAATACTATGATTAGACATGCCTTGTTATTCTTCATGGATGGTTCTCAGGATACAATTAAGTTAGGATTAACCCAGAGCATCAACTTTGTATGATCTTCATGACCCCTTGGGGAATATTTTCCTACACCATGATTCCCTTTGGTTGAAAGAATGTAGGCATAACCTATCAATGAGAAATGGCCTATATCTTTAGTGATTACATGCTAGGTTTACTTAATGACTATGTAGATGACATAGCTATCAAATCTAAAATGGCCAATGACCACATAGATGACCTTGACTTAATGCTTAAATAATTCCTTAATACAAACTCAAGTTTAATCCTAAGAAGTGTGTCTATGATGTTAAAACTAGTAAGATGCTTGGCTTTGTAGTGTTTGAGGTAGGAATACCTGAAGATCATGATAAGGTTAAGGCCATAACCAACTTAGTAGTGCCAACTAACCTTAAGGAGCTTTAGGGACTGGAAGGTAGATTGCAATTTATCCATAGGTTCATCACCAATCTCACAAATATGTTATAGCCCATGCAACACTTGCTTACGAAAGGAGTTCGCTATGAGTGGATGGCTCAATGCTAAGAAGACTTTGAAAACCTTAAGCAAGAGTTATCACAACTACCCATAGTTTATCTACAATAAAAGGATAAATTGTTTTACATCTACCTTGAAATATTTGACACATCCATTATCTTTCTACTCTATCAAAAATGAGATGATGAAGTAGAGATTCCCATTTACTACCCAAGTCATTCATTAATACCTATGAGACTCGATACACCAAAGTGGAGAAGTATTGTCTAGCCCTAGTCTTCTCATGGAAGAATTGGAGATACTACCTCTTTACGAGCCAACTTAATGTTATTTGCAAGGATAATGTGCTTAGATCCCTAATGATTAATATCTATAAAAGTAGCCAAAAAGCCCATTGAAAAACCATAACAGTTGAGTTTAACCTACTTTACATCTCCCAAGTTTCAATGAAAGGTCAAGCAGTAGCAGCACAACTCACAACTTCCCTAGTGGAAGATCATGTAGCCATTGATCCTGAATTCCCTTATGAGTATGTTAACATTGTCAACAAAGTACTTGAGGGCTATGAGGCTATTATTCACTTCGACAAAGCTTCAACTACCCATGGGACCAATGCTAATACCATCATAACATCACCTTCTATTGTTATCCAGCCCATATCTTACTATTTTCAATTCCCATGTACCAACAACATGGCAGCGTTTGAAGGATTAATTAGGGTGTTGGTTGTAGTTCATGGCCAAGGAATCAAATTCTTGATGATAAAAGGTGATTCATAACTTGTATTTAATCAAGTGACATAGGTTTATGCATGTAAAGCCAAACATTTACAATCTTATTATGACCTAGGTAAGAAACTAATGCAAAAATTTACAAACATTGGTATCCAACATATACCCTAAACCAAGAACACCTTAGTTGATGCAATTACAACATTAGCCCTAAGTGTGGCACTTGATGTGTTTAGCAAGTTTCCTTCCTTAACTATGAGCTATTCTATTTCCATTACACAGGAAATTGAAGGTACCTCCATATCCACTATTAATACCACTCTTCAAAAAGAGTGGTATGATGATATCAAGTGCTACCTAATGCATGGTGAACCTTGGTAGGGCATGAATACTTCTCAAAAGGATGTTGTACATAAAGGACATTTTGATTGCTGTTTAGGGTGCAGTTTGATTGATTATTTTTTTCATTTTACTATTTTTGTCCGCTCACAAGTTGTGGTGAACTCATGACCTGGTTTCATTTGAAATTTATAGGGTTCACAAGTCATGATGTCTTCATTGTCAAGTCACAACAAAGATTTTGTGGGGCTCCTAGTGGGAGTTCAGTTGAGAACAAGTCATATTAAGGGTGTATTACAGTTGCAATTGTTGTTTTAGATTCTACTTGGACACCAAGGCCAGGGTGAGTGACAACCAGGTTGCAGCCCACTCATGGTGAAGGCCATAACCCCACCACAAATCATGTGTAAGTTGTAACTTGGAGAAAAGGGAAGACCATGAGCCACAGTCAAGTCATGATGGTCTAGTAAGGGATCTAATGGATTGTGAAAGATGTACAATGACTAATTCAATTGATAGGTGCACCCCTGGGCTATGCATTGAGATAAATATATGTCTCTATAGTTGTGGTTGTGTTGTATTTTAGGAAATATGTTGAGAACAAGTTAGACTCCTTCACCACAAGTGGTATGTGTGCTTGTTGGGGCTATTATGTGTGTCTTGTTATATGGCATGCATGTTGTATAGGATCATGATGCATAAGTTGTTGTGACCTCAGGCTTGTTGTATACATGATATCTAGATATGCCTTGCGATGCATTTGGTATATCATAATTCCTATTAAAATAAAGCATAAAGTGGTAGAAGTTAGTCAATGAGGTTATAGGATCATGTGCATTAATATCATATTGGGGAAAACACTATTAATATCTTTAGTGTTTATGTATGTCGAATTGATTTGAATCATCATGTTAAGAGGATCTTTTGGGATTCTTTGGATAGGCTTATGCAACAAATCCCAAAGCATGAAGGTATACTTCATGAACGAGATTTCAATGGGCATATGAGAGCAACAAGAATAGGTTATAATCAGGTTCATGAAGGGAAAAAATTTAAAGAGAAACATGAAATAAGGTATTATATACTCAAGTTTTCTTAGACCTATGATCTTGCAGTAGCTAATACCTATTTCAAGTAAAGAGCTGAATACTTGGTAACTTTTAAGAGTGGTTACAACCTAAAAAAAATAGACTACATCATGGTGAAGAAAATAGATTTAAGAACTTGTAAGAATTGTATATTCATTCTAGGAAAAATCCTTACAAATAAACATAAATTTATAAAAAGGATCATCACCCTGAGCCACAGTACTCACCTTGCTAGATGAGGTCTCAGGAGCAACCAAACATAAACTTATTGTCCCAAATTTGGCTTTCAAGAGTTAACCAACACAAATCATAGGAAAGGAGTACCTTGTACCTTGAATAAAATGGTAAAATCTTAAAGTCAAAAAAGTATCTTGATTTAAGAATTGATCACTCATAAAAAGATGTAGTTTACACCATTTTTTGTGGACAAGGCTAGGATAATTATGATGATAATTACTCATAGAAATACCTTGGGATTTGAAATAAAATTCAAATGATAGTTGGATTTAAATGAAAAATTTTATCAAGAGGATAGAAAATAACATTCTTCATATATGAAAAGGGAATAAATATAGATGATAGTAAAGATCATGGCAAAGAATACAGTGAACAAGACTAAACTTAGTACTTTTGATATCTATATGAGAAGCTAGAATGTAAGGAAGATAAAGAGATAAGAATTGAAATAAGAAGGGAAATAGTATTGACCATATCAAAGATACCAAGATAGATGAACAACAAATTTTTTTTCCTAAAAAGAAAATTTTGGAACAATGTCAAAATCTATTTTTAAGGGCTACTTAATGAAGAATCACCAGAAGAATGAAGTTGATTGCATTGAAATAAAAATTGGAATATTTGAATATATATATATATACACCTTTGAAGTAAGAAAAGCTCTTACAAAAGTAAATAATAATAAAATAATAAGCTTATATGGTATTCTCCATAGAGGTTTGGAAATTGATGAAGCCCAAAATTCACCCTTAATACACTGTGCATATGCATATACGTATGTGTAGCTCCTTTTGTGGTTTTGCAATCAATGCATAGACACATATATGCATACAAATTTTTAAAATATGTCTATAAACATGCAACCTACAACACTAGAAAAGATAAGTTTCATTAGTTGTTGCTCGAGTCTTGGAGTTGTACCATGTGATTTCTTATCAGATGGCAAGTGCTCACAATGTGTATGTCTTGAATCAATTGATGAAGTCTTTATTTGAGTGGTTATGCCTACATGTACTCATGTTCAATAATAACGATCCATATTGATTTTTGACACATTGCAAAATTTTGACTTTACTTTAATTTATATTTTATGTTATGTTTTCCATGTAATTTATTAGTATAATTTCCTACAATGTTTAGTTTTATAATTGCAACAAGCAATGAGATAGCCACAAAACAAGAAGACACCAAGGTTGTTAAATAAAAATATTGACACATTGGACACATGCATGGAACCAATTGAGAAATTCATCAACTCTTATGTTAAAAAGATGGAAGAACTAGAAGAGCCTAAGTATAAGCTTTCCTACTCTAGATATATTCAAGAAGAACAGGTGGTTGAGGAAAGCTAAAAATTCCAAAAGATAGTGTGCCTAAAAAAATTAAACTAAAAAAACTTCCAAAATCATTAGAAAATTTCCCTAGAAAATGGCAATCCTATCATCATTATTGTGCAGCTGACAAAAATAACTAGAAAACAAAGTTGATAGAAATAGTGAACAAATAGCTAACAACATCTACTTGGTCCTATGATAAAATATGAAGGCTTTATCCACATATATGCCAACATTGCATATATAAAAATCTAGTAGTAAAACCTAGAAGGTTGCCTTAATGTAAAATAAAGCCCAAACTAAAAGATGAAATAAAGTAAGAGATGAAAAAATTCCTCAAGGTTAGGTTCCTTTACCTAGTTGTTTATAGTGAGTGGGTTAGCCAAATCATCATTATAACAAACAAAGTGAGTAAATGGCATATCTACATTGACTTTAGTTTGTTGAATGCTAACATGTTCAAGGACCATTTCCCTTTATCATACAAGGACCAAGTCATGGACACCATTTCAAAACACAAATACTATAATTTTCTAGATAGATACAATGGTTACAATCAAATTCAATTAGCTCAAAAAGACTAGCCCAAGACCACCTTCACCAATCCTTGGGGAACATTCATATATAAAAAGATGTCATCTAGGTTGTGCAATGTCTCAGCTACATTTTAAAATTTAATCCTCAACATCTAAAAAAAGCAAATTGGCAATGGTGTGGAAGTATTTATGGATGAATTCTCCACCTATGGATCAAACATTGAGAAAGCATTAGATAATTGAATAGGTGCTAAAAAAATGTCTTAAGTCAAATTTTAACTTAAATGGAAATAAAAGTCATCTAATGGTTTAAGAGTGCATTGTATTGGGGTACAAGATCTCAAAGAAAAGCCTAGAGATAGGCGTAATAAAGATTAGGATAATCCAAGAAATCATGCAAAGGCCTTAGACTATGAAAAATGTTGGGGCATTTCTTAGGCACATAATGGAGTTGCCAAAAGGGATGCATCATTCATATGGACCAAGTAATATGAAAAATCATTCAAGAAACATTAGTAGAATCTTAGGGAAATCCTTACACAACTCTATGATCAAAGAAAGGTCCTATTGCATCCACTACATTGGTAGGAAAATAAATGATGCACAACTAAATCACATTACCACTAAGAAAGAGCTAATGATGGTGGTGTATGCATTAGATAATTTCAGACACTACACTTGGTTATTGATGAGTGGTGAGGTACCCTTACACTCAACCATACAAATATGAGTGTTACACACACGATTCAGTTGAACTCCAAGGACTAAGTGCTTACACACCTTATGGAACACTTAAAGGTTAATCAATTATTGTCTTCCTAGACTTACTTGTATTGTCACAGTTGTATGGTTAAGTAAGTCTGAGGTATGTGATTTTTATTTCTTTTATCTTTTTATCACCTATGTTAAGAGAGGAAGGGGTGAAGAGACTAAGTAACTAACTTTTAATAACTAAGCTTTAATATTCCTAGCATTGGTATCTATTCCCACTTGCTGTACACACCCTGAACTAGTGCAACACTACTGGGATTACCAAACGCTATTCGTTACTAGGTTACCAAGCATAGTACACGTGCTTGAAGTGGTCATATTAAATGCACTTAACTAGGAGTTGAGGGTTGAAAGAGATTAATTATTTAAGAAAGCATTTAATAATTTAACATTAATTAAATCCTAATTAGCTTAGTCCATACACTACAAGGTTTATCAGAAATTTCATCTTTATTTCCATACATAAATGTGTGCTCAAGTAAAATTTTATCAAATAAAGATTTGTTCACTTTGAGACTCCTACTACGGGCACATGGAAATTATTCATCTCTAGAATGGTAAAACTGCCAAATTTTAGCTAAGGGTCTAGATCTAGATGAGGAAACAATGGAAATCTATCTCTTATTTATAGAATTGGCAATGGGCTACAATATCGCATATGCGATATCGTGGCCCATGCAATATCGCATCCCATCATACCCCCATGACTGAATGAAAACTCATCCTTGAGTTCCTTACAAAATATTGGGAAGGTACGGGATTATTAACTTGAAGAAACTAGTGGTAGATGGGGTGACATGTGAATGGATCATCATTACAATACATGACAAAACGGAGTGTTCATAACAATAAGAGTGAACACTATACATATTTGACATTTAGCCTTATATGATAGTTGGCAGAGAAGAGAAAAGAGAAGGGAGAGAGAAAAGAAGAAAGAAGAAGTCTGTTGCTGCCAATGCCAAGATTATGCTTTTTGTTGTCCATCCATAAGTGCGCCATTAATCTCATCCCTTGGATAACCACTTTAGCACTAGTCCATTCCAAGTGTTTTCTCTAAATTCCATCCGTTGATGTATGATTGTCATCTGCACACACAACACAGTCTTATATTAGCAAGGGTAAATGAATCATACTGCAATTGATACCTTGCTTCAGTTTAAGGTCCATTGGCTGAGTTGTGATATGGTTGATACAGATCTAGAGATATAATACTGGTGACTACTTGAGGTGTAGGGGTTAAGAGACAAAATTGAAAATATTTGACCAAGACCCCCATGACTAAGAGCGAACCTCCAATAGCGATAGAATGGGAAAAAAATAAGGAATAAGAAGGATGGAGAAAAATAAACAATAGCCACACCAATAAAATGGATGCCAAAGATGGAGATAAACAAAATATATGGTAATTATGAAAATGTTTAAAGAAAAGAAATTAACAAATGCACCAAATAGGAATGCCAGTGGATCCTCCCCAAAGTAGGCTCATGCCCTTAATGCCTTGAAAATACCATATTCAAAGAGTCTATAGGCTCTAGGAATGTCATTTGGAGACAAGAGTTAAAGTCTTAACCACAAGAATTTACTAAGAAGAAAACAATGCATCCACCAAAATATAGACTATTGATACAACTAGCAATGAGGTGATGAATAGGGAAAGAAGGATGGAAAGAAGAAAATGGAATGGAATCTCAAGAACAAAGTGGTGTATAGCCCCTTTTGTGTTAATGGTTAATGTGACTTAGTAGATCTCATTCCAAATCTGGCCTCAAAGAAACCACATTTAGTGACTTCACATTAATACATTCAGCTCATCCATCCACTTGAAGTAACAAGAATGCCTTCACCAAAGAGCCACTACCATTTTGAAGAAACAAAGGAGGAGAGAGTAGGAAGTGAGAAGGGCCTTAGTTAGAGGAAACATGTTTATTTTAGTTTCATAACCAGTGGTTGTAGCCCAAGTGATTACTTTGTCTAAGGGAAGTTCTTTGAATCCTCATTTTTTTTCTTTTTGCGTGAGAACCACACCATGCAAAGAATTTTTATTTTTATTTTCTCAGCTTCCCAATAATGGGGCAATGTCAGAATGGTAAGAAAAATTAAGAAGAAAACATCCAAGAACCCAAGAGAATGGCTAGCACAAGTGCATCAAATCCCCTTGAAGTCACACCCTTTTCAATCCTTGAGTCCTTCCTTAGTTTGAGAAATGCCCAGTCACCGATTCATTGATAGTTCTTATTATTGAGAAAGGGGCTATATTATTCCAAACCAAGAGAGACTGTAGAGTTTTATGGATGCATGGATGATGTGGAATCATTTCCTATTATATCAAAAGAACCATACCTTAGTATCAACATCATAACTTAAGGGTAAAAACCAAACATTGGAAATCAATATAATACAGTTCATACCACCATCAGAGCACTTATTAAGTGACAAATCAAATAAAGTAATCAAACGCACAAAGAAATGAAAAATTATAAACGATGTTGTAAAAGAAAAATAAGAAAAGTTAAAGAAATTTGTAAAACAAAAATGTGTAAAACAAAAATTTAAAAAGAATTGAGGGCCTTAAATGATTAACATAGGTGGCCATCTCCCCCATGACTGAATTGAAAGGGAGAGATTTGAAATAAGGAGCAAGGTCATCCTCTCTCAGAGGTATTATGTGCACCAGCTGTTCTAAGTTCATGGAAGGGTTTGGTTTGTTGCACATTGATTAATAATCTCTTATCAAGACTTTCAGGTTTGTATATGGTCATGGATCCTGAGGGAAAGGTTGTGTGAATGATGTAAGGTCCTTCCCACAATGTTTGAAATTTCATGAGTTGGGGCACATGTGTGGGGTTCCAGTAACAGGCCTTATCTCCTGGTTGATACTTAACCTTTCAGATTTTTAAGTTATGATGTTGTTTATTATGTGCCTTGTGCAACTCATTTGATGACAAGAAAACCAATCGGTTTTCATCTAGCATGTTTAGAGTTTCCAATCTTTGTTTTTGTGCTAGATCAAGGTCAAGGTGGAGGTCACATGCCATGGGTAGTGTACAGAGATTGGTTTGAATTGGAAGCTTTGGGAGTTTTCCATACACTAACTCATAGGGAGAGTACCTTGTAGGGAGTTTCCAAGTGGAGTAGTATGCCCAGAGAGCATCATTCAATTTAGTGCTCCAATCTCGCCTATATTTGCTAATTGTTCTTGTTAATATTCTAGTAATCTCCTGATTAGTAACCTTGGCTTGGCGATTAGCTTGGGATGATAAGGTGTAGTTAATTTATGTTCAACCCCTAAGTGTTGCATCAATTTTCGAAAGGTTGAACCCATGAAATGCATTCCATTATTCGAGATAAGTGCACATGGCATACCAAACCTATTTAGGACTTGTTGTTGTACAAATCATGTAGCTGTAGATGATGTACAATTTGTTACAGTAGTGGCTTCAGCCCATTTTGTTAGATAGTCAATAGCAACAATGATATAAGCTTTTCCATTGGACATTGGTGTAATGGGCCCCATAAAGTCTATTCCCCAAATGTCAAAGGGTTCTAAAGGTTGAATCCATTGTTGCAGACTCTTCATTCTAGTAGCCATTCCTCCATCACATTGACAATGCTCACAGGATTGGACAAAATAATGGACATTTCAAAATAGTGTTGGCCAGTAATATCCTGCAAGTAGGATCTTAATAGCCATTCATCTTCTTGCATAGTGACCCCCACAAGGGCCCTCATGAGCATCCTGGAGAACTCTTAGTTGGTCCACATCGGGCACACACCATCGAACTAAACCATCAGGATAGACTTTGTCAAGTTTTCCTTTGATCTCCATGAAGTACTGGTTTTGTGAAGAAACTATTGTTTCTTCCTAAAGTCCAACCCCTGTGGTGTTTGTTGGAAAAGGAGATAGGTGAAAATGCTACTGTACCAATTTGTTCCCATGGGTTGGTTATTCACTACACTAGCAAAGAGGGCCTCATTGAGAAAATGATCAGATATGACATATTCATCCTCTTTGTTGTCCCAATGCAACTAAGATAAATAATTTGCAACTACATTCTCAGTGCCCTTTCGATCTATCATTGTTAGATTGAACTCTTGTAGGATTACTAGCCAACGTATGATACGAGGGCTAACTATTGGCTTATTCATGAGGAACCTAATTGCGCTATGATCCATATGAATGTACACTTTGTAGCCTAACACATAGTGCCTAAAATTGTCTAGTGTAAACACTATAGCCATTAATTCATTTTCTGTAGTTGTATAGTTCAGTTGTGCACCAGCGATACTCTTACTTGCACAATGGATGTAACAAGGGAATTTTTGTTCATCTAACTATGTTAGTACGGCTCATAAGGATTAATTGGATGCATCAGTAATTATATGGAATGGTTTGGACCAGTCAGGGGCTTGTAGAATGGGAGTTTCTACAAGCCTTTATTTTAGAGTTTGGAATGCTCGTTCACATTCCTTGGTCCATTCGAATTATGCATCCTTCTTAGTTAGTTCTACCAATGGTTTAGCAATCTTGGAGAAGTTATGAATGAATATCTAATAGTAGCTAGTGTGTCCAAGGAATGACCAAATGTCTTTCACATTTTTGGTTGTTGGGTGATTCCTTGGATGATCCTAAATTTCTCTAGGTCTACCTCTATTCCTGAATGTGAAATTTTATGCCCAAGTACTATGCCCTTTTGGACCATCAAATGGATTTTCTACTAATTGAGCCTTAAATTGGTTTCTACACATCATTTTAGCACTTACTCTAGTCGGTCCAGGGCTTGATCAAAGCTTGTCCCATAAGTGGAGAAATCATCCATGAATACTTCTACTCCATTTCCTATCTATTGTTGGAATATTCTTAGAACTAAATGTTGAAACATAGTAGGGGCATTGCACAAGCCAAATGACATTTGTTTATATGTGTTGGCACATTTGGCCATTTCATGGAATATTAAGACTCATTTTAAATATTATTGTAAGAATGGGGGAGTGTAAGTGTGCTATTTCATACCATTGGTATGGGATCTAGGGGAGACCATAATATTATTGGTGGAAATAATGATGCACATATGAAAAACAAGGAATAAAGATTTCAAGAGATAATGTGCCAATAATTAATGAATTAACAAGCAAGGAATTCTTCATTATCAGAAATATGTTTAGGAATTGATCATTTGGGTACTGGAAAAGAATGAAAGAAGGAAACTGGAATTGAAAATTAAAAAATTAAAATCAATACAGTGTATGAATAATAAAATGGGAGAATATCAGTGGATGTTTGCTAAAATGATGTTTCAAAATTTTCCCACAAATTTTAAAGGCATGTTCTAGAATGGCCAAGAATTTTGTCATTGATAATCCACATTTAAATTTATTTCACAAAAAAATGGAAGAAGACTCTGGCAGGCAAACAAAACTGCGGTAGCAACAATCTTCTAAGTAGTACAGTCCGAAAGGGACAGAAGCTCCTGCACCATGCCAACTACTCACAAATGTAGACACTACACAGACAAAATTCGGGCAAAGTTATGAAGGAATTTTTTTCACAGAAAAAAAATTCTGAAAATCTTATCAAAATCATGGTCCGTGGCACCACTCCTCTTCGATTTTTTTTGAAGAATCAGCGTAGATTGTGAAATAGCGCACAGGGCTCAGGGTTTCAATGCAGTACACAGGTTCACAATTTCATTGCAGTGCAGATTCTGACACAGCATGACAACCCAAACCCTTGCTGGAAAGCATGAACATAGTCTTGGGGTTTCTGTAATGGTTCGTGTAGACAACAAGAAAATTCATGGGAAGGATGGCTGAAAGGAAAGAAACAACAACAATGGCAAAAATAAAGTTTCAGGCCTAAAACTATTTCCATTCTAGAGACCGGTGCATAAAATCATGCAAGGTTCTAAGAACATATCTGTGTTTCAGCCCACCACCATGACTTCCAATATTTTGTTGTAGGTGTTTTCCAGCTACGAACTTGCCAAAAAAGCCTTTTTTTTCTCAACGAACGCATTTCAAATTTTTAGGCGGTGAAAAAAATGGCAATCAAAAATGTCATTCGCCCTGGAAACGGTAATCTAAAATAGCAGCCATGCCCAACGACAATGCATCCGATATCGCATACCAATCCATCGAATGCGGCAACAAAGACACAAGGGCATACCAAAACAACCGAATCCGCAAAGCAAGAGATATTTTAACTGATGTTGGAGTTTTAGTTTAATCTATCGCCAAAACTTACCTTTAATTTAATTATTCCAAGTGCCCGGATGAAGACTTACCTTTAATTTAATTTAATTATTCCAAGTCTTAAAACATTATTAAAAAATTATTTTTCCAACATTATTATATATAAGTTACTACTCATAAAATATTTGCAATATTAATGTTAAAATATTTGTAATATTTGTAATGTTACATTACATAAAATATTTATAATATTATATATAATTTATAATATTTACAAATATTAATATTAGCATAAATTCCTCCTAACTTTATGTATAACTTCCTAACTACATAACTTCCTCCTAACTAAATGGGTAAGTTGTAACCTCCTTACTTGGGAGAAAAGTTAGGTAGGATATAACTACCTTATGAACCTTATAAAAAGACTTCAGGGGAGGAAGGGGAGGATCATCACACTTTTGGAAAAAAGACATCATACTTTTTGAAGAAGACATTGATACTACACTTTGGAAGGCTACTAGCTAGC
Source organism: Gnetum montanum (assembly GCA_015680685.1). Lineage (NCBI taxonomy): Eukaryota > Viridiplantae > Streptophyta > Gnetopsida > Gnetales > Gnetaceae > Gnetum > Gnetum montanum. The sequence continues at coordinate 33,667 of MNCI01002813.1, forward strand.
ACTTGGAGACACACTTTGGATTCTAGGAAGGGCTTGTAAGAAGAAATTGTGAACGATTGCTTCATGGCTTGCTAAATAAAGGATTTCAACCTCTTTGTCATGGTCCTGTGAGTTATGTTTTATTTTTATTTTGTTTAAATTGTTTAGCTAGAGGTTTAGATAGTATCATCTTTGGCAAGTAATTTTGGGATTTTTAGATTGCTCTTATCATTCTTGTTGCCCGATATGAAATTTCTATTAAAATTTTTCCATAGAAGCGCTTGTGTTTAAAAGCCTTAAGAGAATTTTAGTAGTAAATTTTATTATTGTGCAACATATAAGAACCGCTATTTGGATCGTTGTAAGAGAGCCTCTACTTGTAGTCATGCCGTTGAATGATTCAATAGTTAAGAGGGTTTAGAAAATATTTGGTATTTTGATGGGACTAGAATAGCTTCTTTTTATCTTTAAAGTGAATCTCCATGGTATTTGAATCAGAAATTGTCAAGTATTTTGAAGGTTCTATTGAATGCAATTGTTGACATCCATTATCTAGCCAAAATGGAGTCTCGTACGTGGTAGTTTGCGCAGCAAATTTTTGGTAGCATAGTAGGATTGTCCTGAAAAAATTTCTTTTTTGAGCCTTGGAAGTTTGAACAATTTGTAGATATTTAATTTTGGATAGCTTTATTAAGAAGTGTTTACTTGTGCCATTTTACCTTGTTTAAATAGTTGAGGTCTACACAAATCTTCTTTCTTCTCTATCTATTTCCATCGAATCTTGCTCTATTTCTAGTTTTCTTGTGGAACTATCTCTTTCTCTAGGGAAAATTAGAAGTAGATTCATAGATTTGTGCTCAAATGTTTTTGCAAAATTTTATTTGTTACAAGTAGGTATTATAAGGACCACGTAGACTAGGCAATTGAACAAAATAGGAACTCTCAACAACTCATAGTACTTGGCAAAGTTGGCTAAACCTCTTTAAGATAAGTCATTTTTAGTTTACACACAACACAATCATTTCATTTTTTCACAACCGCATGCCACAATAGCATACACACATACTCACATTAACTACTGAGTTTATTTGGAGGTATCTGGGCCTTGGTGTTGCTAGAGACCAACAAGCACCTAAATCCTGTTCGAGGACACTTGTTGGCAGTCGCGTCCCAAACGGTCGCCAACAATATGCAAACATTCCCCAAGGACTGGTGAATGTTGTTTTTGCTTGATCTTTTGGTGCTATCCATATTTGGTTATATCCACTATACCCATCCAGGAAACTATAATAGCGATGGCCTACTATAGTGTCCAAGACTTGGTCAACGAATGTCAATGGGAAATTATCCTTGAATGTTGTCATGTTTAGCAGCCTAAAATCTATACACACCCTCCATTTGCCTCCCTTCTTAGGTACAATCACCAGAGGGATAAACCATTTACTATCAGCAATGGGGTATATGAACCCATCCTTAAAGAGCTATTTTATCTCTTCTTTTACTATTTTTTTCAATTTAGGGTTCAATCACCTATGTGGTTTTTTTCAAGGTTTTATGGAGGGGTCCATGTAAATCCTATGCTAGCATATCCTAGGGTCTATTACAATTAACTCAAGGTATGACTAGGAAAAGGCTTTTGACTACTTGTTTATCACTTTCAACAATCTCTCTTTTTGTGTGGGAACAAATTTTGCATTGATGATTACCAATTTTCCATTTTCAAGGGTCATATACTCCAGACCAGTGGGCAATGCTTTCAAATCAAGGGGCTCTTGTTTAAATATCTCAGGAATTTCCAAATTTCCCCAGTTGATGTTTTCGAGGCTAAGGTTTGGAAGTTGGCAACGGACTTGCTCAAGTGTGTTTGTGCTTCCAATGTAAGCACTAGTTATTCCCTCAGTTAATTCCATGCATGTTATCAGATTACTCTCTTGATCAGCCATCAACCATAGGGTGTCCTCTTGTCATGTGGCTACTACATATAGGAACCTTTGTATATTAATTTCTTGTGCACACCAATCACATGCAGGAAATGCTAAACTTTGCATAACCCATGATTTTTGCACGCAATGCCACCTTGTGTCACTGTATGTGATGAATGAAATTTTCTTCTTCTCGATATTTCCAAAAGGGTTCTTCTTGGATATTTCTAGGGAAAGATCATGGATCCCTAGGCGTGCATTTATAGTGCTTAGCCATGCTCTTCCCATTATTATTGGGAAGTCCCCCTTACCATTGTTTACTTGTATCACTAAGAAATTATCTAGATATGACCAACCACTCATAGTGGTAATGATATCTTCCACTAGTCCCAAAGGGACAATGATGGACTAGTTGGCCAGCTCAAGTCGAATATTACTCTTCCTTAGTGGAGGCAGGTTCTAGGCTTTGTACATCTTCTGTGATATAAAGTTAACTCCAGAAATTGAGTCCAGAAGAGCTTTACATGGCTCATTCCTAGTGACTTGGAGGTAGATTAGAGGACTTCTAGGATTAGAGAATTTTCTAGGAAGTTGCCCCACCTCGATCCAGTCAGTGACGATATGTGTTAACATAACCATGTGCATTGAGCTCTGTTTTTGGTTTGAAGGAGGTCCCAAAAATTTATTTGGTACATAGGTGTTTAGATGTTCAACCACTTGTGATGGTGAGGGCTTAGTTGGATTGTTGGTTCTAAAGAGAGGTCTTTTTGGCATAAGATTTTTAGAACCAATTGTGGTTTAAGGATTCGAAGCCCTCGTGACATTGGGTTGTTGCGGTTGAGTGGGGAATAACCCTTGCATTGTTGGACCGGTTGATAGTGGTGCTATCAGTGTAAGAGTGGTGGACAGATTCAGAGGATGGTATGCATGTGGTGTGTCTCTCCTAGGAGAAAGATTCTTATAGTACTCCCAAACTTGGTAGTGACATTGTAGGGTAACATGACCAACAGAGTCACTTGGAGAGATTGGCTACTGCACATAGTAGCCATATGGATCCGGTTGTCGGTAAGGGTATTGTTGCCTTAGCAGTGGCATCCCCCATGACTATGGGTATTGCCACTTCTAGTGTTGTTCCATAGGTTTTGGTGGAGTTCCACTTGGATAATACGTTAATGGTTGGTGGAACTACCTTGGGTTACCTTGGGGATAAGGTAACCATCGGGGTGCTTGCCATTTGTTAAGTTGTGGGTTAAGTGCATACACCGTAGACTCTTGTAGATGTAAGCTTAGTGGGCAACATTCCTTAGGATGTTCATATTAGTAGATCTCACATCCATCATCATTATTTGTATCTGAATCCACAACCTCTTTAGTGATGGCTATTTTACCCTTACCTTTGTTACGTGCATGGTCCAAATCCCTCTTTTTTTTCTTATCATGGTTACTACTTCGCTCCTTAGACTCCTCTACAATTTTTTAAACAGTTTCAAATCTACTATCTAAGGAGTTCCACATTTTATCTACCTTAGCCAACACTTATATTATTAATTTATTAAGTAGCAAGGTTTTCCTACTCACCAACTCTTTGAGTGGTGACTCATCCTCCCCCTCATAGAATCTTACTCCCCTCTTTCAAAGGGAAGGATCGTGGTTATACTCTTCCACACTTTCTCTCTTACATAGCTCTCCTTCTTTCTTAGCTATTTTCTCTAACAATCTATGAAACTCATGGGACCTAAGTTCAGTTAATATCTGTTGGGCATATGTCCCAAGGGTTCTCCTGGTTTCATGTCTTATCCCATCTACGAGATGGTGTAGTTGCTCCCATTGTGCGTAACCATGGCCTAGGCAATAATGTAGCAATGCATAATATCAGCCCATGGTAGCATCCAAGGGTTCATGATTACCTTACTTCCATCCTTGGATCTACTTTCGCAAGTTGAACACTTGAGAGTATGTTTGATATTTATTGTTAAACAATTCTAGCATCATACTCCACCTTCAAATGGATTCTGGTTCTAAGGACCGGTACCAGCTTTCCACTTATTTTATAAGTGTCCTTGGGAACAACTTTAATTTTTTCCACTCATTTTCAATGTTCTAAAAGGCACAGGCATCGTGAAATTCTTGTAAGTGATTTTCTGGATCAACGTTATTGGGATTACCAAATGCTATTTGTTACTGGGTTACTAAGCGTAGCACACGTGCTCGAAGTGGTCGTACTGAATGCACTTAAATAGGAGTTGAGGGTTGAGAGAGATTAATTATCTAAGAAAGAATTTAAGCATTTAACATTAATTAAATCCTAATTAGCTTAGTCCATGCACTGCAAGGTTTATAAGAAAGTTCGTCTTTATTTCTGTACACAAATGTGTACTCAGGTATAATTTGCTCGAATAAAGATCCATTCACTTTAAGAATCTTACTACAAGTACATGGAAATTATTCTATCTTTGGAATGTTAAAACTACTAGATTTTAGCCAAGGATCTAGATCTAGATGAGGAAACAAGGGAAAGTTACCTCTTATTTATAGAACTGACGATAGGCTGCGATATCGTGTACACGATATCGCAGGGGCTGACGTGATATCATAGCCCATGCAATATCATGCCCCATTAGTTATCTAATCGTTGTGCATACTAATCATAATTCCATCTATTTCCTAATGAAAAAGCTCACAATCAACCCATGCTTCATTAAGTGGCTGGTAAGCTTGTAGGAATTTAATATTATGATCAATAAAAAGGGATTTGAAAATATTATTGTCAACCATTTATCCTAACTCTGACGGGACCGCAAAGCATATGAAGACCTAATATCATATCAATTCCTAGATGATATCCTATTTGTCACTATTATACAAGCTCCCTCTTTAGCAGTCATTCCTTGGTTTGCTAACATACTCACATATCTAATAGAGCAAAGGGTCCCTATTAAGTGGAACTAAAGGAAGATTCAAAAACTTTAGCACTAAGAAAAATGCTACCTGGAGACTAATGGCAACATCTACAAAATTTGTGCTAATTCCCTTGTTTGCTAGTGTGTTCCAAAGGAGAACTAGTTATGGGATCAATAGGATGCCCATGAAGGACCTTCTAGTGGGTCCTATGCAAGCAAATGAACAACCATTAAAATCCTTATGGTTAGATACTTTTGGCTCACCCTATTCTAAGACACACAAGTTTGCCCAAGCATGTGAAAGATGCTAGAGAGATGTTGTGTCAACAAGATTTAATATATGGGGAATTGAGTATATGGTCCAAATATTATCCATGTTAATTGGAAAATCCTATATCCTAGTAGCCATTGACCATTGCACCAAATGGGTTGAAGCAATTTTAGTATTAGATTGCATAGTAACCATTGCTACTAAATTCTTTTTTTTTTTTGGAAAAAGGTCAGGAGGCTATATTAATAGAGAAACAAAAGTACAAACAATTGCAAGAGTTGTCACCAGTGGAGAAACTACCTATAAAAGTTGAATGAAAAAATTATCTACTGTATCTAAACTTGACCTTGACCTAGATCTAGCACAAAAAAAATGTTTAATGAATTTGAATTAGCTAGATAAAAATATAATGGTTGTCTTCATGCATAAAGAGATTCATAATGTCTACTTTAAACAATGGCATGATAGTAAAATAAGACACTTAGAACTTAAACCGGGGGATGAATTTTTTTATTATAATTGCACCCATGTACCAAGAAAGACAAAATTCCAAACATTGTGGAAGTGACCCTACCTTATCCAAATTGTTTAAAAATTTGATGATTTACAGATTCACAATCCTTCTATGCTCAACAAACTAATTTTGGTCAATATTCAATAAGTGGAACCACTTTGAAAACCATTTAACATAGATCACACCACCTACGACACCGCCTAAGCTAGATCCATCTTTAGAATTTTCACCCTCAAACATAGTCATGGGGGAGCTAACACCTTACTGATGAGGGCTAATAAGACAATTTTCAATTTCTAACATTTTCTTTTTTTATTCTTTTCTTATCTCCTTACCCATTTTCTAATTTTTATTTTCATTTTTTCAAGTCTTAATTTTTTCATTTTGTTATACATCTTGTTCATACTATGTTTTATTTGATGTAATTTACATGGTAATGAAGGCATGACACCATGCTAATTGTGAGAGTATATTCCATATCATTCACATGAAAATACTATCTTTTCAACACTTAGTGAGATCCCTTAGATTATTCCTCCACCTTCAATTAATAAGAGGCCACAACCAGGTGTGTAATGTCATTTTGATCATTTCAATAACTTTAAATAAGCCTCTCTAGTCAATAAACCAAATAGGAGGAGGAAGGACCAAGGAAAGATGGAAAATACTATGAGATCAAGGGGATTTGTTGATTTCTCAAAATACCATCCCAAAAACAATTATTTTAACAAATAATCACATTGAATAAGATCATAATAATGAATAGGGGGATGCATCTATGAAACAAGCCCACTTGGTGAGTCACTAGAAGGGCATGTGATCCATCTCTAAAGATAGTCCTCTATCAAGTGAGTGGTTAATTAATTAACAAACTCAATTGACCTTGATATGTCATTGTACGAGCATGTGACCCATGTTCAAAGGTATACCTCTAACAAGAAAACATCTTTGGCAACTAGTTTCAACATGTGAGAAGAATAGTATATGAACCATGTATGAAGGGATTTGCCATTTAAGTCATTTAAATTTAGCATTATTGGGGAAGCCTATGTGGAAAATTTACATAGGTGAAAAACCATGGATAAAAGTCATGACACCTAAGTACCTATCTAACAACATGCTTTTTCATAATGCTCCATCCATTGTTCATGCTTGTTCGACATGGAGAAGTTTTGAAAAATTAAAGCATTGGATCCAATCAAATATGTGGGTTCATAATGAAATAATTTGATGGGATGATTATTGTCTATATATGATCATTTAAGCATATAAAAATTTAGTGCCTCATATTAAAGAACCAATTAAAGAATCTTGGTGACATGGTGTGATAATACCAAAATGAAAAATTTTATGTCAAAGTGTCTACATGAAAATTTACATATAAGCTTACTTTTATTTCATAAGGGATTAATTACCAATGATAAGTGTGTGTTGTGAAGTTCAAGAAGAAACCTTTAATCATTGTTTATTCCATTGTCCTGATGCCTAGTGCTTTTGAAATGAACTCAATTGCATCACTGAAGTATGTTAGCTTATCAATTCCATTCATGAATTTATTAATCAAATTCCTCAAAGTTAGGAAAAATAGAAGTGATGTTGAAATAAAAATTTTGCTACTATAACACTACATATGGTGTGGATTTCACGCAATAGCTAGGTTTTTCAACAAGAAAAGAGTAACCCTACCATTCTTGCTAAACATTACATCATTGATTGTTCTATTATTCTAAGACACCATGGCAATGCTCGCCTAGCTTAATACTACATTTGTTATTGGTTGTTCTATTACTGAGATATGCAATCTTTTTCCAATGTGCTTCATGTATAAAATTTTATTACCAAATGTGCCCCAACCACCATAGAACTAGGTTTAATTTTTCTTCCAAGAAAAAAAAAGAACTATGTACAAAGGTACTTTTTTGGTAGGAGCATTGGCAATGTGACTAGAAAGCATGTGACCCATGTCTAAAAATGCATCTCTTACTAATGGCCAAAAGATAACATTCTTTAAGTAATTAATTAATTAATCAAAAATGCACTTCAAGTTATTTCCCATGATCCTATGATGACAATTTTAAGGATGGTGCAATGCAATGCCATTGGAAGGAGGTATTACTTGGTCTAGAATCCCAGCAAAAAGACAAGGTGAGTCACATGAATCATACTACACACATATTATGACTGTGTGAAAGCTACCTCATGTCCAAAGTTCTTCTTTTTCTCTCTCTCTCATTGCATCATCTCATTAATTAATTATACATAATTATTTTTAGGCATGTGATAATATGATATTGATATTTACAATTGACTTATGAACATTCTTTTAACTTGAAGTCATGTAGACATTTTATTACTACTATACCTACAAACATCTTGATCAATGGAAAGGACAGAGGCCTACTATGTTGTGGTGTTGTATTGTCTGCTTTTCATACCCCACTAGATTTTATACTAGATGATATAATTTAATTCATCCATTTTCAATTACCTCTATTTCATTTCATAGGAATGCTTCTCCATTGTTTTCTCTTGCATAATTTCCAAGTATTCTACCTCAAAGGCTAGCATTAAATAAGGAAGATGTTCCTATTGAGTACATAAAGTCTATTCAAGACATGTAATAGAGGCACAACTCAAGTTTTTATTATCTGTGGAGAAACAATCAACTTCACCATGAAAGTATAGTTACATCAAGGATATACTCTAAGCCCTTATTTATTTGTCATCATTATGGATGAGCGAACTAAATAAATACAAGATAATATTTCTTGGTGTATGCTCTTTGCAAATAATATTATGTTAGTGAATAATAATTAGATCAAATCTTTAATTTTAAAAGAAAACATGATACGGACTATAAAAAAACCTTTTGCCCCAATCATGAAGCCATTATTCATAAGAAGTATATTATCACTAGCATGTTCTTATGATCTATTTTAGTTGGATGTAAAATCTCTAATTTTAAATGTACATTTACATGAAGAAATATTTTCACACCAACTAAAAGGCTTTATAGATAGTTCATGTTGTAATAATCCGTAGACTTCAAAATACACTATACAATTGAAAGCAAACTTCTAGAGAATTGTACATAAATTTTGATGGTTATGTACATGAATTGAGATTCAAAATTCATACACAAATAGCAATTTTTATGTTTATTCAACTCAAGACTCATGAAGGGTAGTCATACTTCTTTTATATGTTGATGATATAATAATAGTTGGGAAGTCATAAGACCTAATCCAAAAAGTTAGATGTCATTTAAAATCAAAGCTTAAAATGTCAAATCTTGTTCTACTCAACCACTTTCTTGGTTTTAAACTTGATCAAACATTGAACCATATATAAATTACTCAAAAATACATTGTGGAAATTTTGACAAAACATTGTATGTTGGATTGCAAGCCACAAATCACACCACTTGATCCTAGCAGCTATCCAAAGAAATATGATCCTAAATTACCATCAAAACCTATGGTATTTAGACCATTAATTGAAAAAATTATTTACCTAATTAATATAGGACCAGATATTGCATATTCAATAACTCTCCTATCATGGTTTAATCAAAATATAATTCAAAATTGACATTAGCCTTGGAAATTTTCAAGTATTTGAAAGAAACTTAGGATTATGGTAAAACCTATGATAGTCCTTCCAAAGTTGATCCAGTGGGATAAACCATCAATAAGACCTATAAACCTATAACCTACTCTAAGACTTGTGATCATTTATGGTTGGAGTATTTCCCTATCATGATTAAAGGATATATGTGATAGAGATATGAATTCTAAAGAGGATGTTGGGTATCAATAAGAAAGATCGAATCAACAACCTTCTTATTAAGGAAAATCTAGAAGTAACCCCCCTACATGAGAAGATATGAAAAAAGCCATTTAAGATAAATTTGTCAAGTACTAAGAAGACCAAATAACACATTTATTAGAAGAGGTCATTTATTAAAGTTGAAAGAAAATAATAAATAACTAGACCAAAACATATTTGGTTTACAAGTATAAAGAAAGATATCTAAGATTTGGGTATTAATGCTAATTTGTCTATTAATGTAAGGGAATGATAAAAAAGAATTCGTAGAGTCAACCCCATCTAGTTAGGATAAGCCTAGGATAATGATTATGATGATGATATAAGGAACTACTTAAAGAATCAAGGAACTTGTATGTATGCATTGTAAATTCTCCTTATTCTCTCTTCAGGTAATTCATGTAAATCTCTTGATCAATTAGAGCAGTTAAAAATTAGTAGCAAATTAGTCTTTCAAAGAAAGGGATTTAATCTAGTGGCATATCAAATTAGAACATCATCAAAGTATTTTCAAAATAGTAGTTTTTCAGTTTCAAAAACCTTAAGGATTATAGTTAATTCAACAAACTATGCTATAATTGCTTTATGAATTGAGAGTGAAGAGTTGCAATTTGTAAAAACTCTAAGAATTCTATTCATTTAGGAAAATGATTAGTGCAAGTAGTTGTATGTTCCAAGAGGGATTCAAAGTCATTTAGTGAAGTTTATCAAATTTGTACTCTACACTCTTGAAAGAGTTCAATCTTATCAGCAATTAGTCTGAGTTATTTGTATAGTTTTTGGTAAAATATTAAAACCAAATTTCTAAAGAAGAAAGGTAGGTTGGGTGGACTACTAACTAAGAAGCACCAACCTAGGAACCCTACTTACAAACATCGATGTGTTCAATTTTTGTTGAAAGCACTATTAATTAAATATTTTCCTCACCTTAACAAAGCAAAGCAAAGATTTTGATAAAAAAAGATTATTTCACTGCATCCTTCATGACTAATTAAAGTTTAGCAATGTTCATATATCTCACTACTTGTAAGAAGAAAATTTTACAACTCTTAAAGGAAAAAAGAAGTTTCAAGAGCTGGTTCTATTCATCCCCCCTTATCTTGAGTTTGGAAAGATCATAATAACCCTCTACTAATAAGGAAGATGACCCCATTTTCAGTTCTATCAATTAATACCATGCAAAAAGATATCGCCATTTTAAGTTAGGGCATTCATTTATAATTTCAGAATGTACAAGATTTATGCAAGAGGAATGTCTCCACTTTTTATTTTGGATGAAGTGGAATGTACTTTAATATTATATTGCTAAATTCAATCCAAAGAAAAAAGAATATCTATGTCAAAATAAAAATGAAAATTAATTGTACAATCTCAAAGCAAAGACAACAATTTATAGGCACACTATTATGATTTTTCTTTTAAGTTACTATACCTTTTCTAAAATTTGTAATTCTCTTGTAGTAATATCTAGTGCAAGTGCATAACCTATTAATCACAAAATAGTTAAATTTAACACAATCATGAATTATAGAAGTAGTCCAAAAATATAAATACTAAGACTCTTGTCAATTGTGAGAAGCATTTAACATAGCTAGCAATAAAATAGTATAAATTTAGTAATGTGTGATGTAATGTTGTTTTCTTATGCCTCTTAACAGAATAACACTGCTAGAAAATAATCATGCCAACAGAAAATTAGATAATATCATTGATTCACTAGTAATAATAAGATTTCATACAAAGATCTTTGATCTATGTACATACAATTTTTCACTGCAAAAGAAAAAGAACTTTATTAAATCTGATTGATAGATGTCATCCAAAGGGCATAGCCCAAAAGGTTAGTTAAAGATCCCCAGTAAGTGGCTTCTGGTATGAACTAGACATCCAAAGGGGAACATATTAGAAAAGAAATAAATATATAAAGGTTAGTAGGAGGATGGAGAGAGTCTCTCACTATCCAAGCACATAGAAGTGGCAAAAATAAAAACATTTTATTTATTTATTCATATATTCATTTTGGAGGGAGAGGGAGATGGAATGAAAAGAAAACATCCAGTAAATTATTGGTGACTCTAGGGGGTTTTCTCAACTGTAAGATATTCCAATTTCCATTCTAGCAACCAAATTTTCCAAGTTCACAAAGTAATGATTTTAGTTCATGTTTAAATTTCTATGTTTTTTTTCATTTCGGATCTACAATTTTGTTTCCATTTTCACCATCATTTACATTTTTTTTATGTTCTATAAGTCCCTGGGTGATCAACTAGACCATCTAGGACACCTTAAATCCCATGTTTTGGAGGCCCTTGGGATTCAAGGCTAAAACTATTCTAGCACTTGAGATATTCCAGTTTTCGTTCCAAGAACCAATTTTCCATGTACAATAAACCTCTCATCTTCTTTTGTAATTTTTTTAAATATTTAATACACTTTAAACGTTTATACCCAAAAAAACTACCAGGTCCATCCATGAGCTACTAAAATTATTATAAGCACAAACTACATCTTTTAATCACCAACGTTGCCTTCTTAGACTTGACAATAATGTAAGACATAAGCTGATTTAAAAATTTAAAATAAAATGAAATGAAATTGAAGTTTTATTACATCCAAAGACCCATATGATCTATTGGATAAATATTACATTTTCATGAAAAATAAAAATAGACTCTACAAATTGACCAAACACCAATGAGGGTAGCAAAAGAAAATCATACAAGTTTTTTGTTGTAACATTATACCACTATCTCAAACATGAGACTTTCATAGAACTTAGGTAGAACATAATAGTGAGTCAAATTAGCATACTCATTGGAATTCAACCTGTCCCTTGAAAACTATAAGTCACATGCTCTAACCAATTGAACAATAGCTCACTAACAAAACAACAAAGAGAAGAGATCATGCATTCAACCATAATGATACATTAAGATAAGTTCACACAGACGTTTCAAACATTTAAGTGGTTATTCTAAAACCCGGTAGCAGTGCACAACTTCAACAAAAGGAATGTGTTATGAATAGGTAAAAAAATGGATATCATTGGAAATACATCATATAACCTTCAACAAAATCCATTACATCTGCTCCAAGCACATCCCATTCCTTCTTTCCAATAATAGCTACCAGCTCAACCTCATGATCTAATGACTATAAAGGATGTGGTATTTCAATGGTACCTCCATTCTCTATATACGATGATGTTGGCTTCAAAAATAAAATAGGTTCCTGAAATATTATTTATAGACAAAATTAGTAATAGTAACCATTATAAAAATTTCTCTAATTTGTTTACGTTAGTAAGAAACAAAAAAGTTGGCTACGTTCCTGTTACAGTAGGCGAACTCAAAGCTACATTTATCTTCGAGTTTGTGTACATCCAAAGGAAGGTTTTCTTGTACCTTTGCATAGAGGAAGTTGTAACACTTGTGTTGCTAGGCTAGGCCCTCAGGTCCCCAGTTTTGGATCTTGAGGAATCGATGTGTTTCTAGCATTGGTTTCAACAGTTGTTCAGCATCGGTGGTGCCTTGAATTGTGATGGGGACCTCCATGTTGAAGGTGTTAACAACGGTAGTCATAGAAGTCATTACTACTAAGCTAGGCAGTTTTGCAAATGTGAAAAGTGAGGAAATCAGAAAGCTAAGAAATTTTGCAAACTGAGAAGAGCAAATAAGTTGACAAGCAATTAAAAGGAAGGCTTTATGTCTTGCAGGGCTCCTCTGGAACCGTCGAGGTAACCAGTCTATATCACACGATGTGTAAACAACTACAAAAGGATGTCACATTTATGCTAGTGTGTGATAGGGTATAGAACGCATGCAAGACTACCATAAAAAAGGCAAATAAACTGGCAATTGGAGGCTTTACATCTTGTAGGGTTCCTAGTGAACCGTCAAGGTAACCAATCTACACTGCACAACACGTAAAAAACCATAGAAGGGTGTCAAGATTACACTAATATGTATTAGGGTGCAGAAGGCTTACAAGACTACCGTGACACGTGGAAAGGCACTGAAGGACCTTCTTCTAGTGCTAGAAAGACTGTAGCAACCAAAAATATCTACAGCTAGAAAAACACCAAGGGGCCATCATTTGCTAAACAGTCTCGACCCCATATCCGTGGGAGGGCCGTGCTGGATGGGATGGATACGGGGTGCTCTGAACAGTTTGGTTGATCAGATAGGGACTTAGTCGGCATCTATATAGCCTTTTGTAACATGTAATTTGAAAATGAGATTGGTAGTGTGAAGTAATGTTTAAATGTGAAAGAAGTAGAAAATAATGTAAAGTGCAGTAGTAAAAAGGTGATAACGTAGAAATGTAATTAGAAAAGTGCACCTCTTCGAAGCTATGACCTTGCTCTATTAAGATGGATACAATTGGTTGAACAGCGCTGTGAAGTGCAGAGATCCTGAGAGTAACCAAGACATGTAGAGCAGGAGGGTTATGTGCTTGAATGCAGACTCTAATGTTAACAATGCAAAGTCCGACCAAGGTGGTAGAAAAGAACAGAATGAAATGTCGACTAAGAATGCTAACTATTTACAATGTCTAAATAGAAATCTTACAATGCCATAGAATGCTAAGGAGTCATAAGTTTTAGATGGTGAGCTAGAGAGAGCGAGAGAAAGAGCCAGAGAGACTTTAAGAATTGCTCATTAGGGTATTTATAGGACCAAGGATGCGTGAAAGATGTGGTTTGAATGCCACATGCCTTGGGCCTATGCTAACCTATCTACATTGCATGTGCTTGTATGATAGTTGGGCAAGCTTGCCACACCATAATTACGTGCCTTTCATGCCGTAATTACATTGTTAGAGCAATAGTGCAATTAGGTGAAGTGCATTAATGTTGTGCAACTACTTGCCACTTTGCTGTGCTCTATAGTGTAGCACATTGGCATGGTGTAGCATCTTGTTACGCATCTTGTTGCATGTGTAGAAAGCCTTTGAAATGTTCAAGCTGTTCATTACATGTGTGCTATGCTATGGTATGCCACGTGGCGTAGCATAGTGTAGTGACTGGCCTTAGTGGCCAAAATGTTGCTAATCTATAAACTTTGCTTTTTTGTATTGTGAAACTTGTGAACTTGCTGATCTCACCCTTTGAATTGCCTCCTGTCAACTTCCATAGAATTGCTATGCCTTGCTGCTCCATGTAGCTAATTGTAGCATAGTAGCAAACATGACTTGATGTCAGCCAAGTTAACCACTTTTTAATGAAAAGGGGACATTGCTAGAGGACTTGAAGTTGGGTAAGGGGATTGGTCATGTAGCCTTGGCTATGCTATACTACATTGCGTAGCATAGCGTAGCATTGGGCTTCTGCAAGCATCTTCTAAATTTTGCTATGCTACATGGTGTAGCATGGCATAGCAAGGCTCCTTGACTTAGAAAACTTGCTAAAGAAAATAATCTAAAAATTAGATCATCCATCTCCTGAAGAACTATAGTAATGCTACATGAATTGCAAAGGCCTGGTGAAGCAAGAATGTCTTCAAATTTTGGGGTGTTTCAAAAGGTAGTAGCAACAATCGTAGCATAGTAGTTGTAATGACAACCATGGCCATAGCGTAGTGGCTACATCGGTGGCCGATGCCATGAAAACAATAGTTAAAGCATAGAAAATGTAACAAACATGGTCACCAAGGTGTGGTGACAATGGAAATAGCCCCACTGAAGAAACCAAACAATGTAAACAAACATAGTGTAGTAACTTGCTCGGTAGACGGTACTTTATATCATTCCTCAATGCATGCCTTGGGGAGACATCGCAAGGTGCATGCCCCTTCATCCACATTGGTAAGACTTTGATGCCTACATTCACTCCTATATGCCATCATCTTGTTTTCAAACTTGGGTGCTTCAATGGTTATGCTACAACTACTATTCTATATCTCTTTGAACCATGCTACGCTCTAGATTGTTTGTTTTGATGGTGAAAATGATAGGTTTACTATGGGTAAACCCCTATTTATAGCCTCTAGGGTTACAATACATGTTAATTTTTGGTACATCCCATGTCCTTGTAGTGTAGCAACGGACACCCTATTACCTGCAGCATAGCAAGGGACACCCTATTCCCTGTAGCGTAGCACCAGACACCCTATTTTTCATTAGCATAGCACATAAATGTCCCAAAAATTTCACCCTATTTCAAACCTTTAACCCCAGTAATGGTCCACTAGGACCTTAAACTAGAAATTTTAGAATTCCCTCTATATTATAGTCATAGTGATGATCTTCTATGATCTTAAACTAGAAATTTTGACATATAATTTTGCATGGTAATGATCTTTTAAGACCTTAAACTGGAAAATTTTTAACATTGCATAATTACCTTGCATATATTTCATTGCATGTTACCATGTTAAGAAGGTATTACTTGGCTTTTTTTTCTTATTATTGTAGGAGTGCTTGGAAAAATGGCTACATATGATGATCTCCATTTTCCCTTAATTCTGAAAGGGCCCCATGGCCAGTTTATGAGACACTTGAACATAGAGTTAGTAGAATTCAAACCACCCTCTTATAACACCTAGATAACATCCTTAGAAACACCCCTAGACTAGCTTGAACATCTTGTCTAAGCCTTAGATCTAGAAGCTGGTGATGTAACTGAGGACCCCCTTATCGAAATCCCTGTGACTACATCCAAATGAGAGTTAAGAACATTGGACCCTAAAACCCTAAACCTAAACCCTCAACCCTAGAAAATGTGTTTTTGGAGTTAAAATTGGACCCATGTTTGGCTTTGTAGTGTCAAAAGTGAGGATATGTGTAGATCCCGATAAAGTTAGAGCCATTGTCAACCTAGCACCACATACAAACCTTAAGGAGTTCCGTGGGCTACAAGGTAGAGTCCAATTCATAAGAAGATTTATCTCAAGGTTAATGGATAAATTGCATCTAATGCAACACTTTCTTAAAAAAGGAGTTAACTTTGAATGGACTAACCAATGCCAAGAAGCCTTTGATAACCTAAAGAAAGAGCTTGTCCATCTTCCCACTGTTTACCCTCCATTGAGAGATAAGCCTTTTTACATTTATCTTACCACTTCAGACATATCTATTGCTACTTTGCTCTACCAAAAGAGGGATGATGATTTCGAAATCCCTATCTACTACTTGAGTCATGTGTTGGTAGCCTACAAAGTTAAATACAATAAAGTAGAGAACAATTATCTTGCTTTAGTGTTCACAGTTTAAAAATGGAGGGATCATTTTTTTTAAGCCAAGTAAACATAATTTTCAAGAATAACATACTTCAAGCTATTACAACCAATATATATGAAAGTAGTAGGATTTCCTGATGAAAATCCATAACCATAGAATTTGATCTATACTATGTAGCATAGTCATCTATAAAGGGTCAAGCAATAGCTATGCAACTTATAGCTTCACCTAACAATGAGCAGCCAGTCATAGAACCTAAATTTGTAGATGAACACATTAGTAGTATAAGCCTAGTACTAGTAGACTTTAAAGCCATTCTTGATTTTGACAGGGCTTCAACTAGACAAGGTGGCAGTTCTATTGTTGTTCTTGCATTTCCCTCTGGAGAAATCTAACCTTTCACATATTACTTCATGTTTCTTTGCACAAAAAATGTGGTAGAATAGGAGGGTCTCCTTAGGGACATTCTAGCAGCTTGAGAGTTAGGGATCCAAAGCTTAGCAATTTGAGGCAATTCACAACTAGTCATTAACCAAGTTATAGAGGTATATGCTTACAAAGCAAAAACATTTCAGCCTTACTATGAGTGCAATGCATATTTAAGAGTGGTATGATGACATTAAAACATACTTCAACATGGTGAACCCCCACATAGCCTGACACCTACCCAAAGGGATGTAGTACAAAAATGAGTAAGGAAATATGTCCTCATAGGAGACAATGCTTTATGCAAATGCTCTTATGATGGGATATTGCTAGCTTACGTTAGTGGGGAGGAAGAAAAAAAAATTGTTGATGAAGTCCATGAGGGACTATGTGGAGGGCACATAACTCCCAGGGCTATGGAAGCAAAGATTATGCATTTGGGCTACTATTGGCCTCACATGAAACACAATTGCATTACCAAAGTAAGGACATGCGATGTATGTCAACATCATGAAAACCTCATACGTGTGTTACCTACCGAACTGCATACCACACAAATCACATGGTCCTTTCAATGTTGGGGACTAGATATCATAGGATTCATTACACCTAAGTCTTCTGCAAGACATAGATTTAGTATTATGGAAATCGAGTACTTTACAAAATGGGTAGAAGATAATCCTCTCAGAAAGATCATGCCCCAACAAATTTGTAGGTTCATGCTAGACAATATAGTCACACGGTTTGTCCTTCCCATGACTATTGTTACCAACAACAGGCCATAGTTCAGTAGCATAGAAACCAAAGCCTTTTGCAAAATTCTTGGTATCAAAAATTCTTTCTCATTGCCATATTAACCCTAGGAAAATGGCCAAGTAGAGGCTACCAATAAATTCATAATCAATCTTTTAAAATGGATGCTTAGTAGCAGCAAGAGGTGATGACACAAGAAGATCCTCTATGTGCTTTGGGCTTATCGCACGACATGTAGGAAAACTATAGGTAAGCCTCCATACAGTCTTGTATATGGATCTAAAGTGGTTTTACCTCTTGAAATATAGGTCTGATCACTTCAAATGATCCTTTTGAATGTTATGGATGAGGCACAAAACAACGAGTCAAGAATCATTGATCTTGACTCTATGGAGGAAGAGCGCATCCAAAAGCTTAACCACATCAAGTGGTATCAGGACAAGAAACGATAGAGACACCATTATAATCTACACCAACAACCAATCAAAAAGGGGGACCTAGTACTCATGATCATTTTTGAGCTTATGAATAACTTCTCAGCTAACTGGGAAGGTCCTTTTTTGGTAACAAAGGCATATGAGAATGGGACATTCAAACTGGCTAACTTAGGTGGCAACGAGTTTCCAAATCCTATCAATCATTTGTACCTAAATCCCTACTATGCCTAACATGCAATATCACACTAATATAAATCAAGGTAATTAGATAGTCTACTATGACTATAAACTGGCATAGATAGTCTGCTATGACTATAAACTAGAATAGATCATCCATCATGATGTTAAATTGGCACAACATGTCTTTGGGCCATGACACAAAATTGGTACCCACAACATGGTCTACTATGACCTTAAAATATCTATTTTCCATCTACTATGCTATTAAACTAGCACATCATAGTTATCTAGGACCTTAAACTAGCATGTTCGATGGTCCACCAAGAATTGAAATTGGGTTCATAAGGCAACACCTCTCATCCCACACATGTGATCTTGTGAACAAGTGAGCAAGCATACTTTTGATCTCCTATCATCAGTCCCCTTGGGTAAGATGGGGTGGGATGTTGTAGTTCTAGAATGAAGTTCACACCACCAAGGAAAAACTCTTTAGGACATTTGCAACGTCACTATCCCTAGCATCTTGTTGATCTTCCAAAGATTCTAGCTAGCATCTTACTCACCTTCTGAAGCTACTGCCACCATCACCGATTAGGTTGGTTGTAGTGCTCACCATTAGCACTCCCTTATAGAGATCCAAAAGTACTATGGCCTAGCCACAGTGCTGCCATCCTCCAACCCTTGCCATCATCAAAGTCTGAAAAAGAATTTAGCTGTTAGGCTTCTCACCTTGCAGCTGGACTTCTTGAATCTTGCCTTTGGTGGGGATTCTTGAGCACCTACATCACCATTTCTTCTAGCCTCTTCAGTGCTTATTTTTGGTAAGGTTGTTGAAGGTTTCCAGCCTGCCACTATTGAAGCCTATACTGGCCTTCCTACTTTGGACATCGCACATGTTAGACATAGTACTTGCCACCCTAGTAGTGTCCCAAGAAAAAAAGAATTTGCCCTCACTTCCATTAATGGTTGTTTCATCTAATTTTCTCTCTATTGTGTTTGTAGGATAAAAGCCAAGATGGCATCATTTAGGAATGCATTTGACCATGAGAGAAAGACACTAAATTATTCTGAAGTATCCACTTTGATTAGCCTAGCTACTTGAGAGTGCATATCCTACTCCCCCTTTAGCCAACTTAATCTCCATTCGCTATCCTTATAAGTTCTAACTTCTTCTTCACAAGCTTCTCCAATGTACATAAAGCCCTTTCCCATGCCCAACCACCAAGCTCATGATGGATGTAACACAACTCATCCTATGAGAAGCCTAGGTAGGCTAGTCAAAGCTCCACACAGATGTAGCACAATTCATCTAAGGGAGGAAACAGATATCCTACATCAACAATATGGTTGTCTGCAAATGGGTATGAGTGTGCAACTTCAAAAGAAAAATAAAGAGAGAAAAGACAAGTGTCTAAGATAATTGGTACAATAGCTGCTTTGCAATTGTTTTAGCCTTAGATTGACCATCTCCAAGCACGCTAATGAGAGTTTGAAACTCAAAGAGAAAGATACTTATGTGTTCAGACTCCTTCATAAGCATTCCAACGAGGGATGACACTATGGCAATAGTTCTCATTGCATCGCATCCTATACTTTTCTTCCCAACCTAATTTCCTCAAACCTGTATCTTGCCCCTTATTTTATGTCACCCTTCAAGCACTATCAAACATAGCAAAGCATCATCTAAGTAGGTGTTGATGAATGATGTTGATGTCCTATCCATCATGGTGTTTCATATTCTTTATTGATGTCTCTTAGGTAAATCCTCCAGATGTCAACAAAGAGGGGCCAGTGAAACACCATCAATTTTGGACCCCCATGGTTCTCTAGGTGTGGTATGACATTGGGCCATGCAAATAGCTTTAAACCCTATAATTCTTAATGCCTAGAAGGTTGTGTTTAGGCATGTCAGCTATGCTCTTCCTCACAGTTAGCATAATGCCTAGTTACAAGGCTAGTTTACATGAATGAAGCACTAAAAGTGGATCATGCAGTTTGATAGGCTATCAAGCTTGCTACACTCTCTAGCTTATCCAACTTGGCATATGTCCTAGTTGTTGGTCCATCCAAGTGCCATGCTAGTTGTCAAAAGTATTTCGGATGGACAAAATAGTTCAGTATATTTTCTAACTGAGGTACCTACTACGTTGCACTACACTACATAGCATAGTAGGCCACGTGGTGATTGAAACTTTCTCAAATGTTGGGTTAGATGTGAAAGGTGCAATTGGCAATGATTTAGCCTTTGAAGATTCCTACCTCACTTCATCCTTGAAGCTTGATTTCGGATTTAGGGCCATGCCAACATGAAAAATCCATTTTCAAGTTATGTGGGACCTAGGACACGTGGCATCCATAACATGCCTCTCTCCCTCTCGTGGCATCCATAAATACCCCAGAAAATGACATTCTAAGGGTTGGCTTCTGGAAGTTAGCTTTGGTAAGAAGATTGGCAAGTAGAAGGTTGGTAAATAGAAAATCCCTACATTGGAGCTTCCCAAATCTCTCTCCAATCCCAACATAGCAGCTCCCAATTTGGTAAGTATCAGCCCATCTATGCCCATCAACACCACATCTATAGCCTTCTAGGAGCTATGAACATATCGTTCCATTTCCTAGCTATTCTTGTCCAATGCTGCATACCAATTGTACACACCCATCATTCAAACAAAAATCAGACCCCCTAATTTTGGGGTAGTGCATTTCCTTACCCAAACTCCCATTTCACTTCATTATAGCATATATGTTGCATCATCGTGTATTTGTTCATGTTTATTGTCCTAGTTACACACTTTGATATGCTTCTACTATTCTTCATGTTACGTTTTGTTTCATTGCAACCTCCACATTTTACATTCTAAACTTAGTATTCACAAATGGTTATTGGAAACCACATAAGTCCCTGTCTAATTGACTAGACTATTCAAGGCACCATGTTTTCATTTTCTCTAGCACAACCCTCCCAAGGACTTTAGGTTAGGCTATGCACCTGATAACCTCTCGATGTTCCAACCACCGATGTTTTTAGATGCTACACCTCTTTCTTGAAATTGTTTTACAAATTATGTATTAATATATATGGGATGCATGGTATGATATGAACTTGTGGAATATCATATGTGATGTTGATGATACTAGTATGATTGGAATATGATATTTTGGGGGCCTATTAGGGCATGAGCATTTTTGGGAGTTCCAATCCTTCTTCACAGTAATTAAATATTATTAATTATTATTTTCTTAATCAAAACTTGAACAGACATAACTTTTCTTCTAAGAGTTTGATTTAGGTGAAATTATTATTGTTGGGATCATTTTAGGAAGTACTTTCTAATCATGGGATTGATTTTCTTTTTAGGCATATATCCTTTTGAAGGTTATTATAGTGGTCATTTGTGTGGAATTAGATGAAGTTTGAGAAATACAATATTATTTTGTCATATCATAGTATTAATGTTGTTTTCTCAAATCATGGTATTTTTTTCATGGAATGAGTGTGACTATTAGGTGTGGATATATGTGGTTATGTTATGTTTCTTTGAATGTGTTGTGCTTATGACATGTGTTGGCTTAAGCTAGCCAGAATGTGTACATGTCTTTGTGACAACACTTGTGATAGTTGTTGGAAAGTGATGCTAGCATACAAGTGTGGATTAGTTGGTGATGAGGCACCTTGGAGGTAGCATCGATTGACCCCCACTATGATGCATCGGTAAGGCTCCTATTTCAAGCCTCATCCTGAGAGTGGAAGAGCATAGGTATGTTTGTCACTAAGGTTAGTAGGTGGCATAGGTATGTTTGTTCCTATTTACAATCCTTTAGAAGGTTAATGGTTGTGGGTCACAGGTTGATGGACCCTAGCACTGGTTGGATAAATAAAATACTAATAAAGGATCTATAGGAAATGATTTTTTATGACTACTCATGGAAATGTTTCACATGCTACATTGAGTGTGGCTATGCTAGTGACCACATGGGCTTATAATAGTATTAGTTTATGACTAATGACACTGATAATATATATTATGATTGGATTATAATTGTGTGGGTTGTAGGTATGATGGTGTGGGCATGATATTAAAAATGATGTGATGTGATGTGTAATATGGTGTATATATGTGTTGTTCTTAGCATGCACAAGACTAAAAATTATTGCAAGTTACCTTGTATCCCACTCCTCTACTCTAGTGTAACAATCGTTAACCATCTAGTAAGGGAAGTGTAAAGGCTTCCCACATAGTTGTGTATTGACTTTATTTAATTATAGGTGAAAGGCGTAAGAGCCTAGATGAGCATGAAGAGGGAGAGTAGAGTAGGGGAAAATATTTAGTGTTTGGTTAATGTATGTTTCCGTGTACGATAGTATGGAATATGTACAATTGTATGAAACTCTATGTACTTTTATATATATGATGATGATGTTTATCTCTTTTTGTATCTTAGTAGAAGATTGCACACTTTTTATTTCTGTAGAGACACGTAGTTTTAGAGATCGAAGTGTAGGTGTTGTTTTGGTTTGGCATGTATTTTTGTGTAGTTTAACCTTCCTTAATATCATGTAGTTTTACATGTCATTAGCCTTTAGTTATCATGATTCTATTGTAATATTTCTAGTGATCCTAGGCATTAGCCTACCCTAGCTAGGATGGGATGTTACATCATGGTATTGGAGCTAGTTTACTTTAATGTTATATGATGCTTAGGGTACTCATCCATTTGTGATTTTAGGTTACAAATATGTATAGTAGACATGGTCATGATGCTGGTGGGGCACATAGATTAGAAAAGCCTTATGATGGACAGGAGTAGCCTCCTCAAACATCTAGCAGTGGTCCTAAAAATAGGCAACTAGATCTTATGTAACACCAATTACATATCCTACAACAACATGTTGTAGCTAGTGGTGCTCTCATTTCCATGATCAAGGAAGTGAGAAGTGGTAGTGGTAGTGTAGTAACTAAAAATGTTAGTGGTTGGAACACTAAGAGGTGACTAGGAATACAACTTAACCCTAGATCCATGTGAGGGCTATGCTAGGATAAATGAAAGTGGGGTGCCCTGAATGGTCTAGTCAATCAGACAGGGACTTAATCAGTGTTTAATAACCTTCCGTAAATGTTTGTTTTAAATATGTTATATGCAAGTTAAGTGATGAGTGACAAGTGTAAACTAATGAAAAATAATGCAAAATATGATAATAACAAAATAGAATGAAACAATCTTGAGTGAAAAAATGCACCACCCCAAGATCGGGGAATTTGGTCTTTGTTTGGCTGAAGGTGTACAACTGATGGGCCATGTGGATAGGCATAACTTACAATGAAGTAGTATGGTCATAGCTCCCTAAACTATAGTCAACAGCTTGCCAACAAGAACCTTCTACTTGTCAATCTCTTTGCCATAGCTGATCACCTAGAAGCCAAAATGTCAAGATGTCAACCAAGAACTACTAGAGAAGTAATTGCAAAAGCCAATTATGCCAAAAGCCAACCATGCTAGAATGCTCCAAGCTAACCATGGTAAAAATTCTTGAAGCCAACCCCTTGAACATTGTTCGTTGGGGTATTTATAGGGCTAGGAGTGGGATAAAAATGTGGTTTGGACACCATGTGTCCTGGATCCCATAGAGTGAAAATGTTACTATGCCATTTTGCTATGTAATGGTGGCCGTGAAACTTGCTACGCTGTGATCATACCGTTCAAGCTACATGTGCGAGAGTCTAGTGAGCTATCATGTTTGTTACAAGGATTATCAATAGTAAATGTAGAGTGGAGCTTGTGCTCCAGGACTACATCTTCCTTGCTCTGGCAAGCAAGGTTAAGTGTAGGGAAAAATTTGGGGATATTTAAGGGGTGAAAAATAGAGTAAGCTTGCTTATTTTTACGTTTGAAGATATGTCAGGATGAGAATAACTACCTACCTAAAAGTTGAGAATACCTACTTGAGGCCTAGCTAGGTAAGCAACTGCAACCTTGTCTTTCATGCTAAAAGGTGTTAGAACCTACTAAGTTCATCCTTAGGACGCTTTGGTGTTTTGTGTCATTGCTACACTATGCTATGTTGTGTAGCATAGCACAGTGTAGCAGCCAATGTGATATGAATCCTCATCTGATCTACAATGATTTGTCAAGAAACTTTGCTTAGAGGCTGAAGTATGGCCAAGTGCAATTCTCTTACTGGAACCACTTGGTAGAGGGCCTTCATGCATTCTATCCTTGCTATGATATGCTATGCTGCATATCGTAGTGCCTAGTTTGGCTTGGATTCTGACTTAATCTTGTAAATATTTTGTTCTAGGATGTTAGTCATGTCCTGGCATGTTAGTAGAGCAAACCTGTTTGATAGTTGAAGCATGGGAAAATGTGCTTACTCCATCAAAGCCATTTGAGTAGAAGTGTTGTTAGAGTGCAATGATTTTTTACAAAACCTACCACATTTTTCTATGTCATGTTCCTCACGCATCAATGATGAAGTGGGGTAGATATCCGGAAGGACTGAGTTGTTGTCAATTTGCATCTAGGGTGCTTGTTCAATCTACTCAAGGCTTGCTACATTGTGCAGCATAGTAGGTTCCTATAGTTAGAAAACTTGCCAAACTATTTTGCTCATCCTAAACACTTTCGATAGCTCCTAGCATAGTCCCTAAGTAGACCATCAACTATGTTAGGTGTCAAGCTAGACAAGCTAAGAGGTGTAGGAAGTGATTGTAAAGTAGCACATTGTGCCATTTGTTTTAGATACTTGTTTTTTTTTGAGATTTTCTATTATTTTTTCATTTTTGAGCTTTTTCTTTGCGATACACCCACTTTCACTTGCAAACAACCTATTGTTGCAGGATAGGTATTTCCTTCCCAAGATGAGTTATGTTACATCCATGTGGGGTTTTTACCTACCTACAAATGCTTCCCATGGGGTGAGTTGCGTTACATCCATTATGGACTTGACAGTTGGGCATGTGGAAGGGCTTTTTACATTGAGAAATCTTGTAAAAAGGATACAAAAAGTTGCAAATATAGGGAATGGGGGATAAACTGGCTGAAATGGAGAGTAGGATGTTGTTGGCACATTTGGCCATTTCATGGAACAGTTGGACTATCATATCTAAAATTGGAATAACTAGTGTTTAAGAATTTGAAAGTAAAACATATAGCTTAAAAGTTGGTTGAAGAATGTTTTGGAGTTATTCTCTACTAAATAAAATGTTGTTGAGGCCTTATTGGGATATGAAAATAAAGTGCCAAATTATCTCTTTAGCAAACAAGAGTTATATTATTCACATTATTCACCCAAGTGAGTAGGAAGAAAGTGACTAATTTATTTGTGTAAGACTAAGGGCTTTGAGTAATATGGCAGTAAAATGCAGGATGAATTCATTCATAGAATAGGTGATTTTAGAGAAAATGGACCTAACTTGAATTTAGAGTAGAAAGAAATGATTGGCAATAAAATACTTAGCGTTACTGAGTCTCGGAATAAGACAAATACGACGAATGGAAGTTTTGCCACTGACCATTCTAATTTCATTTCTAATTCCATCTAGCTTCACCAGCAAACTGCATAAAAATGAAAGCAGAATCCAATGTTGTTTCTCAATAGATTTCAAGAATGCAGTAATGGTTTAGGGTTTTAATTCACATCAGGAAATCATCACGGGAGTGCAAGAAATCCATTCTAAAGTCAAAGTTTCTTACTAAAATTTATTTTTGATGGCAGATAGACTATAATCAATATCGCAAAAAAATTATATTCTGGAAATCCATAGAGAAGGGCATGTTTATGGTTTTAAGGTGCTACCGTCAGAGCTGCTGTTTGTAAATTTGGGGCTATGGTGGCCAAAAAAAATGAAGAACATCAGTTGCAGCCAAAACCAGTATTTCCTTCAGCCTGAAACCAGAATCATGCTCTTGTCTTTTTGCAACAATTTATGACAACAAGACTGTTCTATCGGCACACTGAGTGGGTGGGTTAAATCAACGTATTTACAAGAGACACTTGCACAACACGTGGGGCCAAATATATGGCATAATGGCCAATGGCGAATGCATTGATTTCTTCTTCGTTTGTGGCCCTCTCAAGTAGCACAACTTCTGCTGCGTGGAGGCATCCACATGGATCTTGGATTCGTGTGTAGGAGCCAATCTGATGAGGCCAACACACACTGTCCCATAAATGATGAATCTTTGCACCTTGTTTTTTTTTAAAATGGCGATCATAAGCATCAATAACCACCAAAAAGTTCCACGTTATCAATCTGTTCTTGTTTGCTTCTTCCCTAGATATTTCCATAACAGGCATATTTTCTATATGGCAAGTAAGAAATTCAGATTCGAGGTATAGAAAAAAAGGAGAGAGGCTAGGGTCAGTTTTGTATGTTCAACTCCAGCAGTGTGGTCGTGTCCAACAATCCGCAACTGCAGGAGTTAGCACCAGAACGACGGGTTAGAGTACATGGTAGTTTTTACTGATTTTGTGCAAAGGTAAGAAAAAAATGAACCAGCTAATTACTAGGGAAGACAAAGAATATTATTTTAGCCATTAAATCTACTGCTTTCACTCACATTTGCACCAAGGTGTATGTAAAATTATCTTATTACTACCACTCGTGTATAACTTTACGAAAGCATCGGTGGTTTAAATATCAAACAAATTAATCAAAATATATATATATATTTATATTATAACCATTAAAATACCTATAGTATGAAGCCTTGGTTTAAAAACTTGCCTTTAATTTAATTATTATTCCAAGACTTAGAACTTTTTTTTAATTATATATATAGGTTACTATTCATAAAAATATTTGCAATATTGATGTTAAAATATTTAAAATAATTATGATATTTATAATATCACATTACATTTAATGTTAGCAATTTCTCCTAATTTTATGTATAACTTCCTAACTTCCTAACTACATAACATCTTCCTCCTAACTTGATGGGCAAGTAATCTCCTAATTGGTTGGCTAAGTTACTTGGGAGAGAAGTTAGGTGAGATATTTTTTTGAATATGTAACTTCCCTACCTACCTTTGAACCCTATAAAAATGATTCAGGGGTCAAGGAGGAAGGAGGTCTCATTTTTTGTGAGGACTTTTTGGGAAGTCTCATACATCACACTTTTGGAGATCACACTTTGGAAGGCTACTAGTTAGCACTTGGGCTCTCACTTGAAGACACACTTTGGGTTTTGAGAAGATCATTTGTAAAGAAGATTGCTTGTAATATGGCTTGCTAAAGAAAATATTTCAGCCTCTTTGTCATAGTCCTGTGAGTTATTTTTTATTTTTGTTTTGTTTAAATTGCTTAGCTAGTGGTTTAGATAGTATCATCCTTGGCAAGTAATTTTGGGATTCTTAGATTGCTCCTACTATTCTTGTTGCCCAATAGAAATTTCTATTAAAATTTTTCCATAGAAGTGCTTGTGTTTAAAAGACTTAAGAGCATTTTAGTAGTAAATTTTGTTATTGTACAACGTGTGGGAACTACTATTGGGATTTTTGTAAGAGAGCCTCTGCTTGTAATCATGCCATTGAACAATTTAGTAGTTGAGAGGGTTCAGAAAATATTTGGTATTTTGATGGGACTAGAATAGCTTCTTTTTTATCTTTAAAGTGAATTTCCATGGTATTTCCATCAGAAATTGTCAAGTCTTTTAAAGGTTTTGTTTGAATGTAATCATTGACATCTATTATCTAGTCAAAATGGAGTCTCGTACGTGGTAGTTTACGCAGCAATTTTTGGTAGCATAGTAGGATTGTCTTGAAGAAATTGCTTATTTGAGCCTTGGAAATTTGAACAATTTGTAGATATTGAATTTGGAATAGCTTTATTGTGAAGTGTTTACTCGTGTCATTTTACCTTGTTTAAATATTTGAGGTCTACAAAAATCTGCTTTCTTTTCTATTTATTTCCATCGAATCTTGCTCTATTTCTAGTTTTCTTGTGGAACTATCTCTTTCTCTAGGGAAAATTAGGAGTATATTTGCAGAGTTGTGCTTAAATGTTTTTAAAAAATTTTATTTATTACAAGTAGGTATTATAAGGACCTCATAGACTAGGCATTTGAATAAAATAGAAAACTTTCAACAACTCACAGTACTTGGCAAAGTTGGCTGAATCTCTTTAAAGTAAGTCATTTGTAGTTTGCTCACAATGCAATCGTTACATTTCACACAACCGCACGCCGCAATAGCACATACACATACTCACATTAACTACTGAGTTTATTTGGAGGTATCTAGGCCTTGGTGTTGCTAGAGACCAGCAGGAACCTAAATCCTATTCAAGGATACTCATTGGCGGTCACATCCCAAATGGTCACCAACAGATGTGTACTTCCAAGTAGCTAGGCTAATCATAACGATCACTTCGGAGAAATGTAGTGTCTTGCTCTCATGGAAAAACACATCTCTAAATGACACCATCTTGGCTTGTATCCTATAAACACAATAGAGAGAAAACCAAAAAAATTACCATGGAGTGAAGTGAGGGTAAAGTCTTGCTTGCTCGAGACACTGCCCGAGTGGTAAATACTACATCGAGTGCACACCATGTCCAAAGAAGGAAGGCCAACATAGGTTCTGGCAATGGTAGGCTGGAGAGGTTTGCACCGAAGAGTCCAAGAGCAACCATGATGTAAGTGCTCAAGATTCCTTATCCAAGGTAAACATCATGCAATCTAGCTACAAAGTGAAAAGCTTAACATCTAAACACATCTTGGACTTGGATGATGGTGAGGGTTGGAGGATGGAAACCTTGTGGATAGGCCACAATAGTGCTAGGCCTCCAAAAACAGCTACTGATGGTAAGAGCTACTACTAGGATGAATGAATGTGGTAGTAGTAGCTCTAGAAGGTGAGCAAGATGTCAAAAAACATCTCTAGAAGATCAGCAAGATGCTACATGTGTTCTAGAGGGCTTTTCCTTAGCATCATGAACTACATTCTGGAACTACAATGTCCCACCTCGTATTGTCTAGAGAGTTTGAGAGTGTGCACGCTCACTTGTTCATAGGGTTATGGATGTTAGTTGGGGACGTTGCACTGTGAGACCAATTTAAGGTCTTGGTAGACCATCAAATGTGCTGGTTTAAGGTCCCAGTAGACTGTGATGTACTAGTTTGAGATCCTAGTAGACCGTTGTGCTAGTTTTAGGTCCTAGTAGACTGTTCTGCTAATTTATTATCATAATAGATGGTGGATGGCTAGTTTAAGGTTGTAGTAGATCATGTTGTGGGTGCCAGTTTTATGTCATAGCCCAAGGACATGCTATGCCAGTTTAACATCATAGGGGACGAGTTGTGCCAGCTCATAGTCATAGTAGACTATCTTTGCCAGTTTTACATCATAGTGGATGATCTTTGCCAATTTTACATCATAGCAGATGATCTTTTCTAGTTTTATGTCATAGTGGATGAGTTCTTACCTTGGTTTGTACTTGATGCAATCCTTTGCATTAAACATATTATGTCTTGAGAGATAAGTGGTTGATGGGATTTGCGAACTCGTTGCCATCCATATCAACCAATTTGAATGCATTATTCTCATAGGCTTTTGTGACTACGAAAAGGCCTTCCTAGTTGGTTGAGAACTTATTTACAGTTTCCTAAATATCTTTGAGGACTAGGTCTCCCTTTTTGATTGTTCATTGATGTAAATTGTAGTGGTGCTTTTGCTATTGTTTATCCTGGTACCATTCGATGTGATTGAGTTAAGGTCAAAGGTGAACAAAGATCATCATGCATAGTCATTTTTTCGATTTGACCAATCACAATAAGCAAATAAACCAAGTCAAGTGATACCAATTTTAAGAAACAACATGTAATAAATATATGTAAGGCAATAATGCAACATAAGATAATTGCTAGTTTTAGATCTTAGAGGACCACCACTATGCAAAATTTGTAAATTGAAATTGCCAGTTTAAGGTTTTAGCAAATCGTAACCATGTAATATCGTGAGATGAATGTTAAAGTTGCTAGTTTAAGGTCATGGCAAACTAGTAACAAGTTTACAATGTAAAGGAGGTTATGGTTTCCAATTTAAGGTCGTAGCATATCATAATAATGTAAATTTTTCTCTAAAATGTAAAATGAATCCTAAAATTACTAGTTTAAGGTCATGGGGGACCTTCACTAGGCCACAAAATAAGTTAAAATTGCTAGTTTAAGGTCATGGGGGACCATCACTCGGCCATACTATAAGTTAAAATATCTAGTTTAAGGTCATGGGGGACTATAACCATGTTTAAAATATAAAGATAAAGTAAAAATTTTGGTGGATCCACTTGCTACATTGTAGGTGAGTGCTACGCTGCAACAGGGACATGCTACACTATAGTAGTGTTACACTGTAGGGATGTCCCATGTTATTTGGGACATGAAAGTGATAGTCTTTTTACTACGTTATCTATAAATAGGGGTTTACCCCCTAGTAAACTTGTCATTTTCATTGTCAGAGCCCACACCCAAAGCGTAGTGTAGTAGGATTACAAGAGAGTCCTCAAGTCTCAAAATTTCAAGACCTCGATGATTCAGCAAAGTCTCAAAATCTACGTAAAGGATTTCCACAAGTGGAACATTTTGGACAATCCTTTTTTAGCTTAGGGTTTGTTACACTACGCTATGCAGCGTAGCGTAATAGAATCCAAAAGGACTAAACAGAAGCAAGGGATGCATAGGAAAAACACTTCAATTTTGCAAGTTAGCTATGTTATGTCGCATTATGCTATGCAGCGTAATGTAGTGTAACGCAGCGTAACGCAAGCAGACAATTGATTTGATTGCAACAACGAAGATAGGAAGATTCAAGCATTTGCAATTCTTATGCCATGATATGCTCTTTAGCATATTACAGTGTAACCATAGGACAATTTGTTACCGAAGCTCCAGCAAAGATAGATTATGACACACTATGCTTCAGAGCGTAACACAGCGTAACACTACAAGCTTTAGCTATGGCACATTAGGTCAACGGTATTCTGTGTGCTCAAGACATGCATAATCTAAGCCATGTTCTTCTCCTAACCCTAATCTTATAAATACCCTAGTTGACAATGATCAAGGGGTTGAAATTTTTTTCTGGGTTGGCAGCTATTGGAAATTATTGACAATTTTTGGCAAAGATTGGCAAGAGAACAAAAGAGAATCAGCAATCAAAAGAACATCGACGGTGACCGATAAGAACTTTTGATCAGAAGCTTTGAGTTAGTAGACACTTTGCTTCGAGTTTGACTCCCTTTCACCTAGATTGGCAAGAACGAGGTAGATCGACCTTTGCTTGTTTCATCTCTGAATAGCTTTCTTGTTCTTGGCATGTGCTTCATCTAAGCTGAAGTCTGCCTACAATCATTATGTTCAACGTATTTTTTTATAAGCTAAATTCTAGACCTTGGGATTTCACATTCTCTAAATTCAATTTATTGCATCATATCTACATAGATTTTACAATCATTTCGAATCGTTTACATTGTTCTCATTGCCTTCGAGATTATCAATATCATATCTCCACATCAAAATCGTCATCTTGTGATCCGATCATTACAAAATTTGCTGATTAAGTAAGTCCCTGTTTGATTGACAAGAGCATTCAGGGCACCATGGATTTGATTCCTCTAGCATGGCCCTCACATGGATCCAGGGTTGGAACTGTGTACATGGAACTTCGCTTGGTATTTCCAACGATCGACATTTTCCATTGTTACAGTTTTCTAGGGCTAGAAGGAGGGCCAAACCTCTGATCTGCGCTTCACGGGTAGTCCTGTAAGTTGTTTGTACTCATTTTTGATCGATGTAAACATAATACCTCCATTTTTTATGAGATTGTGTTGTGTAGATCTGTCTCTTCGACGATTCCTCTAGAATCCTGTAGGGTAGAAAGCTAATTTTTGCCTTAGCTTACCTTTTCCCTATTGATCTTTATCCTTGTCATCATTACTCTTAAACTGCATAGAGAATGGCTGCAAGTTATGCCTATTGTCGTCAAGATGCCAACCAGTCTGTTGTGACCATGCCAATATCTTAGGCTCCAAAATAAAGAGCCTAAGGAACATGCTCAGCATAGGAAACATTACAATTTCCTTTGTGCTAAAATTTTGGTAAATTTTCCCATGTATCCACAAGAACTTGAAGAGAAATGAGAATACGAGTTCATATACTGCAATGAAAAGGAATTTATTCCTTCACCTAATGCCACTATACCCTTGACAGGCTAATAACAGTGGATCTTAGATCAAATGTTGATGGCTAGAGCATCGACAGAACAATGAAAGGAGTTGTTCCGTGATGAAGCACTTCATGATGGGTAGGAGGATCTAGATTCCCATTCTGAGGAAGGTAGTCACGTTGACTTTGTTGTGCCCCCTCCCTCCACCACGTTCCATGTAAATCCGCTATTCATGGTCACCATGCCCTTGACATTATCTAACACTAACCACATCCCACACTCATCCCAACCACATTTTTTCTCTCCGACTACCCTCCTAGGTGGTGTCCCTTCACAAATCATTCCTCCATAGCTGTAGTTAGTTAATCCATCTCATTGTATACCTATGCCTATGTCACCATATGTACATGAAATACCTACTTTGCAATTACACACAGTGCCTACATTTATCCCAACTCACATAACTAGACCTACCATTATAGCATGGTGGGCTCCAAACACATCATCCCTTATAGCATAGCCTACGCAGATGTCTCATCTCACTCATCATCAGCACCAAGTCTTGCAAGTAATAAACCCCATTGTAGGATCATTGTCTATGCTCCTAGCCATGTAAACAATGTATCCCATGGCACAGTCGATGGCAGTCACCTCATCTTCACTACCTATCGAGTGGTGGATGTCACAAGTGGTACTGCCTGCAGGGGCAGTCCTGATAACATCACACATAGGCTAAGCTGCCACCCCTATCCTACCATCCAACATGGATCATCCTACAATTTCATTAACAACCTCTTCATCTACGGGACTGGATCAAGCCTTCTAGCTTATTCAGACCCCTACTAAGGAAGTTAAACACCTCAAGGATACCAGTTCTGACATAATACAGGTCATAGAGTTTTACCATGATGATCCTATTAGTCTGGTAGTTCCTGTTTTGTCATTGCCTCCTGGGATTGCACTCCCCCATTTTACAAAATATAATGGGGAAGGTGATTCCAATGCCCATCTAGTCACCTTCAGATCAGAGTCATTATTATTGCAACAATGGCCACATACCATCATCTGTATCTTTACTATGTCCCTAATGAGTAAAGCTTTAAATTGGTATCTAGCACTCCCACACTCTTCCATCTCAACATTGGAAGAGCTGTTAACTCAGTTCATGACTCATTTCAAATACAACCTAAAACCAGAAGTAATGTTTGATCAGCTCATGGGAGTTAAGTAAGATCTTCTCGAGTTAGTCCAAAATTTTATACAGCAGTGGAGCACTACCTTGAATGAAATCTGTGAACCCATTGCGGAGGCTCATCTATTAGAAATCTTCAAGGGGAAGTCAACAACTTCATTAAGTCCAAACTATATTACCTCACTCCCCACTCCTTTAGCTAAGCCTTTACTTAGACTAAGAGCATTCAAGACATGACAGAGGCTAGAAAAGACCCAGCGTATGTGGTCTACAAAAATTCCCATAACAAGGGTAAAAACAAAGGTAAAGCTACGATAACGACCATAGCAGTAGTAGCCGAAGGGGCCAAGAATAGAAATAATAACATGAAAATATTTGTAGCACCTGATAAGCCCACAACTAGCTCAAATAGCACCGATCAAGAAACTCCACCTACCCCTGAGGTGTTTCCACATCCAAAGCCTAATTTTGAGAGTAAAGATCGCTTAAAATACACGGCTCTACCTGTAAAGCCTTCAGAACTTCTGAAGAAATTACTGGGAACTGGCCATATTCAACATAAGCAGGTGTCCAAGGAAGATCTGAAATGCCATAGGCAGCATTATGAGTTTCTCAAGAACCCCTCCTTGGCCCTACCAAATGAACCTCTAATCCCCAAAAACTTTAGGATAGACCATTTCTGTGACTATCACCAGCTCTGTGGTCATGACAGGGATTACTGCTAGGCATTGAAAGATGACATCCAATGCATGATCGATCAAGGTAAACTAATCTTAGATAGTAGTAGTTTGGTCCATTCGAAAAATCAATCCATGCATGTGTACAAAGACCCTTTAAACAAAAATAACGTAGGGTACACTATCAACGTGGTGGGTATGGATGGCGAAGCATAGCCAAAACAACCCTTTTTGCTATGTGTACCTCCTCACCTATCTCAGAAGACAAGACCATCAACATCAATGGGTGTGGCTAAGTGATAACCCTTTGTTCCTAGGGTCCCATATCCTACCTTCGTCCTACAGCCCACCATCGGTAAAGCCACAGCCCAGCCTGTGCCCACACCTAGGACATCCTTTATCATTAGGGTGCCAAAGCCATCAGTTGCTCCTGCTACATAGGGGAAATCTCTAAGTCAATGCCTCAATCAAAACCTAACAGGAAAGGAGAAGGACACATGATAGCTAATACAACCAAGGACCAAATTACGCTGGAATTTCCCAAACCTATTCCCCTCGCCTCGGTGCCCTTGGCCCCATCCTCTAAAGAAGGAAATGCTATGCAAACACAACCATCTTCTCCCAACCAAAGAAAATGCAACCCTCAACCAAAAACCATTCCTCCCTAAGAGATTTGTCTCCTAGGATGAATGGAAGAAGAGAAGGAAGATAAGAAACGAGATCGTGGACATGATCTCCTTGACATTTTTACACAAGTTAAGCAGGCTCTTAAACAAAAAAATACAACATTGAGCCTCTATGACTTGTTGATGACATCAAAAAAGCATCATGAGGCCATGGTTTGCATGTTAACATCCATACCCATGGACAAGAGGCTACCAGCAGATGAAGAAGTAATCCATTCCATCATGCTTCCCCTCACCGCCGAACAACCCCAATCTTCCCTACTGACTTTTCATGACAAATCCATTAAGGATGACCCAGAGAAGGGTTAAGTGAAAATAGCACCTATGTTCATCACTATCTTGGTTGGCCAATACCAAATCTAAAGAGTACACGTAGATGAAGGGGCATCTGCCAATGTCATTCCATACCCCATAGTGGATAAACTAGGTTTGATCGACTAGATCAATCCCATGACAATGCCATGTTTAAAGTCATTCAATGGGGCATGAATGCAAGTAAAGGGAATAGTACACATCAACTTCATATCAGGGGATCAATTCCCCACAGACACAGTGTTTATAGATGTCAAGGAGATGCTTGGTTTCAACTTAATCTTGGGGAGGTCCTGGTTGGCTCAACTAAGGGCAGTCTCATCACCCATCCATCAGGAGATCCATTTTCCCTACACAGGAGGGGAAGTGATCATCCATGGTGATAAGATGATCCCTCAAGCTGTTAATAATGTAGTAATGGAACAAGGTTTGGAAATCAAAATCCCCAAGCCTCAGTCTCCTGTCCTAATATTTGAATAGGCTGAAATAGTGGATGATGACAGCTTGATTTGGGCTGAACTACCTTTTCAAGGGGAAGATTGTGAAGTAGAGGAATAGAGTAATAAACCTCCTCGTCCATACGTGTCGCCAAAACTAAAAAAAATTAAGAAGTATCTATAGAGCTAGCAAACAAACACATTGACATGACATGTCACATTAGTCCACATTGTTTACTATTATGCAATTTACACTCTCTCCTTTAGCATTGTACTTATTACAATTTTTACCCTTTTTCATATGAATTACAGCCTGAAATGGCCTTAAACTATTTGTGGCCCACTAAGTCCTAAAAATGGCAATTTTTTTTATTCTTTTATGCTTATGATGGCTTTTCCTGAAATGTCCTTAAACTATTAATGGCCCGTAGTGGCCTAAAGAGTGTAATCCTTCTAATAATATGTTTCACTTCATGAAAACTAAAATCTTTATATCACATAGATTATGTCACATAGATCGAAGAAAATTGTCCTTTACTCCATTTCATTATAACAAAATATTGGCCTATATAGCCATGTCACATGTTTCCTTTGCTACCACTCCAACCTATGTCATTCAACTCCACCTCTGCCTCATGAAGATCATCCTCATAGGGACCTTTTTTGTGTGGTGTCTCTTCGTCGATGTGATCATCTCCACAAGGCTCTTCCTCATGAGAATCATTACCATGAGGTTGATCATCTTTGTGGAGCTCCTCCTCATGAGGATCCTCTTTGTGAGGACTATCATCTCCATTATGTTCCTCCTCTTTGTGTTGATCCTATGATTTGACATGAAACACATGTTAGCATTTCCACTAAAACTACGCATAATAAGAATACGCTAGTCCTATAACTTACCTATGATGGTCCTACATTAGCTGTGAAAGGAATTTCTTCCAAAACAATCCACAGACGTTGCATGATCTCATCCTCGGTAAGCTCAGACCAAACACCATCTCCTAGACTAGTTCCAACCTTAACCTTCCTCTTTTCCATAGGAGTCCATCAGGGTGGTTCAAGGAAGAAGGAAGGGATAGTGGTCTCCCCACCAAGAAGGGTGATTTCTCTCTCTAGGGAGGCACTTACTGTCACTTTCTCCTGAAACTTTTCATATGCTCCAGAAGCACCGATGACATCAAGGAATAGCTAGAGGGACCATACTGCAATAGAAGAATCCTTGTAATATTGGTGGTAGGTGGCACTTTCTTGCTTATACACTTGCTTGTGGTCCTTGTGTGGCTGCCTCCATTCTTGGACCCTTGTGCTAAAATCCTTCCAGTCTTGGTTCTTCTGGGCTAGGAGTTCCATTTGCCTCCATTTCTCAATGAGCTCATGGCTGGCTCAGACATTGTTTCTGATGACCATCCAATAACGGGTGTAGTCAATCATAGCTGTTCACAAATTCTCATCATTGGTCTTCCAAGCTTGTAGAAATTTATTTCAAGACTCCACGTCCTCAACCCTATTGGTTAGGGACGTCTTCTCCTTTTCTTCTTTCTACAACCTCTTCCAAAGATCTTTGTTGACATTTTGACACTCCCATAAAGATCGGGTTGAGTGTAACACACATTTATGCATTTCATCGTAAAAGTTGCGTGGCACTTTAGTCACCTCTAGTGAGGGTTTAGGGACTATGTCTAAGTCAATGGGCTGTTTGGAATCCCATATCAGGCAAGATCCTATAACATAAAAATAACAGTTAGATGCAACAAAATAATGCAATGTCGCAATGCCAACAATCCCTATGTTATAACAATTACGTACCAATATCAAGATCGATTCTCTCTAGGTAGCTAATCATATCATTAATGATGCCCTTCATAAAGGAAAATTTATTAGGAATCTCACCCCAATGTTGAGTTGGTGCCACTGACAAAGGCATGCCACTATTATCAGAAATGCCTACTATGCGAACAAAATGAGTTAGACATAGTATGATGGACATAAAGGGTAATTGAGATGTTACTATAACACAAAAATCAATTCAAAAAAACCCTCAAGGGTAGTAGCATGAGGTTTTCCATTTGAGGAAAGGTCAATCTACTAGTGACAAACTACTTCTCTTTTCCTAGTCCATCCAAAAGGACCTCGACATCCTCTACTTCCATCTCTTCTTTAGACACAGGAACTTGTGTGTTGCCTATGTTACTAACTGGAGCCTCTTTTTCCAAAACTGGGGTCCCTTCTCCACACCATATAACTATTGGTCCTATTTCAGGGATCAACTCCTCTACATCTTTTCTTTTGTCTTCCAAACAACACAGTTAGCCAAAACATTTACAAATTCTACGCAACACCATGAAATCTATATGAAGCATGATACATATATATACTAATTACTCATCTCTCTACTTACCAGCTAGGGGACCATTCTTGTGAAATTTAATTCACAACCTCTTTCCCTCTGCATTAGTCAGATTGGGAGACTCCACACCCAGACGATGCTTCTTTCATTGAACTGGTGAAGTCACTATTTCCACTGCTAGGCACTTTTCCCTTGACACACTATCGATGTAAGAAGGGAGTGCCCCATCCACACTGTCTTGGCCCCATGTAGGAGGCACTGCCAAATCCTTAGTCATGAGTGAAAGAAAATCCCCGATACCTTCAGGGGGATCTTGCGACCGAATGATGTAGAAAAGTTGGGAAATCCATGGTTTGGAAATTTGGTTATGATCTTACTGCACCTAGATTCCATCCCTATGAACCACCAGGAATTCAGAAAAAAATCAAAAGAAATCTATAAAAAAGGTGAAATGCACATTGAAGCAAGATTCAAGCTTCTTGTGAAGCTTAACCATTTTAGCTTGCAAGCCTTCAGCGAAGTAACTAGCCCAATTGAACCATGTTCCCTTCTCTATAACCTCCTACATGATCCGAGCCTACTCTATGATACTGATTCTCCCCTAGAATAGTAGCTTGGGAAAGGTGTGGGCTCAAAAAAGGGATAAATGATATTAGCCACCTCTAGCTTTATTTTATCAACAAGGATGTCTTTCGGTTCCTTTTTAACCCCTAGCCACTCCTCTATGTCCTTTTGAAGCTTAGAACCTCTTTTTGACCTTTATTCTACAAGAAGTCCATCAGAAGGAACACCAAAAAATTCAATGAATAGTCAAGCATCAATATCAAAACTCACATGCACATTACACATGTGCATGTAAAGACGCTTGGCTTCTTCACTGAAGGAGTCAACGAGAATTAACATTTTAGCTGTGGTGATGTTGGGGGTTATGGCCAAAAATAGCTCCATCAGTCTAGCTTCCCAAATGTTATTGGTTATGGCATTTGGGGCTGCTCCATAGTAGAGCCAACATTGTGCCTCTTTTATGTCACCATAACGAAAGAAGAGACTACTTGCTTCATGCTCGGAGGCCATAACCGTGACCTCTCGTGATTCCCTAACTGTGAATATAAAGTAATGGTTTAGAAAATATAGTAAAATAAAAAATTTTTATACATTGTTTCTATTCCATAAGATTGTACAATGGACCACCATAGCGTAATTTACCACGTTCGAAGGGCGAAGAAAATAGTGGGATTTTCTCTTACACGTCTGCAATAGTGATAGGACGATCCAAAGTCCACTCCTTATCACACCATCCAGAGTTTTTACACTTGGTGAAGAATTTGACATAGTCAACAAGGTAGTGTGGGATTTCAAATCCTAGTTATCCTAAGACACCAACACATACATTGCTAATAGAAGTGAGCTCCTTTATGGCCGTTTTGACTATAGATAACATATCTGTATCACCTTCGAGAGCATGCTCATTGATAAAAAACCTACACCATAGAATGTAGAAAATTTTTTATACTTGACACAAATTCAAACAATGGTTAGCAAATCATAACGTCATGGAAACACTTACCCACCTACATAATACACAATGCCAGGTGGATTCTGGAAGTAGGTCGTGAGATGACGAGCCACGAACAGTGTGTTATAGGAATGATAACAATCAAACCTGGGCATCTCCCAGATCCAAGATAAAAACTTCAAACCCTTGGTGATCTGTTCATGGTCTTACACCCTCATGGTTTTGATTGATCCATCTACCATAAATGTTAAGATGCTCTACGTTGATCCAACCAGTAGCATCTCTATAATGGCAGTGGTTATCTTAGCTAGTAGATACGACCAGATAATTACGCTGAAATTATGCAACAAAAACTACAAAAACTCCCATGCACCTCTTTAGAACCAAACCACCTCCTCCCCTACACAAGCATGAGGAGGAGGAACATTGGCCATGGGGACATGCAAACAACACAGAACGCCCATAATGTCCAAGACAATCAAGACGGGCTTTAGCGTAATCCTTTACAATAAAACACACTACCATTAGGAAAATAAATTTAGACATACTAACAACATAATAACAAAAAAAATAAAAAATGCTCATAAAAATTCATTACGCAACACTAGAGTTTCCATTACCTTGACTCCTAGAAAATCATAGGTTACACTAAAAATGTGTTACCAAAACTGTCCAAACCCTTGCAATGGTGCAAGGTCTGTCCCTAACAATGGTGATAAAAGTAACACTGCATATTTTACCAGCATATCATGCAACCATTACAAGTGATACAATGGAATCCTATTTATACTACATAAGGGTACAATACCTGAACCCCTCCAATTATGCATAACGTTCGCACAGTATTGTCCAAGATCATCCAAACCCTTGCGATGGTGCAAGGTCTGTCTCTGACAATGGTGATAAGGGTAATATTACAAACTACAATTACTTAGCCCATGCAAGCAGGTATTAATGCTCGACATAATACACATCTTCAAAATGAGTACAAATATGACACCATAACAACAAAAATAACAATCATGCAGGAAAGGTAAAAAGCAACCTAATGGGCGAGTGGAGTAGCCTCCCAAGTTTCAACCTGGGCCTTTGAAATCTGCTCCAAACTCTCCTAGACTTCATTGATCTTCACCAATTTGGCATGTTTGCCTTTGGTCATTAGTGCCATGGTTACGCTTGAAAAACCTTTGTAAAATCGTCTACTTACACCTTCCTTCTACTTTTCTTATGCTATAGCCTAATTCAAATTCACGATGTTTATAGTCTGCTTTGAGGACGAACCACCAACTTATAAATGTAATGGTTGAAACTAACTATTTTC
Source organism: Gnetum montanum (assembly GCA_015680685.1). Classification (NCBI taxonomy): domain Eukaryota; kingdom Viridiplantae; phylum Streptophyta; class Gnetopsida; order Gnetales; family Gnetaceae; genus Gnetum; species Gnetum montanum. Next base: position 74,708 of record MNCI01002813.1, read on the forward strand.
ATGTCTAATCAATGCAAAATTTCTTGAAACATAGATATCTCAGTGTGACATGAAGTGTGAAGATCGCAACATTAATCTTGTAGATATCGCATGGATTGCGGTCAGAAAAGACCCTAAACTAATGTGTAGCTTATCGTCTCATAATTCGGTTGCATTAACTATGGTTTGAAAAAATTATAAATTAGATATTTTGACATGCTAGCCACACCATGTTATACCTTTCATCATAATTCACAGAAGTCTTACACTAACATCTAGGAAACCAGGCTTGTTGCTTTCTTATAAACTATGCATATTTGTAATAGTCCGCTAAGACCTTAAACTAGAAACCTCTTTAACATGTACCTCTAAAAAAAAGAGATACAACCTTCTATCATTTTAGCAAATTTGCAAAAACAATATAACAACTTCCATTCTTGGTGGTTTTGCAGGTCAATTCGCAAATGGATGTAGCTTTAGTCGCACCCCTAGCCCTAACATACCCATACGTTGAAACATTAGACAGCTCAACCCTACACTAATAAGAACTAATGCTTCCCCTTGCAACATAATCATAGTAACATCAGAAATATCCCTAGACTAGCCAAAACATTTAGCCTGAACCCTAGACTTGGGAGCTAGTGATGTGACTGAGGATCCCCTTATTAAGATCCCTGTAATTATGCACAAAGGAGAAAGTAAAAATTTGAAGGTTAGTTCCCTCCTTGACCAACAAACGTAGAGTGACATACTTCAAGTGCTCCAGAATAACATTGGGGTATTTGCATGGTCATACGAAGACATGCTAGGTTTAGGCCCAAGACTAATATAGCACAACATAGTTTTAGACCCACATATCAAAGCAATTAAACAAAAATCATAGAAGATTAAGCCTGAAATCATGCTAGTAGTGCGTGATGAAATCACTAAGCTGTATCAGGCTAATTTCATTTACACGATCAATTATTTAGACCAGGTGTTGAACATCATAGTTGTCTCTAAGAAAATGGGAGGAATAAGCATATGTATAGACTTTCACGATCTAAACAAGGAAATGATTAAAGAAAATTTTCTGTTATCGAATATCAACCAACTTATTGATACAATAGCTGGCCACACATTACTATCCTTTATGGATGGGTTTTTAGGCTATAATCAAATTTGCATCAACCCAGAACATCAACTGGCTACAACTTTCATGACCCCCTAGGGAAATTTCTATTACACCATGATGCCTTTTGGGTTAAAAAATGCTAGAGCAACTTATCAACGTGCCATGACATATATCTTTAGTGATTACCTCTTAGAGAGATTGAACAACTACGTAGATGACATAGTTGTGAATTTTAAGAAGTTAGAAGATCACCAGAAGACCTAGAGTTAATCCTTAAATGATGTCTTAGGAATGAACTATGGATCAACCTAAAAAAATGTGTATTCGGAGTCAAAACTAGACACATGTTGGGGTTTTTAGTATTGGAGACTGGCATACAGGTCAAACCTGACAAGGTTAAAGTCATCGTTAACCTGGCACCACCTACAAACCTCAAAGAACTATGTGGATTGCAAGGTAGGTTGCAATTTATCAGGTGGTTCATCTTGAAGTTAACAGAAAAATTATGTCCTATGTAGCATCTGCTCAAGAAAGGGGTTAATTTCAAATGGAAAAAAGACTACTAGCATGAGTTTGACGATCTGAAGAAAGAGCTGTTACATTTGACAATGATTTTCCCACCACAGAGAGATTAGCCTTTCTACATCTACCTGGAAAGCTTAGATGTGTCTAAAACTACGTTGTTGTGCCAAAGAAGGGACGACAGGTCAGAATTCACTATCTATTATCTAAGTCACACTCTATTTGCATACAAAACAAGGTACAATGAAGTAGAGTGTAACTATTTGGTATTAGTATTTGCTCTAAAAAAATGTAGATACTATCTTTTCCATAGCCAACTCAACATAATTTATAAGAATAACATTCTATGGGCCATCATAAAAAATTTATATGAGAGTAGTAGGATCACCCACTGGAAGGCCATCACAGTAGAATCTAACTTGCACTATGTCAATCAATCATCCATGAAAGGCCAGTCCATAGCTGACTAGCTTGTAATATCACTTGTTAATAAGCAAGCCGAAATAGCACTCAAGTTTCTTGATGAACAGATACATAGTTTAAGCCCTGTATCAATAGGCCTCGAAGAAATGTTATACCTCAATGGAGCTTTGACTACCAGAGGTGGTAGTGCTGCTACCATCATTACGATCTTTCCTAAATATGTTCATCCATTGGCTTAACGCCTAGCATTTCCTTGTATGAACAATGTTGCAGAGTACGAGGGGCTTTTCAGGGGATTGTTAACAGCCAGGGAACTCAACATTCAACATCTGGCAATCCAAGGTGATTTGATGCTTGTCATCAATCAAATCACAGGGGTCTATGCCTACAAATTTTTGCATCTATAGCCCTATTTTAATATGGCTAAATATCTCTTGAGATAATTCATGACAACTAACGTCCAACACGTGCCATGTAATGAGAACATTGTAGCCGATGCACTAGCCACACTAGCTTTAAATGTGGCACCACATTTGTTTGCCACCTTGCCCATCTTAATGATAGAATGTACAGACCCTATAATTCAAGCAATGAAAATATCTTCTCTTAGCATAGGGGGAATGCCAAAATGATATGATAACATTAAAACCTACCTTTTGCATGGTGAACCACCACACGAGTTAACACCTGCACAAAAAGGCATAGTCCACAAGCATGCCAGGAAATACATCATCATCAGAGACATTACTCTATGTAGATGCTCTTTTGATGGAGTATTTCTAACTTGTGTTAATAATGACCAAGCACAAAGAATAGTTAGCAAAGTCCATGAAGGATCATGTGGAGGAAACATGGCCCCATGAGCCATGGCTGCTAAAATTAGACTCTTAGGGTATTACTAGCCATACATGGAATGAGACTGCCTTACCAAGGTTAAGACATATGGCACATGCCAACGTTATACAAATTTAATACACATGTCACCAACTAAAGTTTATACTACACAGATCACTTGGCCATTTCAACGATGGGGACTAAACATCATAGGCCCCATCACACCTAAGTCTTTCGTAGGACATAGCTTCATTGTCACTGCCACCAAGTACTTCACGAAGTGGGTCAAGGCTATTCCCCTATGAAATATTACATCTTAATAGGTTTTTCATTTTATCTTAGACAATATAGTGACTAGGTTTGGGCTTCCCATGACTATTGTGATCGACAATGGGCCACAATTTAGTAGTACCGAAACAAAATCCTTTTGTAGTAACCTTGGTATCAAGCAATCTTTTTCCTCATCCTATTACCCACAAGAAAATGATCAAGCAAAGGAAACAAATAAGGTGGTCATCAATTTAATAAAAAAGATGCTCAGTAGCAAAAAAAATGATGGCATGAAAAAATCCTCTATGTGCTATGGGCCTATCGTATGACATGTAGAATAGCTATCGGTAGGACACCCTATAGTCTAGTATATGGATCTAAAGTGATGTTGCCCTTGGAACTATAGGTTACCTCACTATGGATGGTCCTCTCCATAGTTATAAATGAAGCTCAACAAAATGAGTCCAGGATTGTGAATCTAGACTTAGTGGAGGATAAATGCATCCAGACACTCGACAACATTGAAAGATATTAAGATAGGAAGAAATAGAAGCATCATCCCAATCTGCATCAGTGACTAATCAAGAAAGAAAACTTAGTTCTCAAAGCTGTTCATGAACCAATGAGAAAATTATTTGTTCCCTTTCTTGTTCATCAACGCATATGACAAAAGAGCATTCAGGCTAGCAGACATCAACAACAATGAACTCCCGAATTTGGTGAATCACATGTACCTGAAATGGTACCACATCTAGGTGTTAGCTTGGCTCAAAAAAAGGTAAAAAATGTCTGCTATGATGTAAAACTAGTAGTGTTGTACACATCTTCTATGATGTAAAATTGGTAATGTTGTACACATCTGCTATGATGTAAAACTGGCATTTCTTGCATGCATCCGCCATGATGCTAAACTGGAAAAGTTTTTGATTGTCTGTCATGACATGAAATTGGAAAGGTAAGCATCCATCTACTAAGAAATTAACCTAGCACAAACTTGTCCCTAGGTCATGACATGAAATTGACACCCACAAGATGATCTTCTAGGACCATAAACTAGCTCTTCTATTGTCCACTACGATGTAAAACTAGTGCACTTCAATATACGTAGACTTTAAATTGGGATCATGGTCTGCTGGGACTTAAAACTAGCAAAAATGGTCTACCAGGACTTAAAACTAAAAGCTTCCAATAGATTACCCATGAAGCAAGTGAGCCATTTAGATTACCTATGAGATTCTAAAATATGCCATGAACATGTTGAATCAACTTCTCGGTGTATCATCTAAATCTCAAAACCTTGCTAGAACCTTCAAATGCTACTAAATCTTGGAAACTGAGCAAAAATTAGAAGAAACTCATCACATTCTTCCATCTACACTAGGACTACATTGGCCAGTGTAGTCCCAATGAGGAATGAACATGTTAACATACAAAAAACCTCCAAGATCAACTATCCTAGGCCTAAACCCTAGCTAGGAACACCATTAATCCTAGGAACCTACAAGATTGGTTAATTGATCATGAAAACCCATCTAGATTTAATATTTATATGTGAGTATGTTGGAGCAAGCCAGGACTATGCTAGTCAACATAGTCCTAGTATAGTCCTTGCTCTAGAGTAGTTATGCCAATACTACAACCATTAAAAATTGATAATATTGAGGCAAAATTCTAGTTGTAAACATTAGTGAATCAATGACCTAAAAAATTAGTTAATCAACCATGAAAATCCATCAAAAGATAGGATTCATAGGGTACTATGCTAAGGCAACCATAAACTACGATGGCTAGCATAGTTCCAATACAATCATGGCCCTAGGATGGTGTGATTGACACTACACAACTCAAAATGGCATGAAATTTGATATGGGAGTCCAAAAAACCTTGAAACCTTGAAGATAGCTATAGTTTGATCATGTTTGACCATGAAAAGCCCAAAAATTACCCCAACTACACTAAGACAGGATAGGATTATGCTAACTAGCATAGTCCTAGCATAGTTATGATTTTGGGCAAGTTTGACCAATGGTACAACACTCCGAATTATCCAAAAACTAGCTTGAAAGCTTGAAACCTTTCTTGACCCTACCTAGTTGCAATTTCACCTTATTTTGAGTATAAAAACACTAGATTTAGATGATCTATACTAGGGGCCATACTAGACTATGCTGGCTAGCATAGTCTAGTGGGAAATGATGTTAAAAATCTCTTTTAATAGCCTTTTTTACCTTCCAAATGTTCAATTCAGCCCTTCCAAAACCCTACGTTGTCCTAGGAAGTTGGTGAAGCATGATTTCAAATCTTGAGATTCCTTGAAACTTTTATTTCATGAATCTACCCTAGCTAGCATAGTCCTAGTGTATTCACCAATTTTAACACCATTTCTAGCTTCCAGAGGGTGAAAACAAAGTCAAAATGCATCAATCCATAACCTTAGTCCACTACACAAGTGGTATAGACCATTAAGGACTCAAAACTAGCCACAAAGAATCTACGAATCCACCTATTGATGTTGGCTATGCTGGAGCCTATTTTGACTATGTTGGCTAGCATAGTCCTTAGTTGGGACCTAACATAGTCATAAAATAAAGGTGTTATTTCTTCCTTAAAACAACCTCTTCAAGTATCAAAACTCACTTTTCAACTACCATGGCTTGCTAAGGTCTGAAATTGGAAAAATCTAACCTTGATTAACCAATGTTGATAATGTTTTACCATATGTTTTCTACCTTGATTGGTTTGGGCCTATTTCACTATGTTTTAACTTGATTTGACCTTCTTATGCATTCTTAACCATCATTATTTGGCCCTATGATGTCGTTTGGTTTCATTTCTAGTCAATGGGGCATCACTTGTCCTCATTCCACTAAATGTTCCTATCATTCAACCTTCATTTGACATTATTTGTGCCATTTTTTTTACTTATCTCTTGTAACTTTAGTGGCCTTAATTAACCTTGTTTGACCTTTACTAGATGACATTTGATGGGGTTTGACCATCACTTGATCATCATTTGGCACCATTTAACCATCATATGACATACCAAGGCCTTAAACTAGCAATGTGGCCTACTAAGGCATAAAACTAACAAAGTGTAATCATAGTTGACCATGTTTAATCTTATACTATCTTAATGTATTCCTAGTGACCTCTATTGATCATTTTTTGACCTATTTTAAAATTTATTTAATTTTTTTGACCCGCGTTTACTTTATTATTGGACTATTTTACATTGTTTTTACATTATTTAATAGTTTTATTAGATAGATGCCTCTTGATGTGCCTATGTTGTCATGTAGGAATAAGCCAGGAGGATAAGGAAGCAAATTCAAATAGCCTTAAATCCTAAATAAATCCTTCTTGTCATGTGGTTAGACCAAGTTGACCTTACATACCAAAATGTTAAGCCTGAAACATTTCTACTATATAGCCATAACACACTAAAGTAGTTTGATGATCATAAACCTTGAGGCCAAAGATGTCATGGAGGATCCCTTAGTTAGAGTTCCTAGCTAGACCATGATAGTGAGAAGAAATCATTTAAAAACAAGTTCCTTGCTAGAACTTAAGCCTACTCATGACATCATCAAACCCTTGTTAAGAAAAATTAAAGCCATTAAATAGCCATAATTACATCTAACACTCACACATTTGCTTGTAGTATTGTTTATCAGTGTTGAGAGGTTGCAAAAAATGACTAATGTTGGTGAATTTGATGATATACAATAAGAGAGCCTACATGATATTTATATCCCTTCTTGTTTAGAATAAAGAATTAACTACAAAGCTTTGTGAATCTAATGCACATTACATGGATCTCTATGTATGTTGTAACAATAGTGACCTATGGTGATCTAGATTGTTGATTATCTCATGTGGCCATATGTATCAATATGAAACAACATGCTTTCTTTTTTTTGTTTTCTTGTCCTCTTGAAGTTGTGCTTGAAAGATGAAGCCTAAATTCATTGTAAATGTGTAACTCATTATGGTAGCAAGTTACCATGTGACTTTGATGTGTAATATTTGGTTAGCTTGTCCTACCATGGCAAGAGTGCTCACTCTAGTTCACTCCCATTTTCCTCCCTTCAAGCTACCATCCTCTAACATGATTGTGACCTTCCTTATACCAAACAAAAATGTCAACCTATGTTTGACACTCATGCATTATGGTCATTTAGCATCTCCTTCATCATGCTCCACCATCAAGTCCATTGACTATAACACATCTCATTGAATGGAAAAACCAAATCAAATCAGGCCTTGGCAATGAAACCACATGAAGGTTTTGTCCCCTAAAAAATAGAGAGGGGGGAAGCAAATTCTCAAGAAGCAAAATGGCTAATGAGGAACAAAAGAAAAATCTATGACTTCAAAAATGAAAAGGGAGGAGGCTAATGGCCAATGATACTTTGGAGTAAGGAGTTGGTTACTCAAAAATATTATTGATTGGCCAATACTTCAAAGCACAAAGTGTGAATCCCTAACTGATTATTCAACATGTTGGTGCCATGTTGTAGCCATGATGTCAACCTTTAGAACTTATTGTTAATCCACATGACCATTTGTTTATGCAACAAACATAACCTGAAAATTTTACCATCTAATCATAACCTTATCCCACTATCATAAACACTCTATGACATGGTTCAAATCTATAGGATCAAGCATGAAGAGGAAACATTGGTGATGGGCTTGCAGTGCTATTTTGTGTTCTTTGTTGATGTGTCTTGGGTCAATCCTTTAAACATCAACAAACAGGGGAAAATGAAACAATAGCTAGAAAATGCATATTATAACTTGTAACCTTTACCATCCAAATTGAGGAAGGATTTTATTGTAAATGTAAGGTTTATGGTCCTTGATTTAAAATATTGCATACTTTAATTTCTTAAGGATGAATAATGCCTCGTAAGTTGCTACTACATCACTTCCCAAGTCTTGATCCACACCCAGTGCAACACAATATCATACTTGACCCTAATATCAAACTAATTAAGCAAAAGGTTCATGGAACTATATCAAGCTAGTTTTATTCAACCTATTGACTATGTGGATTGGGTGTCCAAAACAGTGGTAGCCCCTAAGAAAAATTAGAGTATATGTATTTTCATTGACTTCTAAGATCTAAAACACCGTGAAAAATTGCGAGTCGGCCTCAGGCAAAGATTAACAATTCAGGTGAGAGCGCATGTTAGAATTCCAAAATGAAGAACAAGATAGAGCAAGACCAAGAGGTGAGTAGCATCAAGTCTTCGACTTCCTGTGCAGATACCTAATCTTACTATGTTTTCTCTATTTACGCTATATCACGCGACGTAGCGTAATGATGCTTAGCGTGATTCCATTTGACATAGTCTAGTGTCAAAAGGCCATTTACTGTAGCACGTTGAGGGGCTTGAGCAGTGTAATATGCGATTTCTCATATATTTTGCCAAGTCTTTTGCTCAAAACCAAGTTTATGCTCTATTACGCACGATAGTGTAATGAGCTTCAAAATAGCCAAAGGCAAAGTCTAAGGAAGTGCAATAGATCAACCCTTTTCTCTTGGCGTGCGGATGCTCATCATATGCTGATTACGCAATGTAGCATATCACAACATAATGCATTGCCAAGCTAAACATTCTTTACACTTCATTATGCATGGTTGCGTCAGCGAGCGTAAAATAGCTTGAATTCATTATTTGTATGTTATGTTACGCTCTTGCATGCAACGTAGCGTTAATGAGCATAATATAGCTCAAAGACAGTTGAAACATGCCTGACGCACATCTGTTATTCACACGCACAATATGCAAATGAGCATATTGTGCATAGTCACAAAGTTTGACACAAAGATGGTCAGGTCAATAGTGCTTGAAACGTTCGGGACACGCATCATCAAGGTTGTGCCTTTTTTATAGGATATCATAGCTTATAAATACCCCAGCTGATAAAGATACAAAAGAAGGTTGGTAGGCAAATCAAAGAGGCAAGGGCATTTTCTGAGCATCGGAGCACTTACCACTTTGAGCAGAGAGACAGAAAACAACACTTTGGAAATTGTTGATAGCATCACTTTCTAGTAGAGATAGAGCACAGTTCGCTTGAGCATTGGCAGCAAGAGCGATCATTCCTTTGGGGAAGACACAACTTTTTCCATCAGCGATTGTTGGTAGTCTTGAGTTGAAACTACCCAAAGCAAAGAAGCAAATCAGAGGTCACGAGATCATCCTGTATGGTTTGTAGGCTCTATTGGTCAGAAATAGTTGATCAATAGACATTAGGGCTTGACCTTCTTTGCATCTCATCTTTGGCCTATGAGGTAGATTGGATTTTTGCATGGACCGCTTCATTGTTTCTTTGTGCTTGCTTCACATCAATTAATCAGGGTCTCCCCATTGTAACATAATATAAAAAACACATGTTTTTCAAGTCAAAGCGCAGATCTTGAAACCACGCATTTCTCTCCTATTAGTCACCTCTTACCACGTTAGCGTTATCATCATTACAATTCATCTAAGTTGTTTTCACCTCACTTTGTAACTCGTTGAATCAAATCAATCCATGGAATGTTTCATAATCTCCATCGTTTTACTAATTAGTAAGTCCCTGTCTGATCAACAAGACCATTTAGGGCACCATGGATCCGTTTTTCCAGCATAGCCCTCGCATGGATCCGTGGTCAAAACTATGTCCAAGGAGTTTTGTTTGGTATTTTCTAGCTGTTGATATTTTCCGTCATTACAGTTTTCTGGTGCTAGAAGGAGGACCTCTTAGGCTTTGATTTGTCATTTTTGGGTAGCCCTGTTAGCGATCTATACCCAAAATCGTAAACGTAATACCTCCAGGGAAGCTTACGATAAGTCGTGTGGTGTAGATCGGTCTTAGCAATGATTCCTTTGGAATCCTACAAGGTAGAAAGCCTATTTGTGATCTTATTGCCGGTTATCTTTTAGATCCCGTTATCAGTCATCATTAATTTCTTTGATCAATGGATTCCTTTTACATGACCACAACTGCCATGGTCCCTACTAATTTGGGCACCACATCCGTGAACCCTATTCCTATCACCAGGTGAGCTCCTAGTGCAGCAGGACCTCAAGGGCCATCGTGTCAGTCATTGAGGCTGCAAGGAAAAGACCTTGTATTTACTATCATAACCCCTGAGGATTACAATTTCATATGCATCAAGATCTAGGCAAAGCTTGCCCTTAGCTGAGCCAAAATTGAGGTAAAGAGGAATTTTGAAATGATCCATCGAGGGGGTCATGATTTCAAGCCAACAGCTTACGACATCATCCATTTAACCGAGCATCAACATGAACTCATCACATAGTTGGTCATGGCCAAGAGCTAGGCTGCACAAGTTATGGTGGAACCCCAGAATGGGGAGGAAGAAGACGATGAGTTTGTGGCCTAATTCGAGCACTCATTTCACACTTTGAGCCCCCATACTTACGCAAATCCATCATTCCCTCTCAACGGAGAGGCAACCCCTCTTAACTTGCCCATGACCACACAGATGCATATCCCTGTTATTCCACAAGCCACTATGCAGCTGTCTGTGCTGGAAGTACAGATACCTCACAATAACGCAGGGGCGGTTTCATCACCTCGTGTACTTAGCATTTCGGTAGTGGTTCCAGCGACCACCACACCCCATTTCATCCCGCAAGTCCAACCCCACGCTATCTCAATGACGTGCTCAGCACAGAATTTATCACTCCTGCCCCCTCCAACTCAATAGATCACCACAACCATTCAGCCGCAAACATACGTCCAACAGCCTACCGCGAGTCAGTGGGTCAACCCCGCAGCACAACCTAACCAGTCTGCGGTATATGGTATGCAGCCCTCGGTTGCACCCGCAACATAGACTCCATAGGTGGTCCCTCAATATCCCTATCCATATCTTGCGTAGTAGACGGCAGCTAACCTCTCTTCGCAAACTAGAGGGTAGTGGTCTTCATAGGTCCCCCTGCCTACAGGGGTCCCCGCCCTACCAGCAGTAACCCAACCTCTTCCTTCCTTCCCATTTCCTAGCGCTGCCCTCCCAGTCCAACCTCCCATGCCTTCTGCACAGACACCTCCATCAACAGGTCAAGACCAGGAATTGCAGCCTATCCAGACTCTTGCCAAGGAGGTTTGACACCTCAAAGATGCTGGTTCTGATACCATTCAGATCATGGACTTTTACTAGGATGATCTGATTAGTCCAGCGATACCAATGCTATCATTGCCTCCAGGGATGTCCCTCCATAATTTTACCAAGTACAATGAGGAGGGAGATCCCAATGCTCACTTGGTCACTTTTAGATCTGAGTCCTTATTGCTACAACAGTGGCCACATACAATCATCCGAGTCTTTGTAATATCTTTGACAGGGAATGCTTTGGATTGGTACTGAGCCCTCCCACGCTCTTCCATCTCAACCTTGGAAGAGCTGCTGACACAATTTGTGACCTACTTTAAATACAACCTAAAGCTAGAAGTCACATTGGATCAGCTCATGGGGGTGAAACAAGACCCGCTCGAGCCCATCCAAAAGTTTATACAGTGCTGGAACGCTACTTTGAATGAGATCTGTGAGCCAATCGTGGATTCACATCTACTGGCGATATTCAAAGGAGTAGTCGATGACTTTATTAAGTCAAAGTTGTATTATATTTCCCCCAGTAATCTATATCAAGCCTTCGCTCAAGTTAGAAGCATCCAAGATGTTGCAGAGGCGATCAAAGACCCAGCGTATGTCGCCTACAGGAATGCACACAACAAGGCCAAAGACAAAGGTAAGAAGGTGACAACAGCAGTAGCTTCATTGACTGAAGGTGTAAAGAACAAGGCCAAGAAGGCACCTACAACATTGCCTAAGACCACGGTTGGTGCCGACACTAGCCAAGACATAGCTGCAGCTGCACCTGAAAGCTCCCCCTAGCCAAAACCAAACTTTGAGCGTAAAGATCATTCAAAGTATACGGCCTTGGCTGTAAAACATTCCAAACTGTTCAAAAAACTATTAGCGGAAGGATACATTCAACCTAAGAAGGTATCCGAGGAAGCTCTGAAGCATCACAGACGTCACTGTGAATTGTTAAAGAACCCCTCTTTAGCCTTACCTAACAAACCACCAATTTTGAAGTCTTTCAGGCTAGATCATTTTTGTGACTACCACTAGCTATGTGGTCATGACACGGATTACTGTTGGGCGTTGAAGGATGATATTCAATACATGATCGATGATGGTTATTTAAAACTAGACAATAGTAATCTGACATGCCTAGAAAACCAAATATTGCATGTATATAAGGACCCATTAAATGTAAACAATGCTCCTTATACCATCAATATGGTGAGTATGGACAGTGAATAGAAGGGACTGCCAAGATGGCCTTTTGTTTTGCGTGTACCCACCAACTCACAAAGAGGGCCAACCATTTCACCAGCAACCAGTGGGGTCTCGAGGCCGCCCTTCGTTATACGGGCACCTTCTTAAAGTCACCCTCAGTCATGCAGCAATAGTCAAGCTACGACTTCATCCGTGCCCACGCTTAGGATGCCCTTTATTAATAGGGTGCCAAAACCACAGGATGCTCCTCTCACACAGGGGTAGACCTCTAGTCAAAATAGCCAACCATCGCCTCCCAAGCGAAAGGGAGAGGACATGCCAGTTAATGTAACAAAAGATCATTTTACGCTCAGCTTCCCCAAGCCTAGGCCCTTGGCCTCTACGCCTTCGTCTCTACCTTAGAAATAGGATAAAAGAACAAAAACATAGCCACCTTCTCTTGGCAAGAAAAAGAATAGCCCTTTGACTAACACCGTTCCACCTTGAGAGATCCGTCTCTTGGGCCGAATGGAAGAGGAAAAGGGAGACAAACAACCCACCTGAGAGAAGGGCCTCCTCGACACATTTACACAAGTCAAATAGGCTCTCAAACAAAAAAACACAATGTTGAGCCTTTACAACCTGCTTATGACATCTCAAGAACACCACGAAGCTATGGTTCGCATGCTGACATCCATATCAGTGGATGAAAGCTTGCCAATGGAGGAGAAAGTGATACATGTTGTCATGTTTCCTTCTGAAGCTGAGCAACCTAGGCCTACTTCACTGACCTTCCATGATGAGTCTATCAAAGATGATCTAGACAAAGGTTAGGTGACAACTAAACCTATGTTCATCACCATCCGGGTTGGTTAATATCGGATCCAGAGGACGCATGTGGATGATGGCGCAACTACCAACGTCATTCCCTATTCCATCATGGATAGGTTGGGACTGGTTGATTAGATCACTCCCACGATGACGGCCTATGTAAAATCATTCAATGGGTCATGGGTTCAAGTCAAGGGGACAATGCATATCGAGTTTGTGGCGGGTGACCAATTCCCAATAGAGGCCACCTTCTTAGTCATCGAGGAGATGCCGGGGTTCAACCTAATCTTGGGTAGGTCATGGTTAGCCCAGCTGAGGGTGGTTTCATCACCGATACACAACGACATACACTTTCCCTATGCTTGAGGGGAGGTTGTGATACGCGGTGACGAAATCACCCCCATGATAGTCAATAACATTGAAGAGGAACAAGGTTTGGAGATAGAGATGACTAAAAATCAGACTCATCTCCAAATCCCTCAACAACCCGATAGTAATGATGATGGTCTAGCCTAGGCCGACCTGCCATTTCTCGATGGTAGCGTAGAGGAGTCAAATCATAAGTCTCCTTGCCCTTACGCAACACTCAACATAAAGGCCATTAAAAGACAATTGCGTATTAATGGTTGAACAATGGTCTTTGTGTACGATATCATAACTTTGCAAGTCATCGCGTCTCATACTTAGCAATTTCTTTTGTTGCAATATATTCTTTTTACACTACATTTGCTTTCTATTTTTATGCTTGTCATTTCTTATGTTTTTATCATACCCGTGTTAATCATGCTCTCACATCATTTTACGCATTTCCGTAGGATTATATTCTATTACCATTTACGCTTATGATGGCCCTCAACGGCCTTAAACTAGTTACGTAGGGTTCCATGCCATTACTATTTACGCTTTCCATGTAATGCAGAAGGCCTGCAATGGCCTAAAACTAGTCAGGGTCCATAACGGCCTTAAACTAATCTGAAAATTACACAAACGGTTATGATGGCCTTAAACTAGTTCCTAGTTTATGCACAATCATATGACGGCCCGCGATGGCCTTAAACTAGCCATTACATTCTATCATTATAACTTAGGTAAAATCTTTAACCATTACATTCACGTTGATGTAGATAAAAAGCATAAAAAACCAAAAGCAAACTAAGTGACATTTAGAACATCCACCAGGTCTTATAGCGAGTTTTTTTTAGTCATTCACAAAGCAATACGTGACTTAACCATCAATAAAACCATGCGTAAACTACAATTATGCATTTCCCCTACTACCACTATTACCAGTATCTCTTAAGTCTGGATCTAGCCCTAATGGATCGTCCTCCAGTGGGCCCTCATGTCTGGGGATTAGTCTTTCATGAGGAATTTCTTCTTCATGAGGTCTTTGATTTGGCGCCGGCTCCACAAGAGGACGCTCTTCATCACTGCGTTCTTCCTCTTGTACTACTTCATCAGCTTCCTCCTCTTCCCTATCCCCTTCTGGCACCTAAATACAGATAACATAAAACATCAAACTTAGAATAGGCAACACAGTCGAAACAATTTTAGATTTAGCCATGTCTAAACTTACTTGCGATGGCCCTACTTCTGCATCAAAGGGAAGCTTGTCCAGGCCAGCCCACAAGCACTTCATAATCTCTTCCTTCGTTAGATCTAGCCACACATCCTCTCCCAAGGTAGCTCCAGCCTTAACCTTCCCTTTCTCCATGCTACTCCAGTAAGGTGTGTAAGGGAAGAATGTAGGGACTGTCCTCTAGCCCCTAGGGAGAGTCATCTCCCTTTTCAGAGATGCACTTACGGTCACCTGCTCTTCAAACTTTTTGAAGGCTTCAGATGCTTTGATGATGTCCAGAAAGACTTCTTGGGATTGGGCTTTGATGGCAGAATCATGGTAGAGTTTACGATAGGCGATACTTTCTCGCTTATATAGATGTTTGTGGTCTTTCTCCTTCTACCCCCATTCCTGCATACATGCACAGTAATCCCTCCAATTCTGGCTCTTCTAGGCTAGGAGTTCTATCTGCATCTGCTACTCCACCAACACCCGATTGGTCTGTACGCTATTTTTGATGGCTGTCCAATAATGGGAATAATTGATAACAACGATACGCCAATATTCATCCCCTTTCTCTCATGCTTATAGGAACTCATTCCGCGACCTTAGGTCCCCAACTTCATTAGTCAGAGACTCAACCCTCTGCTCAGTCCTCTACAGCCTTTTCTAAAGGGACTCATTGACACTCCCACTCTCCCACAAGGAGTGTGTCGAGCATAACACACATTTACACATTTCATCATAAATGTGGCGTGGCATGGCTGCCCCATCAGATGGAGGCTTCGTGGTTTATAGGTCAATGGGCTCTGTGGGATCCCATCAGAGGTGAGCTCCTAACAGAAACAACCATCAATGTTAATGATACATTACCACTATGTAACATCACATACTTACTACAACTATAACATACCAGCTCCAGGTTTGATGTGCTCTAGGTGCTCGATCATGTCACTAACAATGCCTTCCATGAAGGCAAACTTGTCAAGGAAGTCACTCCACACTCAGACGTGGATACATCCTCTTCTCCTGCAGTGTAATCCAGTTAGAAACTTTATCCATTAACAGAATCTTACGAACTTACTAACACACTCATTACCTCTACCAGTGATAGTGGCAACTTCGTCAACATCTTCCCTCTCCTTTTCTTCTTCACGCACTTGAGCTTGTGCGTTGTTGGCTCCAGTAGCTGGAGCCTCTTCATGTATATGAGGCTATGCATCATTGGTCCCAATAGCTGGGGCCTCCTCTTCATGTACAGGGGTCCATGCATGGCTCACGCTAATAGTTGGGGCCTCTTCTTCTAAAATTGAGGCCCCTTCCCCATGACTTAGTACCACTGCCCCTGTTTCAGGGGTCAGCTATTCTGTAATTTTGACTGGTAATACCACAACACTTAGTACATCATTCCAAACATTCCAAAATAAACATTGTGTAATACAGTTTGCAATATATCTCCTTTACACTTACTAGGAGGAGGCTTACTCCTCCGAACTTTGACTACCACAGTTCGGCCTGCGCCGCTCCTAGGCTCTGCAAAGGCCTCAATTATACGAAGCCTCTTGCTCCAAGCTGTAGGTTCCACAATTTCTACCACCACTCGTTTCCCCTAGGAGACATCACTATGGTAAGAAGGCATTATCCCGCCTACACTATCAGGGCCTTGCAGATGGGATGCCGCTAATCCTTTGGTTGTTATAGATAGTGACTCCCTGATCCCTTTCGATGGACCCTACCCCTGAGTAGTGTTGAGGATATGGGTAATCCAAGGTTTGGACAGCTGGTCTCGATCTTGCTACACCCAGACCCCATTCCTTTGGACGACCAGAAACTCAGCAAAACACCGAAGGAAAGCTATAAAGAAGGCGTAATGCACATTGAAATGAGACTCAAGCTTCTAGCGAAGCTTGATTATCTCATTTCATAGCCCCTTGGCGAAATAGGTTGCCCAATTGAACTGGGTCCCCTCCTCCAGAACCTCCTGCATAATACGGGTCTATTGGGGAAGGTCCGGGCTCGGAAAAGGGGATAAAGTGTCTTGGTGATGCCCATTACGAATCTTTCACAAGGAAACCCTTTATCCTCCTTTGGGATTCTTACCCACTCCTCCAACCACTCCTAGAAATCGAGACTCCTCTTTGTAGTGATAGAAAATATCGGCAGCTGGAAATACCGACTGAGATTCCGTGTATACAGCTTTAACCATGGATCCACACGAGGGCTATGCTGGAAAAAGCAAATCCGTGATGCCCTAAACGGTCTTGTCGATTAGACAGGGACTTATGGATTAGTAAAACAATGAAGATTATGGATCCTTGTGTGCTATGATTGGATCCGAGGGATCATGAAACGGGAGGAACATGACGTGGATAGATCGCTACGCTGATTACGTCGAACATGCTAGAGAGATGCTAATCAAAAGAGGAACATGTGATTTTCAAAGATCTATGTTTCAATTTTTGAAAGAATATATGTTACATTACAATGGGAGAGACCCCTGATAACTTGGTGTAAAAATGAGCACAAAACAACAAAGAAACTGTCTAGACAGAAGTCTGATCTACCTCATAGGCCAAAGCTAGGATGCAAGGATGGTTAAGCTTTGAGGTCTGCCGATTAATTATTTCTGACTGGTAGAGTTTGCAAACTGGGCAAGACAATCTCACGATCCGTGTTCTGCTTCTTTGCTTTGAGTAGGTTCTGCGCAGGGCAGCGATCGCTAATGGAATGTTCTTTCTTGTTCCTAAGGATCAAGCGCACTGTGCTTTGTTCTTGCTGAAAGATGATGCTATCGGCAGTCATCAAAAGGTTGCTCTCCATTTCTCTGCTCAAGGTGATAAGTGCTTCCTTGCTCAGAAAATGCTCTTGCCCTCTTGATTTTCTGCCGCACAAAGTGATAAATGCTCTGGTGCTCAGAAAAAAAAATGCCTCTACTTCCTTATTTTTTCGTCCCCCTTTTTGTACCTTTGTCAACCGAGGTATTTATAAGCCGCGACGCCTCATGGAAGAGGTGCAATCCTGATGACGTGGGTTCCAGACATTTTGGGTCCCATTGACCATTTTAAGTTAGACTGTGACTATGCATAACATGCTCGTTTGTGCATTGTACATGTGAAGAGCAGGTACATGTTGAGCGTGCTTCAACTGCTTTCAGGTTGTATTAGACTCATCCATATTGTTTTGCGTGTATGAGCATAATCCAGTGTAAAAACAATAGGCTCAAAATTATTTTATGCTCATTATGTAGTTGTGCATGATGAAGCGTAAATAATATGTAACTTACACTCACTACGCAGCTGAGCGTGATGAAGCGTAAACAATGTGTAACTTACGCTTAGTACGTAGTTGTGCATGATGAAGCATAAACAATGTGTAACTTACGCTCACTACACAGCTGTGCATGATGAAGCGTAAACAATGTGTAACTTACGCTCACTACGCAGCTGCGTGTGATGAAGAATAAACAATGTGTAACTTACGCTCACTACGCAGCTGCGCGTGATGAAGCGTAAACAATGCCTAGCTTTAATGATGACATACGCAATGGTACACACCGCCGCGTAACAAGCGTAAAGACAAGTTATCTATATGCCATGAGAAAAAAATGTCGCGCTGTTGTGCTTCTCTAGACCCTGCCTTCGGCTATTTTGGAGCTTATTACGCTCATTACGCTGTCGTGCGTAATAGAGCGTAAACTTGTCCTTGCACAAAGCTGATGCGTGCTCTTGCTTGAATTACGAATCTTTGCTTGAGGCCGACTCATAATTTTCACGGTGTTTCAATGGACCTTCTTTGTTGATGGTTAGATGGCTTACCCAAAAGACGTCGACAAAGAATGCAAAACACCAAATTGGCAGAAGTGAGAACAACGTTCATCCATGGCTACTAAAGTGTTGCCCTGTCAACATGGAAGAGCAAAGCCGAAGGTATGGGAGATAGAGGAATATAACAGGAAACAGGTTCAGGGAAGATGCAAAATGAGTTACGATAGTAGGATACGAAATATGCTCCTACACACAGAAACATACGTTCATTTATGTCAACAGGAATGCTTTCAGACGAGCATAGCGCGTTAGTCTAAGATTTCTCTGTTACTAATCATAGCAGGAATGCGTGCAAAAGGAGCATGATGTGTCACTTTCTGCGATGTCTCTGCTAGTGTGATTGTAGAAAATGAATACTTGCATGTGTAGGTTTTGTGTATGGGAAATGGGTGGTGGGGATGAAAGGAAATAAGAGCTGAGGGTAAGGATTAGGAGAAGTACAAGCCTGTAGTTCCAAGTGGTCGGGCAAACCTAAGAAACCATTTCAACACTCTGTTGCACTTCACCGCTCAGATGGCCGCATCTTTGGACGACATTCTCCAAGGCAAGTGACCTGCAACCACAAAGAAATTAGAGGACACCAGTGCCCTTGGGAACGGGAGGTGAGGTTGTCGAAGCGAACATAGTGCGATGTGAGGTAGAGAGATTGGGCCACGAAGAAGAGGCTGGGGTATGCGGGCAAAGCCGCCAATCCTGATGATTGGCCCTGCATACCTTCACCAAAAGGCATCAGACGTAGTGCACCTAACTAGTTAGAAAAGGAGCCAGCCAGATGAATTTGTGAAGCCAGTGTCCAATAGCGATGATCGGTGGAGATTCCCGAGGGTGTTGTTGTTGAGGATTTCGTCGGGGCTCTGGCTGGCAAGACTAAACTCTTAGAGGTACCACCATTGTAGTGGGTGCAACGACGGCATCTCCGAGGGATCAGTAAGATGCCTTTCAGCTCGTCCGAGAAATCAGTAAGGTGCCGGTGGGGTGGCGACACTGGGACCATCTCAGCATCCCACCCTGTTGGTTGTGTAGCTATACAGAGATGATCGCGCTCACTTGTGTTAGAGGGAAGCAATCTGTAAGTTCCAATTTTGAGTCCTAGTAGACTGTCATTGCTAGTTTTAAGTCTAAGCAGACCATGGTCCCAGTTTAAGGTCTGGGCAGACTGAATGCTAGTTTTATGTCGTAGCGGACGGTGGCAAGGCTGATTTATGGTCTCAGCAGACTATGTTGTGGATGTTAGTTTCATGTCATGACCCAAGGAAAAATATGTGCTAGTTTTACATCTCAGCGAACAGCTACTTACCTGTGCCAGTTTAGCGTCATGGTGGACGCGTGCAAAAGATGCCAATTTTTTGTCTTGGCAGACCTGTACAACATTGCCATTTTTACGTCGTAGCGGACGATTACAACTTGCCAGTTTAGCGTCATAGCAGATGTGTGTGGCCAGTTTAGCGTCATGGCAGATGCGTGTTAGGAATGCCAGTTTAACGTCATAGCGGACAATCAGTGCCAGTTTAACGTCGTAGCGGACGATCAATGCCAGTTTAACGTCGTAGCGGACGGTCAGTGCCAGTTTAACATCGTAGCGGGCGATTGTTGTCATACTTGGTTACTCGCACTATAGATACTACTAAATGGAATACCGCTTTAGATATACATGATTTATAGGGTTTGGTAGTTCATTGCTGTTGACGTTTGCTAATCTGAAAGCTCCATTGCTGTATGCGTCGACCACCGAGAAGGGCCCTTCCCAATTTGCCGAGAACTTGCCTGCCGGTTCACGCACGACTTTGAGGACTAGGTCTTCTTTTTGGATCAGATGCTACTGAAGATTGTGATGATGTTTATGTATCTGTTTATCTTGATATTTCTCAATCACATCAAGAGCCTATACCTGCTTCTCTTCTACTGAATCCAAATCCATTATCCGAGACTCAGTGTGTTGAGCCTCATTTATAATGGCGGAGAGGACCATTCTCAGAGAAGGAATTTGCAATTCGAGAGGTAGCACTGCTTCAGATCCGTAAACCAGAATATAGGGTGTACTACCTGTAGCTATCCTTCATGTAGTACGGTACACCCATAGCACATAGAGGATTTATTCATGACATCGCCTCTTGTTGTTGTCGAGCATTTTCTTGAGTAGATTGATGACTATTTTGTTCGATGCTTCAGCTTGACCATTCAACTACAGGTAATAGGGAGAGGAAAAATACTGTCTAATGCCTAGGTTTTCATAGAATGATTTGGTATCCGTGCTACTAAACTGTGGCCCATTGTCAGTCACAATAGTCATCGGGAGGCCAAATCTGGTCACTATGTTGTCCAAGATAAAATGGCAAACCTGTTGGGATGTGATTTTCCGCAGGGGGACAGCTTCTACCCACTTCGTAAAATATTCAGTAGTAGTAATAATGAAACTATGCCCTTTGGAAGATTTTGGCGTGATAGGTCCTATGATGTCCTTTCCCCATCGCTGAAATGGCCATGTTATCTAGGTTGTATGCAATTCTGTGGGTGACACGTGGATGAGGTTTGCATGACATTGACACGTGTCACAAGTTTTAACTTTTATCAGGCAGTCTTTTTTCATGCGTGGCCAGTAGTATCCTAAGCGATGGATTTTTAGGGCCATAGCCCGTGGTGCTACGTGGCACCTGCACAGTCTTTCGTGGACTTCGCTGACTATGTGTTGCGCTTGGTCTTTTTCGACGTAGGTAAGCAACACACCATCAAAGGAGCACCTACAGACAGTGCTTTCTCTGATGATGACGTAGTGCCTAGCCCATTTACGGATTGCATCTTTCTGTGCATGCGTTAATGTAGATGGAAGCTCACCCTGTAAAAGATAAGTTTTGATATTATCGTACCACTCAGGCGTGCTTTCCTTGAGCAGAGCATAGATTTGCATCTCCTGAATGATAGGATCTGCATAGTCTGTAATTAATGTAGGGCAGGTGTTAAACAGGTGTGAGGGCATGTGTAAAGCCAGGGTGGCCAGTGCATCGGCCAACATGTTGTTAGTGCGTGGGACGTGTTGGGCGTTGAAGGTCGTAAATCGCCTCAGGAGATCTTTAGCCTGATCATAGTAAGGCTGCAAATGTACAGCTTTACAGGCGTAGACTCCAGTGATTTGATTTATGACTAGCATTGAATCGCCCCTAATTGCCAGGTGTTGAACATCTAGTTTACCGGTAGTTAATAATCCTTTGAGGAGCCCCTCGTACTCTGCCACATTGTTCGTACAAGGGAAGGTTAAGCAGTAAGCATGTAGACACACATCCTTAGGCGATAGCGTAATAACAGTGGCAGCACTGCCACTTCTGGCAGTTGAAGCTCCGTCAAAGTACAACATTGCTTCGAGACCTATTGAGATAGGGCTTATACTATGTACATGTTCATTCGGGAACTCTGGCTCTATGGTTGCTTGATTGTTAATTGGTGAAGTTATTAACTGGTCAACTATCACCTAGCCTTTCGTGGATGATTGGCCGATATAGTGCAGGTCGAATTTTTCCATGATAACCTTCCAATGGAATATTTTACTACTCTCGTATAAGCTATGCGTAATGGCTCTAAGGATGTTGGTTTTACAAATGACATTAACCTGACTACGAAAAAGATAATGTCTACATTTTTTAAGCGTAAAAAATAATGCTAAGCAATTACGCTCGATGTTGTTGTACCTCTTTTCATACACACATAGAGCGTGACTCAAGTAGTAGATGGGCACTTCCAATCCATCATCCCTCTTTTGACAAAGTAACGCTGCTATTGCTACATCTGAAGTTGTGAGGTAAATGAAAAAAGGCAAATCCCTTTGTGGCAGGAAAACCGTTGGAAACTGTTGCAGTTCTTGTTTTAAACTATCAAACGCATGCTGGCAATCGTCGATCCATTCAAAATCAACCCCTTTTTCAGCAAGTGTTGCATAGGGTGCAACTTGTAGGTCAACCTCGAAATGAACCGGCGTATAAATTGTAAGCATCCCTGTAACCCGCGTAATTGCTTGAGGTCTGTGGGAGGTGTTAACCCGATAATGGCTTTGACCTTATCAGGGTCAACTCGTATGCCGGTTTCTGATACCAAAAACCCTAGCATGCATCTAGTTTTAACTCTGAATACGCACTTCTTTGGGTTAAGCCAGAGCTCCTATGTAGAACATCTTTTAAGGACTAACTCCAGGTCTCTTGAATGATCTTCTAACTTCAAAGACTTGACAGCTATGTTGTCTACATAATTGTTCAGTCTTTCCAAGAGATAGTCACTAAAGATGTATGTCATGGCCCGTTGATACGTGGCCCCGGCATTCCTCAGACCAAAAGGCATCATAGTATAGCAGAAGGTGCCCCAAGGTGTCATGAACGTCGTGGTCAGTTGATGTTTTGGGTTAATGCAAATCTGGTTATAGCCTGAAAAGCCATCCATGAAGGACAGAAGCACATGCCCAGCTGTTGTATCCACTAACTGGTCGATACTTGGCAATAGGAAGTTATCCTTGATTGTGGCCTTATTCAAATCCCAGAAGTCTATGCATATGCGTATACTCCCGATCTTCTTTGGTACGACCACAATGTTAGATACCCAATCTGAGTAATCGACCGCGCGGATGAAACCAGCCTGGTATAGCTTGGTGATTTCATCATGTACCACTAGCGTAATTTCTGGTTTGATTTTGTGTGCCTTTTGCCTAACCGCTTTAATCTGTGGGTCTAGGATAATGTTATGCTAGATTAACCTAGGATCTAGCCCAGGCATATCCTCGTATGACCATGCGAAGACAGTAAAGTTTTCTTGCAGAACCCGTTTTATAGCATTGTGCATATTTTCATCTAACAAAGAACTGACTTTGAGCATTTTAGCCTCACCCTTATGCGTAACGATAGGGGCTTCACTAAGGGGGTCCTCGGTTATGTCTCCAGCCTCCAGGTCTAGCATGCGCATTGACTGTTCTGGCCATTCTGGGGACGTCTCCGATGCAGCTATGGTTACGCTTTCTAAAGGGAGGTTAACATCTACTAGTGTGGAGTCAAACTGTCTAATTAATTTCCCGTATGGGCCTGTTAAAATTAAAGGCACTGAAACTGTGGTGTCCATTCTCCGTTTGTCCTGCAAAATCGGCAAGTGTGTAAATGGTTAGGAGACAAGTGACGTGATGTCGCTGAACGTGGAAGGCTGACTGAATTTTGAATATTATAGACAAGCTGTAATCAATGTAACCCGATTATGAGGCGATAAGTTCTGGTAGTTTAACGTCATTTTAGATAGTGGTGCATGCGGCACCGAAGAGCAAGAAGAAGAATACGAAGCTGGCCAAAATTGACGAAATGCAAGCAGCTTTGGACCGTGTTTCGCAAGCGTTGATCGATGTTCGTGATCCCACACCATTGAACCGATTAGTCATTCCTTACATGCTTACATTCATTTCTATGGCTGCTGTTCATGGTATATTTTCGTTTGGGTGTGTGTCGATTTCGAGCTATGGACCTCGAGTTAATGGGAGGGTTTGAAAGGGTTGTGTTTACCACCATTGTCAGGGACGAACCTTGCATTATTACAAGGGTTTGGGTGATTTCGGCCTGGGTGCATTTTACGAGTTTTCTGTGTTAGTCGTGCAAATGCAAATGTAGGTGTTAATATACGCTTTGGCTTTTCTATATAGTGTCGCACTGAAGCCCATTTTGATTGTGTTAGACCTCATTGGGTTTTTGTGTTGGGTGAACCCCATCATCCCCAATGTCCCTCCTCCTCACACACGAGTGCAAGGGAAGGCCATCTGGTTCTGGAAGGGGGCGTTTGAGTTTCTGCAGTTTTTACTACACAACTTCAGCATCATTGTCTAGTCTAATGTGACTGGTGATGTTGCGGGTGCCATTTTAGAGCACCTGTTGGTGGGGTTTGTGCAGGGGATTCTGGCTTACTTGATAGATGGGTGTTGGCAGATTTAGCCATTCCATGAAGCAGCAAAGCAAAAATATATGATGGGTGTGCCTTATTGATGTTTTAATACTTGAAAGTTTCATGTATAAAATTATTAAATGGAGGAAGAGTATTTAACAATTTCAAATGATGACATCAAGGAAAGAAAAATTCATCATGCTCCTTTGGAAAACGAAATTTGGAAAGGGTTATCGCCACATCAAGAAGGAGCATCATCATCACACTTGGAAGATTTGTAAAGAAGATTGTTTGCAAGATGGCTTGCTAGAAAAAACATTTCAGCCTCTTTGTTATGATCCTGTGAGTTATGCATTTCATTTTTTGTTTTTTTTTAAATTACTTAGCTAGTGGTTTAGATAGTATCATCCTTGGCAAGTAATTTTGGGATTTTTAGATTGGTTTTATTGTTCTTATTGCCCGATAGAAATTTCTGTTAAAATTTTGCCATAGAAGTGCTAGTGAATGAAAGCCTTAAGAGCATTTTAGTAGTAAATTTCATTATTGTGCAACGTTTGGGAACTACTATTGGGTTGTTGGAAGAGAGCCTCTATTTGTAGTCATGCCGTGGAACAATTTAGTAGCCGAGAGGGTTCAGAAAATCTTTGGTATTTTGATGGGACCAGAATAGCTTCTTTATCTTTAAAGTGATTTTCTGTGTTATTTCAATCAGAAATTGTCAAGTCTTTTAAAGGTTCTATGTGAATGCAATCATTGGCATCTATTGTCTAGTCAAAGTGGAGTCTCGTATGTGGTAGTTTACGCAGCGATTTTTGGTAGCACAATAGGATTATCTTGAAGCTATTGCTTGGTTGAGCCTTGGAAGTTTGAACAATTCATAGACATTGAATTTGGAATAAATTTATTGTGAAGTGTTTACTCGTGTCATTTTACCTTGTTTAAATATTTGAGGTCCACACAAATCTGCTTTCTTTTCTTTCTGTCTATTTCCTTTGAATCTTGCTCTATTTCTAGTTTTCTTGTGGAACTATATATCTCTCTCTGGGGAAAATTAGGAGTAGATTTGCGGAGTTGTGCTCAAATGTTTATGCAAAATTTTACTTGTTACAAGCAGGTATTATAGGGACCGCATAGACTAGGTAGTTTGAACAAAATAGGAAACTCTCAATAACTCACAGTACTTGATAAAGTTGGCTGAATCTCTTAAAGTAAGTCATTTGTATTTCACACACACGCAATCGTTACATTGCACACAACCGCACGCCGCAACAGCACACACACATACTCACATTAACTACTGAGTTTATTTGGAGGTATCTGGGCCTTGGTGTTGCCAGAGACCAGCAGGCACCTAAATCCTGTTCGAGGACACTCGTTGGCGGTCGCGTCCCAAACGGTCGCCAACAGTTCTTTTGGCGCTAGAAGGAGGGCTGAAAATTAAGCCTCTAGGTTCATAAGCCTTATACTTTTAGTACATCAACAATTATTTGTAAGGCTTAAGAATTAGATACTATTTTCAGTTCATGACCAAGAAATTTCATAGTTTGGAAAGTTTCAAAGTTTCAAAAGATATTCTAGATTCTAAGACTGATTCTTCATCAGAAGAAGAACAAAAGAAAGTTTCTGAATTGGGAACAAGTAGTGGAGTGAAAACTAGAAGATCAAGAAGATCACCCATTATCTCTGGTTTATCAATTCGTAAGAGAAGATCTAGAAAGTCTAAGAGTTCAACATTTCAAAGGAATAGGATGGCAAATCCTTGGCAAGGAGTTACACCATTAGGATTTCAAAATTACAATGATATTCCTAAGGTAGTTTACAAATATTTGCCTGAGCCTTTCATTCCTGGAAAAGCTTATTTAGCTGAAGAATATATTCACATGTTTGAGTTAGCTTTAGCTCATGCAAATATTCAACATGAAGATCAAGCTTGTAGGTTGTTTGTATCAAATCTAAAGGATATGGCTCAGATTTGGTATTCAAACTTACCAAGTAATAGTATTACAAGTTGGGATGACATGAAGAATCTTTTCTTGGCCCAGTTTGGTAATCAATTAGATCAACAACAACTATACTATGGGTTGATACAAGCTAAGCAAGGAGTTAAAGAGTCAATTAGAGATTTCAACATTAAGTTTCAACGAATTTGTGGACTCTTTCAAAGGCAATATAGGCCATCAGAAGAAATGCTTAAGGAAACTTACCTTAAGGCTGTCAACCCCAACATTTCAATTTGGTTAAGGAGAACTCCAAACTTAACTACACTAAATGAATACTTCAGTGAAGCTATACAGTTAGAAAAATAGTTGAACTTGAATCCTGAAGAACATATTGCGATTCCAAAAAGAGAAGAAAAAGTTATGATCCCTATGCAAGATATAGCTAAATTTAAAGCTTTACCGGGTCCATATCATGTTAAGGAAGAACAAGAACATGAAAGAGTGGGATCTAAAAAAGGACAATTAATGAGAGATATGTCTAACAAAATAGTGAAGCTTGAGAAAGCATTGGCAAGAGTAAATATCAAGGAAGAAAGGAAAGATAGAAAGCATAAACATCAAGAAACTAAATTAGTAGAAGATGAGGATGAAAGTGATCTTATTATGTCCAACTTTCTTGATATTGAATCTGATGATGAGTTATCTAGTGTTCATTATGCGAGTAAATCTTCTAGCAATGGATCAAGTGATACTTCTTCTCTATCAAGTTCTGAAGAAGATATGTCTTCAGATGAGGAATGTAATAACAACGAGGAAAATGGATATAATCTTCGATCTAAGGAAAGACTAACTACTTCTAGACCCTCAAATGTTATTACTGATCCATCTAGTAAGAGAAAAGCTTTTGAGCCAAGTAGAAGAGATAATAATAGAGGTAAAGACAATCAAGTGGAGCAAAGCACTCCAAATCAGTGTTTTAATAGATGGATAAGGAAATCAAGTTTCATTGGTGATGGAGAGTATGATTTGATAAAAGACCTTAAACATGTCAAGGCCAATATTAGCCTCTATCAGTTGCTTCAAATGGGATATCAGCAAAGAAAGGATTTAGAGTTCATTAAAAGTAAAAGGAGAGCTAGAGAATCAGAGTTAAGTTATGTGTCTAGTAATGATGAGAAATTGAAGACTTCACATGACAAGGAAGCTCCTCTTTTTCTTTTGACAATGAAATTGAAGAATAAATACTTACACAATTGTTTGGTTGATTCCGGAGCCACGTCTACTATAATGCCATTGTCTATATGTAAGAAACTTGGTTTGATTCCTGAAAAATCAAATAGGAAGATTGTTCAAGTGGATAAAAGTAGAGTAAAGATTGTGGGTCAATTTCCAAATGTTCTATTGGAAATTGCTTCTGAACCTCGTGTTAGAAGTAGAGTAACTATTCAAGTGGCAGACATACCAGATTCACATAGTCTCTTATTGAGTAGAAGTTGGAGCAAGAACTTCTCTGGTTACATATCAACGGATTATTCTCACATGTGGCTACCTTGGAAAGGAGAACCGAATCAAATATACATCTATAGTGAACCTTTCATGATGTATAACATTACTTCAAATAGAACAAGTAGGATGGTTGAAAAAGGAGTTGTTGAAAACAAAATTTGTACACTCCAAGAAAATGAGGATTCACTTGAGAAAGAGGATGAGAGGATTAGAGATTTGAGGATTCCTACCAGAGTAATCCTCAACATTCTCTTTCCATCTCAAGAAAGGTCCATGAACAAAGGACTTAATAATGTACAGTTTGTTTATTTTGTTAGGAATGAGGTTTTTGTCCCATCACACCTTATGTTAAATGGGAATTTTCCTCCAAAAATATTTATTAGTTCAGATGTAAAAGTTCAATAAAAGCTTCAAGTACAGTTCAGTTTTAAAATGAGGGTTGCATAAATTTTTTTATGCTTTTTTTTAAAAGGGGGCAGAAATGTTGGCACATTTAGCCATTCCATGAAGCAGCAAAGCAAAAATATATGATGGGTGTGCCTTATTGATGTTTTAATACTTGAAAGTTTCATGTATAAAATTATTAAATGGATGAAGAGTATTTAAAAATTTCAAATGATGACATCAAGGAAAGAAAAATTCATCATGCTCATTTGGAAAACGAAATTTGGAAAGGGTTATTGCCACATCAAGAAGGAGCATCATCATCACACTTGGAAGATTTGTAAAGAAGATTGTTTGCAAGATGACTTGCTAGAAAAAAGATTTCAGCCTCTTTGTTATGGTCCTGTGAGTTATGCATTTCATTTTTTGTTTTTTTTAAATTTCTTAGCTAGTGGTTTAGATAGTATCATCCTTGGCAAGTAATTTTGGTATTTTTAGATTGCTTTTATTGTTCTTGTTGCCCGATAGAAATTTCTGTTAAAATTTTGCCATAGAAGTGCTAGTGAATGAAAGCCTTAAGAGCATTTTAGTAGTAAATTTCATTATTGTGCAACGTTTGGGAACTACTATTGGGTTGTTGGAAGAGATCCTCTATTTGTAGTCACACCATGGAACAATTTAGTAGTCGAGAGGGTTCAGAAAATCTTTGGTATTTTGATGGGACCAGAATAGCTTCTTTATCTTTAAAGTGATTTTCCGTGTTATTTCAATCAGAAATTGTCAAGTCTTTTAAAGGTTCT
>MNCI01002813.1:104041-262329 GCA_015680685.1 Gnetum montanum
TTACAAGCAGGTATTATAGGGACCGCGTAGACTAGGTAGTTTGAACAAAATAGGAAACTATAAATAACTCACAGTACTGGACAAAGTTGGCTGAATCTCTTTAAAGTAAAGTCATTTTTAGTTCACACACAACGAAATTGTCACATTTCATACAACCGCACGCCGCAACAGCACACACACATACTCACAGTAACTACTGAGTTATTTGGAGGTATCTGGGCCTTGGTGTAGCCAGAGACCAGCAGGCACCTAAATCCTGTTCGAGGACACTCATTGGTGGTCGCATCCCAAACGGTCGCCAACAATGGGGCCATCGACACGGGCCATACCGAGGACCAAGCACTCAACACACAAGGTCTAAGGAACTTACACTGGATCTGGGACATGGCCCGTTTCAGCTGTTATCATGCATACAACACTTTGTTCGTGGCTTGCCATGTGTCGATATAATTCCAAAACCCACAAGGCACGATGTACTACACGGGCAGGTAAGCAAATTTTGTTGGTGTCTACTCTTCTGTTTTGTTTTCTGCGTGCATGTAATGTAGGGGAAGCTTATGTGCAAAATGTAAAATAAGCCTACGCTATATGGTATAGGTTTTTTATACATGACAACAGGTTAATTGGTGATGGCGATGCGTTGGCTTGGGCCAAAACGACAATAATGGCATTTACTGCGACCAACAATGTGTGTGCCGGTGTTATCGGGCAAATTGGCCATGAGATGCATGAGTATCGCACCCGCTACAAGAACCCTTTTAAGAAGTGTTAAGAACTTGGGTGGCTACACGATGACTGGACCTCAGATGTGCCCCTTACGGTTGAGGATGTAGAGAGGGACCTGCCACCATTCCCTTTGCCCTTCGGACCTAGTAAGGCTGCTGCATGTTCTGATGTCATGCGTGTAGTTGCGAGTCATGGACATTATGTAATAGTGTTTCTATTTGACTTGCATTTTATGCCTTTCAGTTAGGGAATCCTGAGAGATTACCCTTACGATTTTCAGCCGTGAGGCATGGGATGTCCTCTTCCACTATGGCGATATTAAGGAGGCACAGCGTTGGCTCGGCCACTCGGTGGGCCCAATCATAGTGACCGCCAAGATCGAGGTAGCAGGGCTAATGCACTTGTTTTTGGCTGCGACCCCTGATGTCCCCGCCAGCGAAATGATAGCCTTGGTCGACTCCTTCCATGAGCAGGCGGATCATTTTTGCACGTGCGTACATAACATGCGCGTAAACTTTGATATTGACGCTCAACTCTTCTCGGACTTGTTTGTCATCCCTTCGAACAACCTTCCCGTAAAGGCAAAGACCAAGAGGAGCCCTAGAGTTGAGGAGTTTCTGAAGGAGTGGGTGAGGATCCCTAAAGAGACCAAGGGGTTTCCTTGTGAGAAATTCAAGATGGGGACTGCCAAGACACTTTATCCCCTTTTTCGGGCCTGGGCCTTCCCCAAAACCCTCTTGCAGGTGAAGTTCTTTTCGGTAGAACAGACCTGTATTATGAGAGAGGTTCTGGAAGAGGGAACCAGGTTCGATTGGGTGAGCCATCTTGGCAAGGGACTACGCAGTGAAATGGTCAAGCTTCACACGAAGCTCGAGTCCCGCTTCAATGTGTATTACGTCTTTTTCATAGCTTGCCTCCAGCGGTTCGCTGAGTTCTTGGTCATTCAGAGGAATGGGGTCTGGGTGCAGCAAGACCAAGACCAGCTATCCAAACCTTGGATTGGCCACATTTTCAGCACTACCCATGGGCAAGATCTACTGGAAGGGATCAGGGAGTCGTTATCTGTAATGACTAAAGGCTTGATGGCACCCCAAGTGCGTAGTCTCGATAGTGTAGGTGGGATAATTCCTACCTACACTGGTGATGTCTCACGAGGGAAACGCCTGGCGGAGGAAATTGTGGAACCGGCAGCTCGGTGGAAGAGACTCCGCCTAACCGAGGCCCTTGGGGGTGATGTAGGCCAAACTGTTGGGATCAAGGTGCAGCGGAAGAAGCCTCCTCCTGGTAAGTGTTAAAGGATTATATATGCAATTCTTTACTTAGATAATTTGGAATTATAGGCTAACGTATGGTGGTGTAAACAGTAAAAATGATAGGGCAATTGTCCCCTGAGACAGGGGCGATGGTACTAAGCCATGGGAAGGGGACCTCAATTTTGGAAGAAGAGGCCCCAGCTATTAATATTAGCTATGTGCAGGTTCCAGTGCATGAGGTGGCCCTAGCTACTAACGGAAGCTGTGTACAGGCTGGGGTGCATGAGGAGGCCTCAGCCACTGGAACCAGTGACACACAGACTCCGGTGCGTGAAAGGGAAAAAGATACGGAAGATGTTGATGAAATCGCCACTGTCACCGGCAGAGGTAATGAGTGCATTAGCATGTTTGCAAAAAAAATTTTGATAAAGGGAGTGTCTAACCAAATTACGCTATAGGGGAAGAAGATGCTTCAACGTCTGCTGCTGCAAGCAAAATGTGGAGGGACTTCCCCAATAAATTTTCCTTCATGGAAGGTGTCATCAGCGACATGATCGAGCATCTGGAACACGTCAAACCTGGCGCTGGTAAGTTATAGCCGTAATGAGGTTACGACATAATTTCTTAGTAATGTGTCATCCGTATTGATGCTTGTTTTCTGTCAGGAGCTGACCTCTGATGGGATCCCGCAGAGCCCATTGATCTGGACACAGTGGAGCCCCCATCTGATGGGGTAGTTGTTCCATGCCACATTTATGAGGAAATACGTAAATGTGCGTTACGCTCAACGCGCTCCGTATGGGAAAGTAGAAACGTTAATGAAAGCATATGGAAAAGGCTTCAACGGTCGGAGCAGAGGGTTGAATCCTTGACCAAGGAAGTTAAGGACCTGAGGGCATGGTACGAATTCTTATAGGCTCAAGTGATGGGGGATGAGGATTGGCGCACCGCTGTTATTGATCACTCCTATTATTGGACAACCATCAAGAACAACATACAGAACAGTCGGGCGTTAGTAGAGCAGAGGATGCAAATTGAACTCCTTGCTCAGAAAAGTTGAGACTGGAGGGACTACTGCGCCAGCATACAGAAATGGGGGCAGAAGGAGAAAGACCACAAGCATGTATATAAAAGGGAAAGCACCACTTATAGAAAACGTTACCGCGATTTCGCCATT
This sequence comes from Gnetum montanum, assembly GCA_015680685.1. Classification (NCBI taxonomy): domain Eukaryota; kingdom Viridiplantae; phylum Streptophyta; class Gnetopsida; order Gnetales; family Gnetaceae; genus Gnetum; species Gnetum montanum. The sequence continues at coordinate 107,198 of MNCI01002813.1, forward strand.
AAAGCTCGATCCCTGGAGGTTTTCGTGGACACCATCAGAGCGTCTAAAGCTTTCAAGAAGTTCGAAGGGTAGGTGACCATAACTGCTTCCCCGGAGAGGGCAATGGTTTTCCCCAGGAATCAAGCTACGATCCCTACCTTCTTCCCAGATCTGGCCTGTTGGAGTAGCATGGAGAAAGGGAAGGTGAAAGCTGGAGCTACGTTGGGCGAGGATGTGTGGCCAGACTTGACGGAGGATGAGATTATGCAGTGCCTGTGGGCTGGCCTGGAAAAGCTCCCCTTTGCTATGGAAGTAGGGCCGTTGCGAGTAAGTTTAGGCAAGACTTAGTCAGAAAGTTTACTAGCTTGTATTGTCTATTCTAACTTTTCGAGGTTATTTGGCTTTAGGTATCGGAAGAAGATAGAGAAGATACACCAGCTGAGGGGCTGGGTGAGGAAACAGAGGAAGTAGGGGAGGAACGCAGGAATGAAGAGTGTTCTCCTATGAGACCATTCCCGGAACGAGAGCCTCATGAAGAGGCAAGCCTTCATGAAGGGATAATTCCCAAAAAAAATGGTCCACTAGAGGATGACCTTTTGGGACTAGGTTCAGAGTTAAGAGATACCGGTGATAGTGGCAATAGGGGGAACGCGTAATTATTATTTACGCAAAATTTTGTTAATGTTGTAGTATCATGTTACGAATGACTAGAAAGACATGTTATAAAACATGGTGGGTGCATTGAATATCAATTACCTAAGTAATTGTTGGAAAGTTCACCTAAGTAATAATGATAGAGCGTAATTCCTAGCTTAAGGTCGTTGCTGGCCGGAAGCGTAAAATAAAAAAAGTGTAAATGGTGATACCGCATCTTCCTATGTAACTAGTTTAAGGCCGTTGCGGGCCAACATATGAGTTTGCGTAAACTAGTTGCAGACCAACTGCGTAACCACATAACAGAATATAACCCTACATAAGTGCGTAAAATGATGTGAAGATGTAAATGAGGATTGTAGATAACTTTGGATGACTAGTTTAGGGCCGTTGCGGGCCGGATGCAAAACTACGTATAACAGTATGAAGGAGGTCGATTTTGTATAACTAGTTTAAGGCCGTTGAGGGCCGAAAGTGTAATTGAGTACAATGGTGTGAACAGGTTAATTTTGTATAGCTAGTGTAAGGCCGTTGCGGGCCAAAAGCATAACTAGTAATAAAAATGTAATCCTGGATAAATGCGTAAAGGAACGAGAAGGCGTAGCTAACGCGAGTACGATAAAACACACAACAAGTGAAAAGTGTAAACCCAGAAAGCAAATATAGCATAAAAGTATGTTGAAATAAAAAAAAGAAGCTACTAAACAGGAAAACTTACTAGAAAGTGGAAGTATACGCAGAAGACCATTGTTCAACCGTCAATACGCAATTGTCTCTTAATGGTCTTCACATTGAGCACTGCGTAAGGGCAAGGAGGCTTACGGTTTGACTCCTCTATGCTGTAATCTGGAAATGGCAGGTTGGCCCAGGCTAGACCATCGTCATTGTTGTTGTTCTGTTTAGGGGCTTGGAGATGGGACTGATCGTCAGTTGTTTCGATCTTTGAACCCCATTCTTCTTCAACGTTGTTGACGGTCTTGGGGGCGACCTCGTTGCCGCGTATGATAACCTCCCCTCCAGCGTAGGGTAGGTGTATCTCTTGATGTATCGGCAATGAGACCGCTCTCAGCTGGGCTAACCATGACCTCCCTAAGATCAAGTTGAAACCAGGCATCTCCTCAATGACTAAGAATATGGCTTCAGTTGGGAATTGATTCCCTACCACAAACTCAATACGTACCGTCCCCTTGACTTGAACCCGTGCTCCGTTGAATGATTTCACGTAGGCTATCGTCGTGGGAGTGATATGATCGACCAATCCCAACCTATCCACAATGGAATAGGGAATGACGTTAGCAGCTGCACCATCATCCACGTGTACCCTCCGGATCCGGTACTAGCTAACCCGAATGGTAATGAACATAGGCTCAATCGTTACTTGACCTTTCTCTGGATCATCTTTGACAAACTCGTCCAGGAAGGTCAACGGGGTAGGCTTAGGTTGTTCAGCTTCAGGAGGAAACATGATAGCGTGTATCACTTCCTCTTCTGCTGGTAGGTTGGTATCCACTAATATGGATGTCAGCATACGTACCATAGCCTCACGGTGTTCTCGAGATGTCATCAGTAAGTCATACAGGCTCAGCGTTGTGTTCGTTTGCTTAAGAGCTTGCTTGACTTATGTGAATGCATCGAGGAGGTCCTTCTCTCGGCTGGGTTGTTTATCCCCCTTGTCCTCCTCCATTCGGCCCAAGAGATGGATCTCTCGAGGCGGAGCGGTGTCAGTGGGAGGGTTTTTCTTCTTCCTGCCAAGAGAAGGTGGCTACATTTCCGTACCCTTAGCCTGCTTCTGAGGCATGGACAAAGGCATAGAGGCCAGGGGCCTGGGCTTAGGAAAGCTGAGCATAAGGTGATCTATTATTGTGTTAACTGCGGGGTTCCCCCCCTTTCGCTTGGGAGGCAATGGTTGGTGGTTTTTACCAAAGGTCTGCCCCTATGTAAGAGGAGCAGGTCGTGGTTCTGGCACCCTGATAATGAAGGGTGCTCTAGGCATGGGCACGGACGGAGCCGTGACTTGAGTACTACCGCGCGACTGAGAGCATACTTGGGAAGGTACCCATATGATGAAAGGTGTTCGTGAGACCCCACTGGCTGTCACTGAGGTAGTTGGCCCCCTTGGTGAGCTGGTGGGCATGCGCAAAACAAAAGGTTGTTTTGGCGATCCCTTATGCTCACTGTCCGTACTCACCACAGTGATTGTATAAGGATTGTAGTTTGCATTCAACGGATCCTTATATACATGTAGTGTTTTATTTTCCAAATGCGTAGGGTTACTGCTGTCTAATCTTAGATGACCTTCATCGATCATGCGTTGAATGTCATCTTTCAACGCCCAGCAATAATTCGTGTCATGACCACACATCTGGTGGTAGTCACAGAAATGGTCCAGCCTGAAAAATTTTGGAACTGCTGGTTTGTTAGGTAAGGCTAAGGAAGGGTCCTTCAGCAGTTCACAGTGACGCCTGTGATGCTTCAGGGCTTCCTCAGACACTTTATTAGGTTGAATGTGTCCTGCTGCTAACAGTTGTTTCAGTAATTCAGAATGCTTTACAGGTAAAACCGCATATTTTGAATGATCTTTACGCTCAAAATTTGGCTTTGGCTGGGGCTGGGGGGAACCTTCAGGGGCAGCTGTGGTTTGGCTAGTGCCAACACTAGCTGCGGCCTTGGGGGGTGCTGTTGTGGGCGTCTTCTTTTTCTTGTTCTTTGCACTTTCAGTCAGTGCGGCTACCATCGTTGTTGTTGCCTTGCCTTTGTCCTTGGCCTTGTTGTGTGTGTTCTTGTAGGCAACATACGCTGGATCTTTGCTGGCCTCCACAACATCTTGGATGCTCCTAACTTGTGCGAAGGCCTGATGTACATTACCAAGGGAGAGATAATATAGCTTAGACTTAATGAATTCGTTGACTGCACCCTTGAATATTGCCAATAGGTTAGAGTCCGTGATCGGGTCGCGGATCTCATTCAAGGTAGCATTCCAAGGCTGTATAAACTTTTGGACCAGTTCGAGCGAGTCTTGCTTCACCCCCATAAGCTAATCCAACGTGACTTCCGGTTTCAGGTTGTATTTGAAATGGGTCACAAATTGAGTCAGCAGCTCTTCCAAGGTTGAGATGGAAGAGCGTAGGAGAGCTCTATACCAGTCTAAAGCCTTCCCTATTAACGTCATTGTGAAGACTCGGATGAGTGTGTGCGGCCATTGTTGCAATAACAAGGATTCAGATCTGAAGGTGGCCATGTGAGTATTTGGGTCCCCCTCCTCTTCATACTTGGTAAAATGAGGGAGGGACATCCTTGGTGGCAACGACAGCATGGGGACCGCTAGGCTAATCGGGTCATCCTGGTAAAAGTCCATGATCTGAATGGTGTCAGACCCAGCGGCCTTAAGATGGTGGACCTCCTCAGTAAGTGTCTGGATAAGATGGAAGGCTTGGTCTAGACCCGTTGGCAGAGGTGCCTGTGTAGATGGGATAGGAGGTTGAACCGGGTGGGTAGCACCAGAGAATGGGAAGGCGGGCAGGGGTTGACTGGCCTTTGATGGAGCGGGAATCCCCGTAGGCTGAGGGGCCTGCGAAGACCACCACCCACCGGTCTGAGACGAGAGGTTAACTCTCGTATGCTATAGATGGGTTGTGCTGCACTGTAGGGTTAACCCATTGACTCGGTCCAGGTTTTTGATTGTAGGATCGTGGCTATACAACTGTGGTGATTTGCTGAGTAGGCAGGGGCAGAAATGACAAGGTCTGCGTTGGACACGTCGCAGACGTAAGCTAGCGTTGTACGTGAGGAATGAAATGGGGTGCGGTGGTCACTGGGACCACCAACGGGATGCTAAGTACACACGGTGATGACACCGCCCCCACCTCATTATGGTGTATTTGTACTCGTAGCCCAGATGGCTGTGCGGTGGCTTGTGGAAGAACTAGCAAGGGCATCTATGTGGTTACGGCTGTGTTAAGGGAAGTGGCCTCCCCATTGAGCGGGAAGGTCGGGTTAAGGTAGGTGTGGGGGCTTAGGGTATGGAATGAGTGTTCGGACATGGCCGCAAACTCATCCTCTTCCTCCTCCCCATCCTAGGGTTCTGCCACTACCAGTACGGCTTGACTTTTGACCATGACCAGCTGTGTGATGAGTTCATGTTGCTGGTTGGTCAACGGGATAATGTCATACGTCGTTGGCTTGAAATCGTGGCCTCCTCGGTTGATCATTTCGAAATTTTGATTTGCCTCGATCTTGGCTAGGCTGACAGCCAACTTCACCTAAATCTTGACACATATGAAATTGTACTCTTCAGGGGTTATGAGCGTAAAGATAGGCTCTTTCCCCTGAAGCGTCAATGACCACCGCGATGGTCCTTGAGATCCCGCCGACCTAGTAGCCGGCCTGGTTTCAGCGATAGGGTTCACGGATGTGGCACCCAAGTTAGTAAGGGCCATGGCAGATGTGGTCTTGTGAAGAGAATCCATTTATCAATACACGATGATTGATGGTCGGATCTAAAGGATGGCTGGCGATAAGATCGCTAATAGGCTTTCTACCCTACCGGATTCTAGAGGAATCGTTGCTGAGACCGATCTACATCACACAAGGTATCGTAAGCTTCTATGGAGGTATTACGTTTACGATTTTGGGTATAGATCGCTAACAGGGTTACCCAAAAAGACAGATCGTAACCTAGGAGCCCTCCTTCTAGCGCCAAAAAACTATAGCGACAGAAAACGTCGATAGCTAGAAATACCGACCGAGATTCCATGTATATAGCTTTAACCATGGATCCACGCGAGGACTATGCTGGAAAAAGCAAATCCGCGACACCCTGAACAGTCTTGTTGATCAGACAAGGACTTATGGGTCAGTAAAATAATGAAGATTATGGATCCTTGCGTGCTGCGATTGGATCCGAGGGATCATGAAACGGGAGGAACATGACATGGATAAATCACTACGTTGATTACGTCGAAAATTTCAGAGAGACGCTAATCAAGAGAGGAACATGTGATTTTCCAAGATCTATGTTTCAATTTTTGAAAGAATATATGTTACGTTACAATGGGAGAGACCCCTGATAACTTGGTGTAAAAATGAGCACAAAACAATAAAGAAACTGTCCAGACAGAAGTCCGATCTACCTCATAGGCCAAAGCTAGGATGCAAGGATGGTCAAGCTTTGAGGTCTACCGATCAATTGTTTCTGACCGGTAGAGTCTGCAAACTGGGCGAGACAATCTCACGATCCGTGTTCTGCTTCTTTACTTTGAGTAGGTTCTGCGCAGGGCAGCGATCACTAATGGAATGTTTTTTCTTGTTGCTAAGGCTCAAGTGCACTGTGCTCTGTTCTTGCTGAAAGATGATGTTGTCGGAAGTTGTCAAAAGGTTGCTCTTCATTTCTCTGCTCAAGGTGATAAGTGCTTCCTTGCTCATAAAATGCTCTTGCCCTCTTGATTTTCTGCCGCACAAAGTGATAAATGCTCTAGTGCTCAGAAAAAAAATGACTCTGCTTCCTTGTTTTTTCACCCCCCTTTTTGTACCTTTGTCAACCGAGGTATTTATAAGCCACGACGCTTCGTGGAAGAGACGCAATCCTGATGACATGGGTCCTGGACATTTTGGGTCCCATTGACCATTTTAAGTCAAACTTTGACTATGCACAACATGCTCATTTGCGCGTTGTGCATGTGAAGAGCAGGTACATGTTGAGCGTGCTTCAACTGCTTTCAGGCTGTATTAGACTCATCCACATTGTTTTGCATGTATGAGCACAATCTAGTGTAAAAACAATATGCCCAAAATTATTTTATGCTCATTACACAGTTGTGCGTGATGAAGCGTAAACAATATGTAACTTACGCTCACTACATAGCTGAGCGTGATGAAGCATAAACAATGTGTAACTTACACTCACTACGCAGCTGCACGTGATGAAGCGTAAACAATGTGTAGCTTACGCTCACTACATAGCTACGCGTGATGAAGCGTAAACAATGTGTAACTTACGCTCACTATGCAGCTGCGCGTGATGAAGCGTAAACAATGTGTAACTTACGCTCACTATGCAGCTGCACGTGATGAAGCGTAAACAATGCCTAGCTTTAATGATGACATACACAATGGTACGCACCGCCGCGTAACAAGTGTAAAGACAAGTTATCTATATGCCATGAGAAAAAAATGTCGCACTATTGTGCTTCTCTGGACCCTGCCTTTAGCTATTTTGGAGCTTATTACGCTCATTACGCTGCCATGCGTAATAGAGCGTAAACTTGTCCTTACGCAAAGCTGATGCGCGCTCTTGCTTGAATTGCGAATCTTTGCCTGAGGCCGACTCATAATTTTCACGGTGTTTCACTCTTCACCTTCACATTTATGGGAAGATCATTCGATGGGATGCCAAAAAGATCCTCGAAAAGCTTAGCGTCAATATCAAAACTTACATGCACGTTATGCATGCGCATGCAAAAATGCTCTGCCTTTTCATTGAACGAGTTGATAAGGGTTAGCATTTCACTGGCAGGAACATCAGGAGTTACAGCTAAAAATATATGCATTAGCCCCGCTTCTCGGATCTTGGTGGTCACCGCAATTGGGGCCGCTGAGTGGTTGAGCTAGCGTTGTGCGTCCTTGATGTCACCATAGCGGAAGAGGATGGTGTGCACCTCGCGACTGGAAATTGTAAGGGTAATCTCCCGAGATTCCCTGACTGTATAGCATAAAAACACAAATCAAACAAAAACACTATTATGCAACACCATAATTCACGTCTAGAATACGCAAATAATAGAATATATCATAGTCTTACTAGGCTCAAATGGTAAGGGAAATGGCAAAAGGTTCCTCTACACATCCTCAACGGTAAGGGGCGGATCTAAGGTCCAATCATCATGTAGCCAACTAAGTTCCTAACAATTCTTAGAAGCCTTAGCATAGCGGGTAGGATACTCATGCATGTCGAAGCTGATCTGCCCTATAACACCAGCGCGCATGTTGCTAGTTGAAGTAAATGCCTTTATTGCCGTTTCGGCCCATGACAACGTGTCTCCATTTCCAACTAATCTGTTTTCATGAATGAAAAACCTGTACCATACCACATAGACTTGTATTACACTTTGCACATAGGCTTACCTTATACTCAAAACACAGATTACAATCATGTAACAGAAATATAGTTAACAAAATTTGCTTACCCACCTACGTAATACACTGTGCCTTGTGGGTTCTGGAAGTAGGTTGAGACATGGCAAGCCACGAACATGGTGTTATATGCGTGGTAAAAACTAAACTAGGCCATTTTTCAAATCCAGTTTAAGCACCTTAAACCTTAGGCACTAAGCTCTTGGTCATCGGGACGGCCCATATCGATGGCTCTGTCTGTCAAAAAGGCCAAAATCCCTTGTGCGGAACCCACTAGCAGGTGCTCCAAAATGGCACCAGCGATATCACCAGACAAATTAGACCACACAATGATGCTATAGTTGCGTAGTGAGAACTGCAAAAACTCCAGCGCACCCCTTTGGAACTAGATGGCCTTCCCCTGTAACCGCATTTGCAGAGGCGGGACATTGGGGACGATGGAGTTTATACAGCACAAAACACCAACAATATCCAAGACGATCAACACAGGCTTTAATGTAATACCAAGATTTACATACATTAATGCTGAGATTTACATTCACCTGAGTAATATAGAAAATTTACAAAGTACGCCTACTTATCCATGCCGAAATCGCCCAAACCCTTGCCACAACGCAAGGTTCGTCTCTGATAACGACGATAGACGCAACCCTATCAAACCCTCGCATTAACCTAAGGCCCATAATTTGAAATACGCATTTACACAAAAGATATTATGAAAATAGACATTAAAACAACATAGGAGTGCACGGAATGGCCTACCGATTCAAGGGCATAGGGTCACACACATCAACCACCACCTGCGAAATGCGCTCCAGGTTTTCTTGCACTGCATCAATTTTTGCCAGTTTTGCATTCTTTCTTTTGATTTTTGGTGCCATTGTAGCAGCTTCAGAATTGTCATAGTTTGCAAACCTTCGCAAACCACATGCTCTAATATTCTACTCTTCCTTCTCTCGCTCAACAACAGTTACGAATTCGAATTCACAATAGCCAATAGCCTGTTCTCACCAGAAACCTCTTACTTATATGCAAGAATCACCAACTTGATTTATGATTTCAGCAAGACTTTCCTAAAATAGAAACCAAAAATTAGGATATTAATACGGCTGATATCGCATGCACCACTATCTGAAATGATGTTAAACTACCACATCTTATAGCCTCATAATCAGGTAGCATTCATTACAGCCTATTTACAATATTCAAAATTCTGTTAGCCTTCCACGTCCAATGACATCACGTCATATTTCTCTTGATCATTTATGCACTTGGTAGTTTTGTAGGGTAGACGGAAAATGGACGCAACACTTTCAGCACCTCTAGCTTTGATAGGCCCATATGGGAGGGTAGTGAGGCAATTTGACCCTACACTAGTAGCAATCAACTCCCCTTTGAACGATGTAACCATAGCCACTTTGGAAGTGTCCCCAGAATGGCCAGAATAGTCTATGCGTATGCTATACCTGGAGGCTGGAGACATAACCGAAGACCCCCTCAGTGAGGTTTCTATCGTTACGCATAAGGGTGAAGCCAAGACGCTTAAAGTCAGCTCTTTACTAGACCAAAAAATGCACGATGCTATAAAGCAGGTCCTGCAAGACAATATCACAGTCTTTGCATGGTCATACGAGGATATGCCTGGACTAGATCCTAGGTTAATCCAACATAACATAATCTTAGACCCACAGATTAAAGCAGTTAGGCAAAAGGTACAAAAAATCAAGCCAGAGATCGCGCTCACCGTGTGTGATGAAATAACCAAACTGTATCAGGCTGGTTTCATTTGTGCAGTCGATTACTCGGATTGGGTATCTAACATTGTAGTCATCCCAAAGAAGACTAGAAGCATACGCATCTGCATAGACTTCTGGGATTTGAATAAGGCCACAATCAAGGATAACTTCCCACTACTGAGTATCGACCAGCTAGTCAATACGACAGTTGGGCATGCGCTTCTATCCTTTATGGATGGGTTTTCAGGCTATAATCAGATTTGAATCAACCCAGAACATCAATTGACCATGACATTCATGATGCCCTGGGGCACCTTTTGCTACACTATGATGTCTTTTGATCTAAAGAACGTCGGAGCAACGTATCAACAAGCCATGACATACATCTTTAGCGATTACCTCTTAGGGAGACTGAATGATTATGTAGATGATATAGCTATGAAGTCTTTAAAGTCTGAGGATCATTCAGAAGACCTGGAGTTAGTCCTTAAAAGATGCTCCAAATACAAGCTCCGGCTTAACCTAAAGAAGTGCGTATTCGGTGTCAAAACCAGACGCATGCTGGGGTTTGTGGTGTCGGAGACTAGCATATGAGTTAACCCTGATAAGGTCAAAGCCATTGTCGAGTTAACACCTCCTACCGACCTCAAACAATTACGCGGGTTACAGGGACGATTACAGTTTATACGTTGGTTCATCTTGAGATTAACCGATAAGCTACACCCCATGCAACATTTTCTCAAAAAGGGGATTAATTTTGAATGGACTGACGATTGCCAGCATGCGTTTGACAGCCTTAAACAATAACTGCAACATTTACCAACGGTTTTCCCACCACAAAGGGATTTACCATTTTACATTTACCTCAAAACTTCGAACGTAGCGTTAGCAGCATTACTTTGTCAAAATAGGAATGATGGGTCGGAAGTGCCCATCTACTACTTAATTCATGCTCTATGTGCATACAAAACGAGGTACAATGAAGTCGAGCATAATTTCCTAGCATTAGTTTTTACGCTCAAAAAGTGTAGACATTACCTCTTCCGTAGCCAGGTTAATATCATTTGTAAAAATAACATTCTTAGAACCATTACGCATAACCTATAAGAGAGCAGTAGGATAGCTTGCTAGAAGGCTATCATGGTAGAATTCGATTGCACTATATTGACCAATATTCTACGAAAGGCCAAGAGATAGCTGACTAGTTAGTAACATTGCCAATTAACAATCATGCCACCATAGAACCAGAGTTCTCTGATGAACATGTACATAGTTTAAGCCCTGTCTTGAGAGGCCCTAAGGCAACATTTTATTTTGACGAAGCTTCAACCGCTAGAGGTGGTAGTGCTTCCACTGTTATTACACTATCACCTGAGGATGTGTGTCTACATGCTTATCTCTTGACCTTCCCCTATACGAACAATGTGGCAGAGTATGAGGGGCTCCTCAGGGGATTACTAACTACCAGCAAACTTGATGTTTGACACCTGGTGGTTAGGGGTGATTCAATGCTTGTCATAAATCAGATCACAGGAGTCTACACCTACAAGGCTATACATTTGCAGCCCTACTATGATAAGGCTAAAGATATTCTGAGACAATTCGTGACCATCGATGCCTAGCACATGCCACGCACGGACAACACATTGGTCGATGCACTGGCCACACTGGCTTTGAACGTGCCTTCACATCTTTTTGACACCTGTCCTGCATTGATAACAGACTGCATAGATCCTATCATTTAGGTGGCGCAAATATCTTCTCTCCTAGAGGAAAGCATGCCTGAATGGTATGATAACATTAAAACCTACCTCCTACAAGAAGAGCTACCGCCTAAATTGACATGCGCATAGAAAGATGCAATTCACAAGTGGGCTAAGAAATACATCATCATAGGAGACAATAATCTCTGTAGACTCTCTTTTGATGGTGTGTTTCTTACCTGCATTAACAAGGACCAAGCCCAGCGTCTCATTGGTAAGGTTCACAAGGGACTGTGTGGCGGCCACGTAGCACCATGGACTATGGCCCTAAAAATTCTTCGCTTAGGATACTACTAGCCATGCATGGAAAAGGATTGCCTGAAAAAGGTTAAAACTTGTGACATGTGTCAGCATCACGTGAATCTCATACATGTATCACCTACGGAATTACATACAACATAGATAACATGGCCATTTCAACGATGGGGACTGGACATCATAGGCCCCATCACGCCGAAATATTCCATAGGTCATAGCTTCATCATTACCTCCACTAAATATTTTACGAAGTGGGTAGAAGCTATTCCCCTATAGAAGATCACATCTCAATAGATTTTCCATTTTATCTTGGACAATATAATGACCAGATTTGGTCTCCCGATGACTATCGTGACCGACAATGGACCACAGTTTAGTAGCATGGAAACCAAATCCTTTTATGACAACCTGGGCATTAGACAATCTTTTTCTTCCCCTTATTACCTGCAAGAGAATGGTCAAGCTAAAGCAACGAACAAAGTGATCATCAATCTGCTTAGAAAATGCTTGACAACAACAAGAGATGGTGGCACAAAAAAATCCTCTATGTGTTATGGGTGTATCATACTACATGTAGGAAGGCTACAGATAGTACACCGTATAGCCTGGTTTATGGGTCTGAAGTAGTGCTGCCTCTCGAATTGCAAATTCCTTCTCTAAGAATGGTCCTCTCTACCATTATAAATGAGGCTCAACACACCGAGTCTTAGATAATGGATTTGGATTCAGTGGAAGAGAAGCAAATAGAGACGCTTGATATGATTGAAAAGTATCAAGATAAACAGAGATAGAAAAATTACCACAACCTTCAATAGCAACCCATCAAAAAAGGAGATCTATTTCTCAAGACCGTGCGTGAACTAGCAGGCAAGTTCTCAGCGAATTGGGAGAGCCCTTTCTTGGTGGTTGATACATATAGCAACGGAGCATTCAGATTAGCAGAAGTCAATGGAAATAAGCTACCAAACCCTATAAATCATGTATATCTGAAGCGGTATTACATTTAGCAGCGTCTCTAGTGTGAATAACCAGGTATGGCAACAATCGTCCGCTATGACACTAAACTGGCATTCCTTGCATGCATCCGCCACGATGCTAAACTGGCACGTGGTGACCATCAGCTATGACGTAAAACTGGCAGTGTTGTACAGGTCCACCAAGATGAAAAACTAGCATCTTTTGCACACGTCCGCCATGATGCTAAACTGGCACCGGCTGTTTGCCATGACACAAAACTGGCACAGGTAAGTAGTCGTCTACTGGGACGTAAAACTAGCATAGATCTATCCCTGGGTCATGACATGAAACTGACATCCACAGCACGGTCTACTGAGACCATAAATCAGATACACCACCGTCCGCTACGACATAAAACTAGCACTTCTTGGTCCACCCAGACTTTAAACTTGGACCATGGTCTGCTGAGACTTAAAACCAGTAATGACAATCTACCAGGACTTAAAACTAGGACTTACAGACTGCTTCCATGCAAATCAAGTGAGCCTGATCATCTTTGTATAGCTGCACAACAAACGGGGTGGGATACTGGGATAGTCCCAGCGTCGCCACCCCACCAGCATCCTACTAATTCCTCAAATGAGCTGAGAGGCATCTTACTGATCCCTCGGAGATGCTATCACTGCGCCCACTACGGTAGTGGTACCTCTGAGAGTTTAGTCTCGCCAGCCAAAGGCCCGATGAAATCCTCATCGACAACGACCTCGAGGACCTATGCTGATCATCGTTATTAGACGCTAGCTCTGCAGATTCATCTAGCTGGTTCTTTGCCTAACCAGTTAGGTGCACTATGTCTGATGTCTTTTGGTGACAATATTGTGGGCCAATCCTCAGGATTGATGACTCTGGCCTCACACTACAATTCCTTCTATTTTGAGATGGCTGCTCAGATTCGCCTGTCCACGTAGAAGTACATCCTTCTCCTCCTCATGATTCTACCCTTAGCTCTTATTTCACTTCATTTCTATCATTCGCTTACCGTACATAAAAGCTACATACACAAGCATCCATTTTCCATACTCGCACTAGCAGAGATATTGCAAAAGTGACACACCGTGCTCCTTTTGCAAGCATTCCTGCTATAGCTTGTAACAGAGAAATCTCAGGCTGATGCACTATGCTTGTCTAAAAGCATTACTTTTGACATAAGTATGTGTACGTTCCTGTGCGTTCAGTGAGTGTATTCTATACTTCCGCCATCCTAACTCATGTGCATCTTCCATGGACCTATTTCCTACTACACCTTCCTATTTCCCATACCCTCCAGCTTTGCTCTTCTATGATGACAAGGCAACGCTTGAGTAGCCATTGAGGAATGCTGTTGGTGCTTCTACCGATCCGGTGTTTCGTATTCTTTGTCGACATCTTTTGGGCAAGCCCTCTAACCGTCAACAAAGAGGGGCCATTGAAACACCGTGAAAAATTACGAGTCAGCCTCAGGCAAAGATTCGTAATTCAGGTAAGAGCACATGTTAGAATTCCATAAGGAAGAACAAGATAGAGCAAGACCAAGAGGCAAGTAGCGTCAAGTCTTCGACTTCCTATGTAGATTCCTAATCTTACTCTGTTTTCTCTGTTTACGCTATATCACACAACATAGTGTAATGATGCTTAGCGTGATTCCATTTGACATAGTCCAATGTCAAAAGGTCATTTACTGTAGCACATTGACAGGCTTGAGCAGTGTAATATGCAATTTCTCGTATATATTGCCAAGTCTTTTGCTCAAAACCAAGTTTACACTCTATTACGCACGACAGCGTAATGAGCTTCAAAACAGCCAAAGGCAAAGTCTAAGGAAGTGCAACAGATCAACCCTTTTCTCTTGGCGTGCGGATGCTCATCATACGCTCATTACACAATGTAGCATATCACAACGTAATGCATCGCCAAGCTAAACATTGTTTACACTTCATTACACGCGGTTGCGTAAGCGAGCATAAAATAGCTTGAATTCATTGTTTCCATGTTATGTTACACTCTTGCATGCAACACAGCATGAATGAGCGTAATATAGCTCAAAGATAGTTGAAACATGCCTGACACACATCTGTTATTCACACACACAATACGAAAATGAGTGTATTGTGCATAGTCACAAAGTTTGATACAAAGATGGTCAGGCCAACAACACCCAAAACGTTCAGGACATGTGTCATCAAGGTTGCACCTTTTTTACAGGATATCATAGCTTATAAATACCCCAGCTAACAAAGATACAAAATAAGGTCGGTAGGCAAATCAAAGAGGCAAGGACATTTTCTGAGCACCGGAGCACTTACCACTTTGAGCAGAGAGACAGAAAATAGTGCTTTGGCAATTGTTGATAGCATCACCTTCCAGCAGAGACAGAGCACAGTTCGCTTGAGCATTAGCAGCAAGAGCGATCATTCCTTTGGGGAAGATATGAATTTCTCCATCAGCGATCGTTGGCAGTTCTGAGCAGAAACTACCCAAAGCAAAGAAGTAGATTAGAGGTCATGAGATCATCCTGTACAGTTTGCAAGCTCTATTGGTTAGAAACAGTTGATCAATAGATGTCAAGGCTTGACCTTCCTTGCATCTCATCTTTAGCCTATGAGGTAGATTGGATTTCTACCTAGACCATTTCATTGTTGCTTTATTCTTACTTCACATCAATTAATCAGGGTCTCCCCATTGTAAAGTAATATACAAAACACACTTTTTTCAAGTCGCCTCTTACCATGTTAGCATTATCATCGTTACAATTCATCTAAGTTGTTTTCACCTCACTTTGTGACTCATCGAATCAAATCGATCCACGGAATGTTTCATAATCTCCATCATTTTACTAATTAGTAAGTCCTTGTCTAATCGACAAGACCGTTCAGGGCATCGCAGATCCATTTTTCCAGCATAGCCCTCGCACGGATCCATGGTCAAAACTGTGTACATAGAGTTTTGTTTGGTATTTTTCAGCTGCCGACATTTTCCGTTGTTACAAGATCTAAATAAGTTAATTGTTAAATATGCTTTTCTTTTACCTTGTATTAACCAACTTATCAATACTACAGTTGGACATGCCTTATTGTCCTTCATGGATGGGTTTTCAACATGCAAAAAAGATAGGATTAACCTAGAGCATCAACTTTACATGACCTTCATGACCCCTTGGAAAAATATTTGTTATACCATGATGACCTTTGGTCTAAATAATGCAAGTGCAACCTATCAATGAGCCATGACATACATATTTAATGACTACATGTTAGGGTTACTTAATGATTATGTGGACAACATAGTGGTCAAATCAAAAATGGCCAATGATGATGCACATGACCTTAGCTTAGTGCTTAAAATATGCCTTAAATATGGACTTAGGCTCAATCCTAAGAAGTATATCATTCTCTTTAAAATTGGTAAGATGCTTGGCTATTAATGAGTGGCGAGGTACCCCTACACTCAGCCATACGAATACGAGCGTTTCATGCTCGATCCAATCGAACTCCAAGGACTAAGTGCTTACGCGCCTTAATGGAACACTCAAGGTTAATAAATTGTTATCTTCCCAAAATTATTTGTATTTTCATGGTTGTATGGTTAAGTAAGCTTAAGGTATATGATTTTTGATAGCTTTTATCTCTTTAATGTATTATGCTAATAAGGGAAGGTAAAGAGAACTAAGTGACTAACTTACATTAACTATTCACTAAGTTCTAATTTTTCCTAACACTAGTATCTATTCCCACTTGCCATACACATCCTAAACCAATGCAATGTTGTTGAGATTACCAAACACTAGTCATTACTAGGTTACCAAGTGCTACATGCATGTTCGAAGTAGTCGTACTGAGTGTACTTAACTAAGAGAGTCAAAGGTTGAGAGAGAGATTAATTAACTAGAAAATAATCAAACATTCAATAATAATTAATTACTAATTATCTTAATTTGTATGCTGCAATGTTTATCATAAAGTTCGTCTTTATTTCCGTACACAAATGTGTGCTTAGGTACAATTTTCTTGAATAAAGATCCGTTCACTCTATGACTCCTACTGCGAGCACATAGAAATTATTCTAACTTTGGAATGGTAAAACTACAAGATTTAGCTAAGGGTCTAAGCCTAACTATCTAGAACACCTCTTATTTATAGAAGATGACGTAGGACGCAATATCGCATGGCCGATGCAATATCGTGGATGTAATATCGCATATGCAATATCACAGCTCATCATACCCCCATGACTGAATGAAAACTTGTCCTCTAGTTCCTTACAAAATATTGGGCAGTATGGGATTATTGACTTTAATGACACTAATGGTGACACATGAATGGATCATCATTACAATACATGGAAATATTAGTGTTTATGACCACAAAAGTGAACACTATACACATTTTTCATCTAGCCTTATTTGGTAGCTGAGAGAGAAGAAAGAGAGAAAAAAAGAAAAGAAGAAGGTGTGTTTCTACCGATGCCAAGATTATGCTTCTATTTTCCATTCATAATTGTGCCATCAATCTTATTCCTTACATAACTATTCCAACACCAATCCATCCTAAGTGTTTTCTCTAGGTCCAGTCCATTGTTGTATGATTGCCATCTACACACACAACATAGTCTCATATTAGCAAGGATAAATAAATCACAATGTAGGTGATACCTTGCCTCGATGTATGATCCATTGGCTGAGTTATAATATGGCTAATATGGATTCTAGAGATATAACACTGGTGACTACCCAAGGTGTAGGGGTTAGGAGAAAATTGAAAAAATTAGACCAAGACCCCCATGACAAAAAGCGATCCTCTGATAGTGATAGAATGGAAAAAGATAAGGAATAAGAAAGATGGAGAAAAAGAAACAACAAAAACATTGATAATATGGATGCCAAAGGTGCTAATGAACAAAAAAAATGGTGATTGCAGAAATGTTTAAGGGAAAGAATTTAACTAATGCACCAACTAAGAATGCCGGTGGGTCCTCACCAAAGCAGGCTCATGCCCTTTATGCCTAGACAAATCCACATTCAAAGAGTTTGTAGCCTCTGGAAATGTTGTTCAGAAGAAAGAGTGAAATTATTAACCACAAGAATTTACCAAAAAGACAACAATGCATCAACCAACATATAGACTACTAATACAACTAGCAATGATGTGGAAAGTGAAGGAAGAATAATGGGAAGAAGAGAAGAGAATGGAATGGAGTCTCAAGAACAAGGTGGTGTACAACCCCTTGTGTATGTATGGTTAATGTGACTAAGTAGATCCCATTCCAAATCAAGCCTCAAACAATCCACATCCAGTGAATTTGCATTAATACACTTGGCCAATCCATCCACTTGAAGTAATAGGAATGCTTTCGCCAAAGAGTCACCACCATTTTGAGGAAACAAGAAAGGGAAATGTAGAAAGCAAGAAAAGGCCTTAGTTAGAGGGAACATGTTTGTTCAAATCTATAACCAGTGTTTGTAGCCTAGATGATTATATTATCTAAGGGGTGTTCCTTGAATTCTCACTTTTTTTCCTTTTTTTTCTTTTTATGTGAAAACCACACCATGCAAAGACTTATTATTTTTATTAGCTCAACTTACTGATAATGGAGCAATGTTAGAATGGTAAGGAAAACTCAAGAAGAAAACATTCAAGCACCCAAGAGAATGTCCAGCACAAATGCATCAAATCCCCTTGAAGTCACATCATTTTTAGTCCTTGAGTCCTTCCTTAGTTTGAGAAATTCCTGGTCACCGATTTGTTAATAGTTTTATTATTAAGAAAGAGGCTATACACTTCCAAGCCAAGAGAGACCAAAGAAATTCATGAATGCATGGATGACATGGACTCATTTCCTATTATATCAAAAGAGCCATACCTTAGTATCAACATTATAACTTCAAGGTAAAAACCAAACATTAGCAATCAATAGAATATAGTTCATACCACCATCAAGAGCACTTATTAGGTGATGAACCTAACAAAACAAATAAACACACAAAGAAATAAAAAAGTATAAAAATGTTGCAAAACAAAAACAAGAAAAGTTAAAGAAATTTGTAAAAAATATGTGTAAAAAAATTTAAAAAGAACTGAGGGCCTCAAATGATTAGCAGAGTTGGCAATATTCTCCATGACTGAGTTGGAAGGAGGAGATCCAAAATAATGAGCAGGGTCATCCCTTCTCAGAGGTATTATGTGCATTGGTCATTCTAAGTTCATGGAAAGGTTTGGTTCATTGCACATTGACTAATAGTCTCTTATCAAGGTTTTTGTCTAACTTTTAAGAAATTTTTAACTTTCCCCAATTGATTTTTTCCAAGTTAAGGTTTAGAAGTTGGTGATGATCTTGCTCCAGTGCATCTATGCTTTCAACATGAGCGCAAGTTATTCCCTCAATTAGTTCCATACATGTTAGTGAGTTGCTCTCTTGATTAGCTATTAGCCATTGGGTGTCTCTTTGTCATGTGGCTACTACATATAGGAACTTTTGTAGGGTAAGGTCGTGTGCACATCGGTTGCATGTAGG
Organism: Gnetum montanum; assembly: GCA_015680685.1. NCBI lineage: Eukaryota > Viridiplantae > Streptophyta > Gnetopsida > Gnetales > Gnetaceae > Gnetum > Gnetum montanum. Next base: position 126,219 of record MNCI01002813.1, read on the forward strand.
CAATGCTAAAATTTGCACAACCCATAATCTCTGCACACAATTACACCCTATGTCACTGTATGCGATGCATGGAACCTTCTTCTTTTTGATCTTTCCAAAAGTATTTTCCTTAGATATCTCCATGGAAAGATTATGGATTCCTAGGAATGCATCTATAGTACTTAGCCATGCCCTTCCCATTATTATTGGGAAGTTCCCTTTGTCATTATTTACTTGTATCACTAGGAAATTAGCTGGGTATGACCACCCACACACAGTAGTAACGATGTCCTCCACCAGTTCCAAGGGAATAATGATGGATTGGTTGGCTAGCTCTAGGGGAATATTTCTCTTCCTTAATGGAGGTAGGTTCCAGGCTTTGTACATCTCTTGTGATATTTAGTTGACTCTGGAACCTAAGTCCAGAAGAGATTTACATGGTTCATTCCTAGTGACTTGGAGATAGATTATAGGGTTTTTAGGATTAGAGAATTTCATGGGAAGGTGGCCCACCTTAATCTAGTCAGTAATGACATGTGTTAACATAACTGTATGCATTGAGCTTGGTGTTTGGTTTGAAGGGAGCTTTGAAGCCTTATTTCATGGAGAGCTGTTCATAGGTTTAACTGCTTGTGGTTGTGAGCTTTGTTGGATTGTTGGTTCTGAAGAACAGTCTTTTCTTCATAAGGTTTTTAGAACCAAATTCAAGTTTAGGGTTCATATCCCTCATGGCATTGCATTGCTACAGTTGAGTGGGGATTTTCTCTTGCATTACGGGAGTAGATGGTAATAGAGCTATTGTTTTGAGAGTTGTGGATGGATTTGAAGAATGGTATGCTTGTAGGCTATCTCCCCTAGGAGAAGGAGTTCTATAATACTCCCAATCTTGGTAGTGATGTTGTGATGTAACGTGATCAATACAGTCACGTGAAGAGATTAGATGTTTCACATAGTAGCAATATGGGTCCGGTTGTCGGTAGGGGTATTGTTGCCTTGGTGGTGGCATCCCCCATGAATGTGGGTATTTCCACTATTGATGTTGAAGTTTGGTGGAACTACCTTGGGAATAAGGTAACCGTCAGGGTGTTTGCTGTTTATTAAGTCATGAGTTGAGTGCATACACCCTAGACTCTTGTAAATGTGATATTCTGGGAAACATCACTTAGGATGGTCATATTGGCATATCTCACATCCATTGTCATTGTCCATGTATGAATCCAAAACCTCTTTGGTGATGGCCATTTTGCTCTTACCCCTGTTACATGCATTATCCACTTCTCTCTTTTTCTTTTTGTCATGGTCACTACCTCACTCCCTAGACTCTAAAATTTTAAGAACAGTTTTAAACCTACTATCCAGGGAGTCCCACATTTGGTCTACCTTTGCTGATACTTATATTATTAACTTTTGGAGAAGAAAAGTTTTTCTATTCACCATCTCTTTGAGTGGTGACTCTTCTTCCTCCTCATAGAATCTCACTCCCCTAATTTGAAGGGAAGGATCTTGGTTATACGCTTCCACACTTTCTCTCTTTCGTAGCTCCCCTTCTTCTTTGGCTACTTTCTCTAGAAATTTATGAATTTGATGAGACCTAAGCTTTGATAATCTTCCTTGAGCATATGTTCCAAGGGTTCTTCTTGTTTCATGCCTAAGTCCATCCATGAGATGATGTAGTTGATCCCATTGTGAATAACCATGACCAAGGCAATGATGTAACAGTGCATAATAGTGGCCGATGGTAGCATCCAAGGGTTCATGATTTCCTTGCTTCCATCCTTGGATTCTCTTTCACAAGTTAGATGCTTGGGAGTACATTTGATACTTATCATTGAATAGTTATAACATTGTACTCCACCTCCAAATGGATTCCAGTTCTAAGGACCAGTACTAGCTTTCAATTTCTTTCACTAGTGTCCTTGGGAACAACTTTAGCTTTTTCCATTCATTCTCTATGTTTTGCAAGGAAAATTCATCATGGAATTCTTGCAAATGATTTTGAGGATCAGCATTGTATCCCCCTTCAGATCATAGGATGTTGTTCATGTCTAACCTCTTGATCCTACTATCCTTTTGATGCCTTGTTGGAACTCTTATGGCCTCCATTATATCTAGCATGCTTCTAGTTATGAGTAGGGGTTCCTCATGATCATCTCTTTCATAGCATCTATGGTGTCTACATGGTTCCATACTCTCCCTTCTTTGATGCCTTGATTCTTTAGAGTGCCTTCGTCCTCATTCTTGACTAACTCGTCGATGTTTTTCACTTTGTTTATCTTTATCCTCACTATTGGTTTCCTTATGGCTATGTCTAGATACTAAAGGAGAGGGTGAATGTGATGATGAATGTGAAGAATAAGCAGAACCATCACCATGATGGTGTGTTCTACCTTCTCTTTAGTGGTCTTAGGCTTGATCATGATCATGATCAAAACGTTTGCCCTTATCATGTGTATGTGTTCCTGAAACACTGTGGAAATTGTGAATCAGCCTAAGGCAAAGATTCACAATTCAGGAGAAAGTTTGCAACAAAAATCTAGAAGACAGAACAAGGTAAAGAGGTGCACAGCATCAAGTCTCCAAGTTCCTTACAAATTTCAACCTTACTTTGTTTTCTCTCTTTACGCTACATTAGGCAACATAGCGTAATGTCGTTTAGTGTAACTCTACTTAACATAGCCCGATATCAGAAAGTAACTTACTTTGGTGAACTGTACGAAGTTTAAGATCTAAGACTTGACGCATATTTCACTAAGTCTTTTGTTCAGGGCTGAGTTTACACTCCGTTACGTAGAGCAGCGTAACGAGATTCAAGGAAGTCAAAGTCAGAGTCCAAGGAAGCGCAGTAGATTGATTTCTTCTTTTCTGTAGATTGGTTGCTTTACACTCATTACGCTACGTAGCGTGAATAAGCGTAATTTATTGTAAATTTGACCATTTTTACGCTCCATTACACTTTGTGGCGTAAATGAGCATAAAATAGCTTGAATCAACTACTTCCATGTTCTATTATACTCTGACACGCTATGTGGCATAAACGAGCATAATATAGCCTATGGCCAGCTAAGACAACACCAGACACACACCTGCTATCCACACGCATAATACGCTCATTAGCGTATTGTGCATAATCATGAGGTGGCTATGGTAGAAGTGGTTGACAGCATACTTTACCCCTTTTCCAAAAATGTGATGTGACATAAGCAGTTTCAACATAAAGTTGTCCAAGTCAATGGTATTTTGAAGGTTCAAGACACGTGTCATCAGGGTTGTGCCTTCTCCACATGTTGTTGAAATTATAAATACTCCAGTTGGTGAAGAAAGAGAGGATCTTCATCTTCAACTTTTTTGGTAGCTATTACCTTGTAGCAGAGATAGAAGACATTTTTGAGCATTGGCAGCAGGAGCGATCAGTCCTTTGGCAAAACTACAGTTCTCTCCATTGGCGACCATTGGAAGTTTTGAGCAAGGACTACCGAAGGCAAAGGAAATAGATCAGAGATTTAGAGATCATTTGGTGTGTTTGGCAATATCTATTGATCAAAAATAGTTGATCGATAGACATCTAGGCTTGACCTTCCTTGCATTCCATCTTTCGCTTATGAGGTAGACCAAGCTTCATTCTATACTCCTTGTTGAATAGTTTTCTTGTTATTTTATGTATGCTTCACACAAGATAAGCAGAGTTTTTCATTGGAACTTTGTATACAATATACTCAGTCTTTGGGTCAAAACATAGATCTTGGAATTGTGCATCTTTCTTAAATATGATCCTCCTTGTCGCATTGACGTTGTCATTATTTCAATTTATCTACATTATTTTCTACTCCTTTCACGGTTCATCGAATCAATTTTTTTCATGGAATATCTATATAATATGCATATTATCACAATATTCATCAATTTACTGATTGAGTAAGTCTCTGTATGATCGACAAGACCATTCAGGGCACTGCGGATTCATTTTCCCCAGCACGGCCCTCGCACGGATCTGTGGTTAAGACTGTGTACACAGATTTTCGTTTGGTATTTTCCAGCGATTGACATTTTCCATCATTACATTTTTTTGGTGCTAGAAGGAGGGCCTAAAAATTTGATTCATATTTTACGGGTAGCCTTGTAAGAAATCTATACCCACGTCCATAAAAAAACATGAACGTAATACCTCTAAGGAAGTTTACGAAAAATCATGTGGTGTAGATTGGTCACAGAAATGATTCCTTTGGAATCCTACAAGGTAAAAAGCCCAATCATGATCTTGTTTGGCCATTGCCTTTTAGATCCCATCGCTTATTGTCATTAACCTAACTAAGAAATGGATTCTGCATATGAAACCACTACTGCTATGATCACGACCGACTCGGGTGCCACATCTGTAAATCCCATCACCATTATCGGATCAGCTTCTGGTGCGATTGGACCTAAGGGACCATCACATCGATCATTGAGATTATAGGGCAAAGATCCTAAATTCACCATCATGACCCTTGAAGAGTATAATTTCATCTATGTCAAGATCCAGGCCAAGATTGCCCTTAGTCAGGTAGAGATGGAAGCAAAATGAAATTATGTGTTGATCGACAGAGGGGGCCAAGATTTCACCCCTACCACTTATGACATTATCCCCTTGACTAAACATTATCATGAACTCTTGACCCAACTAGTTATGGCTAGGAGTCAGGCTACATGGTCCATTCTAGAACCTCAAAATGGGGAGGAAGAGGAAGATGAATCCATAGCTCAGTCTGAACAGGGAGATTCATATCATACCCTTAGCCCCCATACATACATAAATCCCTTGTTTCCTCTCATCAGAGAAGCCTCTCATCTCAACTCAGTCATTACCACCCAAACCCATATTCCTATCATCTCATAGGCCACTACACAATCATCAATCTTGCAAGTACAAATACCATCTCAAAATAACATGGGGGTAGTCTCATCGCCACGTGTAATCAGTATTCCTTCGGTGGTACCTACGTCCATCGCATCCCATTTCATCCCCCAAGTGCAACCTCATAACCTGCTTATAATCCACTTGGTGCAAAATCTAGTGCACACCTTATCTTCACAGCCCATTGCAAGGCAACAGATTGCAACCACTATTCAACCACAACAATCCGTTCAACAACCCACGGCTAGTTAGTGGATCATGCCTGTTTCACAACATGATCAATTTGCATTATATGGTGTACAACCTTTAACCGCATCCACCACCCATGTCCCATAGATAAATGCACAATATCCTTATAATTTCCATCCTACACAACCAATGACGGCCAATTTCTCTGCTCAACCTAACGGATGGTGGCTTTCATAGGCTACTCCGTCCATGGGGATAGTCCCCATAGCACCACCTGTTAGCCAAGCCATTGCCCCATTCCCATTTCCTGGCACTACTTTTTTAGTCCAACCCCCTACTCCTCCTACGTTGACTTCTTCATCAACAAGCCTGGATCAAGCTTTTTCACTTATTTAGACCCTCACTGAGGAAGTTAAGCACCTTAAAGTTGCTGGCTTTGATATGATAGAAATCATGGATTTCTACTAGGATTATTCCATTAGTCCAGCGGTTCCTATGCTGTCATTGCCTCCAGGGATGTCGTTGCCTCATTTTACTAAATATCATGGGGAGGGAGATCCTAATGCCCATCTTGTTACCTTTAGGTCTGAATCCTCGTTATTACAACAATGGCCCCATACAATCATCCGTGTCTTTGCAATGTCTCTGGTAGGTAAAGCCTTGGAATGGTATCGAGTGCTCCCTCACTCTTCCATCTCAACCTTGGAAGAGATTTTAACACAATTTGTGACCCATTTTAAGTACAATTTAAAGCCAAAAGTCACACTAGACCAACTTATGGGAGTGAAACAAGACCCACTTGAACCAGTCCAAAAGTTTATACAATGATGGAGCGCTACCTTGAATGAAATCCGTGAGCCTATCACAAATTCCCATTTGCTGGCTATTTTCAAAGGAGTAGTTAACAACTTCATCAAGTCCAAACTATATTACCTTGCCCCTTGCTCCTTGAATTAGGCTTTCGCCCAAACTAAGAGCATCTAAGATGTTGCTAAGGCTAGCAAATACTTAGCATATGTGGCCTATAAAAATGCTAACAATAAGGGTAAAGAAAAGGGTAAAGCAACAACCACGACAGTAGCTGCGCTGGCTAAGGATGCTAAAAACAAGAATAACAAGAAGGCATCCACAACATCTACCAAGACCACGGCTGGTGCAAGTAACACCGGCCAAGGCACACCTACCCCCGAAAAGCCCCATAGCCAAGGGCAAACTTCGAGTGTAAAGATCGCTCAAAATACACAGCCCTACCTATAAAACATTCGAAATTGTTGAAAAAATTATTAGGGGTAGGATACATTTAGAATAAGAAGGTATCCAAAGAAGCTCTGCAGCGTCATAGGTGTCATTGTGAATTGCTAAAGAATCCTTCTTTAGCCCTACCTAATGAACCACCAGTTCCGAAGTCTTTTAGGCTAGACCATTTTTGTGACTACCATCAGTTGTGTGGTCATGACACCGATTACTTCTAGGCATTGAAGGACAACATTTAATGCATGATTGATGATGGTTCTCTGAAACTAGATGGCAATAGTCCAACGCATCCCGAAAACCAGGCGTTTCATGTGTACAAGGATCCGTTAAATGCAAATAATGCACAGTACACAATCAACGTGGTAAGTACAGATAGTGAAGGGAAGGTACCACATAAAAAACCCTTTATTTTATATGTACCTACTAGTTCACCTTAGGGGTCAAGTTCTTCACCAGCAGTTAGCAGCATCTCGAGGCCACCCTTTGTTATTTGGGCATCTTCTCTAGCTTTAACTCAGCCTCGCGTTAACAATAAAGTCCCGACCACATCCACACCTACTCCTAAGGCACCTTTTATCCTTAGAGTACGAAAACCACCAGCTGCTCCTTTTACATAGGGGAAAGCTTCTAACCAAAACCACCAACCACCACCAAATAAAAATAAGGGAGAAGATGCATCAATTAATGCCACCAAAAACCACTCTATGCTAGGCTTCGCTAAGCCCAAGCCCCTGACCTCTGTACCTTCACCTACACCTTATGGGAAGGACAAGGGTACAGAAACATAGCCACCTCCCCTCAGCAGGAAGAAAAAAAACTCCCCGACTAACGCTGTTCTGCTCGGGAGATCCGTCTCTTAGGGCGAATAGAAGAAGATAGAGGGGATAAGCAACCCAACCGAGAACGGAACCTCCTCGACACATTTATGCAAGTTAAACAGGCTCTGAAATAGAAGAACACAACATTGAGCCTCTATGACTTGCTTATGACATCTCAAAAGCACCATGAGGCTATGGTATGTATGCTGACATCCATACCTGTGGATGAAGGCTTACCAGCGGAAGAGGAAGCGATACATGTTGTCATGTTTTCCCACACCACTAAGTGACCCAAACCAACCCCATTGATCTTTCATGATGAATCCATTAAAGATGATCCTGAGATAGGTTGAGTGACAATAGAACCCATGTTTATCACCATTTGGGTTGGTCAACATCAGATCCAGAGGGTGCACGTTGATGATGGCATGGCTACAAATGTCATCCCTTATCCTAGAGTGGATAAGTTGGGTTTGGTTGACCAGATCAGTCCTAAAATGACATCATGCCTAAAGTCATTCAATGGGGCATGACTTCAAGTAAAGGAGATAGTGCATATCAAATTTGTGGTAGGGGATCAATTCCCAAAAGATGACACATTTATCATTATCGAGGAGATGCCTAGTTTCAATCTGATTCTAGGGAGGTCATGGCTAGCCCAACTGAGGGAAATTTTATCACCAATACACCAAGAGATACACCTACCTTATGCAGGGGGAGAGGTATTAAGACACAGTGATGAAATAACTCCTAGGACTATTAATAATATCGAGGAAGAATGGGGTTTAGAGATTAAAATGCCTGAAGATCAAATCCAAGTCCAAATCCCCGAGCAAGTTGAAAAGAATGATGACAACATAGCTTGGGCTGACCTACCATTTCAGGGAGAAGAGGATGTTGTGGAGGAGTTAGGCCATAAATCTCCTTTCCCTTACACACCACTCAGCATAAAGGCCATCAAGAAACAATTACAAGCTAGCAATTGATCTAAGTGGTATTTACACACATCGTTACACCTTTACTAGTTTTTCCCACTTATGCTTATCAAATTTGATTGTCAATTTTCTTTAATATACATACAAATTTACACTTTCTATCCATTACACCATTTACATTTTCCATTTTTATGCCATTTACACTTCTTGACTTCTATTCATCATATTAGTACAATTACGCAAAACATGCACACTTCTACCAATCACATTCCCTGATGTACGCAAATGGCCCGTAATAGCCTAAAACTAGTAAAGGCCCACAATGGCCTTAAACTAGCTAATTCTTTTGTTTCTTACACAAATGCGATGTGATGGGACAAAATGGCCTTAAACTAGCTAATGCATTTGTATCTTACAAAAATGCTACGTGATGGCTTGCAATGGCCTTAAACTAGAAACTCCATTCTACAGTCATAAAAACGCAACCTATCCAAAATCTTTAACAATTCTGTTTACACTTTGTATAAATAAAGATATAAAATTAAACATAAAATAAAAAAAACCATAAACAAAATCTCATGAGTAATCTTGTCAATATTCGTATTGCCATTATTCATTTTCATAAATAAAATCATGCGTAAATCACAATTACGCATCCCCCCTACTACCACTGTCAACTGTATCCCTTAGGTTCGCCTCTAAGCCTAACAAATCATTCTCAAGTGGTCCATCCCTTTTAGAGGGTATTCCTTCATGAGGAATGTCATCTTTACGGGATTCTTGCACTAAAACTGGCTCCCCAAGAGGATGTTCTGTGTCATTACACTCATCTTCCTAAACGTGCTCCTCATCCTATCTTCCTTCTTCATCCATTCCTTATACCTGCACATAATAAATACATAAGCAAAAGCCATGATAGGATAAATCAGAAAATTTAAATTCAATAACACCCACACTTACTCGCGATGGTCCTGCATCCATAGAAAATGGGAGTTGATCTAAACCAACCCACAGGCATTGCATAATTTCATCTTCAGTTAACTTAGACCAAACTCCATTTCCCAGATTAGTTCTAGCCTTCACCTTTCCTTTCTCCATGTTAGTCCACCGAGGTGATTCAGGGAAGAAACTAGGGACTGTAGTCTCTTCCCTAAGAAGAGTAATTTCCCTTTCTGGGGATGTGCTTACCATCACCTACTCCTGGAACTTCTCGAAGGCCTTAGATGTGCCAATGACATCGAGGAATACCCACAAGGATTGAGCTTCGACGGTAGAATCTAGATAGAGCTAATGATAAGTGATATATTCTCACTTATACAGATGCTTATGATCTATTTCCTTCTACCCCCACTCTTGGACACTTGCACAAAAGTCCTTCTAGTCCTGGTTCTTCTGGGCCAAGAGCTCTATTTGCATCCTTTGCTCCACCAATTCATGACTAGTTTGCATGCTGTTCCTGAACGTGGTCCAGTAGCGAGCATAGTCAATAATAGCCATACGCTAGTCTTCTTCATCTTTTCCTTGCACCTACAGGAATTCACATCGTGATCTTAAGTCTTCGACCTCTTTGGTCAGAGACATCCTTTCCTTCTCTGACCTCTGCAGCTTCTTCTAGAGGTCTTCATTGATTTTTTGACTCTCCCAGAAGGAGCGGGTTGAGTGTAATGCACATTTATGCATTTCCTTATAAATTTTACATGACATGACCGCCCCATTTGATGAAGGCTCAACAGTGTCTAGGTCAATGGGCTCCGTAGGGTCCCACTGAAGAAGAGCTCCTGATAAGAAATATTATCAAACGTAAATAAACATTATAACCATTATAATAAAATAAGTGTACTATAGTCATAACATACTAGCCCCAGGATCGACGTGCTTGAGGCACTCAACCATATCACTGAAAATGCCTTCCATGAAGGTAAACTTATCAGGGAATTTCCCCAACACTCTGCTTACAACAGCAGATGGGGATGTACCTTGTTTATCTGTTGCATAATTAAGTCAAAATTTCTAGTTATTAACAAAATTCCTTAAAAATTTGAATACATTGATTACCTCTGCCTATTACAGTGGGGAGTGCATCAACATTTTCCACCTCCTCTATCTCCTCATGCACAAGGTTCTATGCGTCACTTATTCTAACAGCCAAGGCTTCTTCTTCCAAAACTGGGGTTCCTTCCCCACGTCGTAATACCACTGCCCCTATTTTAGGGGTTAACTACTCTACAGGTCTCCCTATTTATGCCACATAACACATTTAAATAATTCATAATACCCTGAATAAAGTTGCGTAATACAATAATTACCATAACTTTCACTATGTCTTTATGCTTACCAAGTAGAGGTTTACTCCGCTGAAGCCTGACTTGCACCGTTCTGTTTGTGCCACCTACTGGTTCCATAGGGACCTCGGTTAGGCATAGCCTTTTATGCTGAACCAAGACATCTACTATCTCTACAGCTAGGTGCTTCCCCCATGATGCATCACCAGTGTAAGTGGGAAGTACCCCACCTACGCTATCAGGGCCCCACACTCGAGGCACCACCAAATCCCTAGTCATTATAGACAGCGACTCCCCAATTTCCTTCGGAGGATCCTGTGACCAAGTAGTGCCAAAGAGATGGGAAATCCAAGGTTTGGATAGCTGGTCTTAGTTTTGTTGCACCCAGACCCCATTCCTATGGACCACCAAAAATTTGGAAAAATGTCAGAGGCAAGCTATGAAGAAGGCAAAGTGGACACTGAAATGAGACTCAAGCTTTTGGCGGAGCCTGATCATTTCAGTGTGTAACCCCTCAGCGAAATAACTTGCCTAGTTAAACTAGGTCCCTTCCTCCATCACCTCCCGCATGATACAGGCCTTTTCTATAGTAAAGAACTTCCCTTGCAAGAGTGTTTTGGGGAAAGCCCAGGCCTGAAAGAGGGGATAAATAGTCTTTGCGACCTCTAATTCAATCTTTTCACAAGGGGTCCCCTTGGTTTTCTTCTTCATATCCATCCACTCCTCCAGCTCTTCCTGATATTTGATGCTCCTCCTCGATTTCTCCTCTATGCAAAGATCATCAGAGGGGATGCCAAAGAGGTCAGTAAACAGCTGAGTGTTGATATCAAAATTTACACGCATGTGACACATGCACATGCAAAAATGTTTAGTTCCCTCGCTGAAGGAGTTAACTAGGGTTAACATTTCACTTATGGGAACATGAGAGGTTATGGCCAAAAATAAATGCATCAGCCTTGCTTCCCGCAGCTTGGTGACCAATGCAACTAGGGCCACCGCGCAGCCGAGCTAGCGTTGTGCCTCCTTTATGTCACCATAATAGAAGAGGAGGGTATTCACCTCATGGTCAAAAATCATGATGGTAATCTCCCAAGATTCCTTGACTGATAACACAAGGCACATGTCAAGATAGCAAAAACACTGTTACGCAACATTTCAGAACAAAAAAAATATAATATCCTGTAACTAATAACAGCAATGAAACCTTACCAGGTCCAAATGGCAAAGGAAATGGAGGGAGATTCCTTTGCAAATTTGTGAGGGTGAGTGGTGGGTTCAAATTCCATCCCTCATGTAACCACATGAGATTTTGACAACTCTTGAAGGAATCAGCATAATAGGTAGGATACTTAGAAATTTTGAAGGCCATTAGCCCCATTACACTAGCATGTACGTTGCTAGTGGACGTAAACTCCTTTATTGCCATTTTGGTCAAGTTCAATGTATCATTATTGCCTACTAATCCATTTTTGTTGATGAAAAACCTGTATCATATAACACATTACTATCCTACACTTTGCAAATTCAAACATTAGAAACATATTGACAATACTGCTAGTAAAAAAGCTTATCCACCCGAATAATACACCATGCCTGGTGGGTTCTGAATGCAAGTTAAGACATGACGAGCCATGAACAAAGTATTATACACATGGTAACAGCTAAATCTAGCCATCTCCCAGATCCAACTTAAACACCTCAATCCTCTAGCGCTAAGTTCACGGTCTTGGGGATGACTAGTATCAATAGCCCCATCTATCAGGAAAGCTAAGACGCCCTGCGTAGAACCCACTAATAGATGTTCCAAAATAGCACCTGCCACATTGCTCAACAAGTTTGACCACACAATAATACTATAGTTACGTAGCAAAAATTGCAGAAACTCTAGTGCACCCTTTCAGAACCATATAGCCTTCCCCTGAAAACAAGTCTAAGGGGGAGGAACATTGGGTATGATAGGGTTTATATAGCATAAAACCATGACTATATCCAAAACTATTAGGATGGGTTTCACCATGATACTGTACAGAAAATAAACGTGTCACCACCTAGATTCTAATTGCATGCTTAAACTATAGGAAGATTTACAAAATTATGCTTTAGACATATAGCCAAACCTAAACCCTTGTAATAGTATAAGGGTTGTCTCAACAATGGTGTTAGACACAATACCGTTGTATAAACCCTCATTTTAACATGAGGTCTACATCCCAAAATTCTAGTTTACATAGATGACACAAAAGGATAAACACAAGAAAAAAGCATATCACAGAAAGCAACACAAATAAGCAAGGGATGGCCTACCGATTCAAGGGAGTGACATCTCTCACTTCGACCAAGGGCTGTGAAGCATACTGCAGACTCCCTTGTACTTCATCAATTTTTGCTAATTTGGCATTCTTCCCTCTTACCTTCAATGCCATTTTTGCAATCTTGAACACCTTCACACCTCACAAATAACGCACTACAATCTTTTTCTCTTTCTTCTTCTCTCTATGACAACCAATAATTCAAATTTGCAATAGCCAATAGCCTGTTTTCGATAAGAACTGCCTACTTATATGAAAAACTAACTGACTTGATGCCCGATTTAAGTGAGACTTCCCTAAATGCTTTTGTCAGTATGAGCTGGAACCCAAAAATCAAGGCATTAATTGCGACAGATATCACATGCATTACGGTCCGAAATGACCTTAAACTCCTGCATCTTATCTCCTTGTAATCAGGTCACATTAATTATAGGCTGCTTACAAAATTCAAAATTTAGTTTACTTCTTACACTTAGCAGTGTCACATCACATCCTTTTTCTTTTTAGACTAAACCAAGTGTTATTTGCTAAATACTTATCACATCCAACTTAGCATCTTTCTAATTACTTTCATATTTGACAATTTTGTAGGATAATTGGAAAATGGAAAAAATGTTATCTACGCTCCTAATTTTAATAGGCCTACATGGGGAAATCATTAGAAAATTCTATCCCACATTAGTAGAAACTAACCTTTCCCTTGATGATGCAACCATAGCCACGTCGAAAACATCTCTAGAATGGCCAGAACAATCGACATGTACACTAGATCTGGAAGCTAGAGATGTAACTGAAGACCCCCTCAATGAGGTCTCTGTGGTTACACATAAAGGTGAGACTAAAACTCTTAAGGTTAGTTCTTTACTAGACCAAAATGTACATGACAACATAAAACAGGTCCTCCAAAACAACATCACAGTGTTTGCATGGTCATATGAGGATATGCTAGGACTAGACCCAAGGTTAATATAACACAACATAATTCTAGATCCCCATATCAAATTAGTTAGACAGAAAGCATGAAAAATTAAGCTAGAATTCACGCTAGAAGTACGTGGTGAGATCACTAAACTATACAGGCTGGTTTTATTCACGTGATTGATTACTCAAACTACATATCTAACATTGTAGTTGTTCCTAAAAAGACCAAAGGGATACACATTTGCATAAACTTCCAAGACTTGAACAAAGCTATAATCAAGGATAATTTCCCATTACCGAGTATCGACCAACTAGTGGATACAACCACTGGTCATGCGCTTTTATCCTTCATGGATGGCTTCTCAGGCTACAATCAAATATGCATCAACCTAGAATACTAGCTGACAACAACATTCATGACACCCTGGGGGACCTTTTGTTACACCATGATGCCTTTTGGGTTAAAAAATGCCAAAGCTACATATCAACGAGCTATGATGTATATCTTTAGCGATTAACTCCTAGGGAGACTGAATGATTATGTTGATGATATATTTGTTAAGTCTATAAGGTTAGAAGATCATTTGGAGGATCTAGAGTTAGTTCTTAAAAGATGCTCTAAATACGACCTCCGACTCAACCCAAAGAAGTGTGTATTCGGAGTCAAAACCAGATACATGCTAGGGTTTGTGGTATCGGAAACTGGTATACGAGTAGATACTAACAAAGTCAAGGCAATTGTTGAATTGACACCCCTTACAAATCTCAAGCAATTACGCAAATTGCAAGGGAGGTTTCAGTTTATCATGCGGTTCATCTTGAGATTAACCGATAAATTACATCCTATGCAAAATTTGCTTAAAAGGGGGGTTAATTTCGAATGTGAAAATGATTGTCAGCGTGTGTTTGACAGCTTGAAGTAAGAACTTCAATGCTTGCCAACAGTATTCCCACTGCAAAGGGATCAACCATTTTACATTTACCTTGCAACATCAGATGTAGCCTTAGCTGCATTACTCTATCAAAAGAAGGATGATGGGTCAAAAGTACCCATCTACTGCTTGAGTCATGCTCTATGTGCATATGAAACGAGGTACAATGAAGTAGAGCATAATTTTTTAGCGTTAGTATTTACACTCAAGAAGTGCAGACATTATCTCTTCCGTAGCTAGGTCAACATTATCTGCAAAAATAACATCCTTAGGGCCATTACGCATAATCTGTACAAAATTAGTAAAATAGCTCATTGGAAAGCTATCATGGAAAAATTTGATCTACATTACATTGTTCAATCTTCTATGAAAGGCCAAGCGATAGCTGATCAATTAATAACATCACCTATTAATAGTCAGGAAACCATGGAGTCTAAATTTTTAGACGAGCATGTACATAGTCTAAGCCCTATCCTAACAGGCCCCAAAGCAACGTTATATTTTAACAGAGCTTCAACCACTAAAGGTGGCAGTTCCACCATAGTCATTATGCTATCACCTAAGGATGTGCATCTTCACACTTACCGCTTGACCTTCCACTGTATGAACAATGTGGCAGAGTACGAGGGGCTCCTTAGGGGATTATTAACAGCCAGAGGGCTTGATGTTCAACACCTGGTAATTAGATGCGGTTCGATGCTTGTTATAAATCAAATTACAAGAGTCTACACCTGCAATGCTACACATTTACAGCCCTACTACGATATGGCTAAAGATCTTCTGAAGTGGTTCACAATGATCGATGCCCAACACATGCCTAGAAACGACAACATGCTAGGTGATGCACTAGCTACATTAGCTTTAAACATGTCGTTGCACTTGTTCGACACTTGTCCCATCTTAATAATAAATTGTACAATTCCTATCATTCAGGTGGTTCAAATATCTTCACTGCTCAAGGATAGAATGCCAAAGTGGTACGACAGCATTAAAACTTACCTCCTGCATGGTGAACCACCACATGAGCTAATGCACATGTAAAAAGATACAATCCGCAAGCGAGCTAGGTAGTACGTCATCATAGGAGATAGTACCCTTTGTAGATGCTCTTTTGATGGAGTGCTACTTACTTGTGTTAACAAAGACCAAGCATAATGTATAGTTGGTGAGGTTCACGAGGGATTATGCAGAGGACATGTAGCACCATGAGCCATGGCCTCTAAGATCTATCACTTAGGGTATTATTGGCTGTACATGGAAAAATATTATCTTACAAAGGTTAAAACATGCGACACATGTCAGCGTTACGCAAAGCGTATACACGTGTTGCCTACAGAACTACACACGACTCAAATAACAGGGCCCTTTCAACGATGTGGATTAGACATTATAGGGCCTATTACACCAAAATCACTACAACTAAATATTTCACGAAGTGGGTGGAAGCCATCCCTCTACGAAAGATCACATCTCATCAGATCTTTCATTTCATTCTAGACAACATTGTAACCAGATTTGGCCTCCCGATGACTATCGTGACCGACAATGGGCCACAATTTAGCAGTATGGAAACCAAATATTTCTATGATAGCCATGGTATCAAACAATATTTTTCCTCACCTTATTACCCATAATCAAATGGTCAAGCTAAAGCAACAAATAAAGTCATTATCAATTTGCTCAAGAAAATTCTCAACAACCATAAGAGATGGTGGCATGAAAAGATCCTCTATGTGCTATGGGTGTATTGTACCACATGTAGAATAGCTACAGATAGTACACCCTATAACCTTTTCTATGGATTTGATGCGGTGCTACCCCTCAAATTACAAGTTCCTTCTCTTCGGATGGTCCTCTCCACAATTATAAATGATGCTCAACACACTGAGTCTCGAGTCATGGATTTGGATTCAATAGAAGAGAAGCGAATATAGACGCTTGATACCATCAAAAAGTATCAAGATATCCAAAGGCAAAAGCATCATCATAATCTTCAACAAAATCCAATCGAGAAGGGAGATTTGGTTCTCAAGGCCGTTCGCGAACCAGTAGGTAAGTTCTCTGCAAACTGGGAGGGCCCTTTCTTGGTAACTGATGTGTATGACAACGATGCATTCAAGCTAGTAGATATCAATAGCAATGAGTTGCCAAATCCTGTGAACCATATATATCTAAAGTGGTACTACATCTAGCTGCATATCCAGTGTTAACATCAAGCATGGAAACCATCGTCCTCTATGACACTAAATTGGCAACAATGATCATTTGCTACGATGCTAAACTGGCAACAATGATCATCCGCTATGACGCTAAACTGGCAACAATCATCCACTATGATGTGAAATTGGCACTCTCTTCATGTGTTCGCCATGATGCTAAACTGGCAGTGATCGTCCTCCATGACGTAAAACTGGCAAGTTGCAACCGTTCGCTACGACGTAAAACTGGCAGTGTTGTACAGGTCTGCCAATATGAAAAAGTGGCATTTCTTGCACGCATCTGCCATGATGCTAAACTAGCATAAGATATTTTCCACGACATAAAACTAGCACAGGTAAGTATCCATCTACTGAGATGTGAAACCAGCACAGATCTATCCCTAGGTCATGACATGAAATTAACATCCATAGCACGGTTTGCTAAGATCATAAATCAGTTCTACCACTATCTTCTACGATGTAAAACTAGAATTTTTTAGTCTTCCCAAACTTTAAACTGGGACCATGGTCTGTTGGGACTTAAAACCAACAACAATAGTCTACCAGGACTTAAAAATGGGACTTACAGAACACCAATGTATGAATCAAGTGAGCGTAATCATCTCTGTGTGGCTATAAAATGAATGGGGTGGGATGTTGGGATAGCCCCAGCATCGCTACCTCACAGGCATTCTGCTGATTCCTTGGATGCGCTAAAAGACATACTACTAACCCCTTGGAGATGTCATCACTACACCTCTGAGAGTTTAGTTTCATCGTCTAGAGCCCCAAAGGAGTTCTCATCAACTACGACTTTGGGGATCTCTGCTCATCATCACTATCAGGCTCTAGCTTCACAGATTCACCTAGCTAGTTCTTTACATAACCAGTCGGGTGTGATGAGTCTGATGTTCTTTAGTGATGATATGCTGGGCCGAGCATCAAGATTGAAGACCTTGGCCTCTAGCTACGATTCCTCCTTCATGGCCCACTCACTTTGTCTCACCCCAAACGGTACTTGTTTCAACAACCTCTCCAGTGATTCGACTGAGCAATGGTGTCCTCTATTTTCTTCTTTGGTTACAGGTTACTTGCTATAGGGATGTCATTCAAAGGTGCGTCCATCTAAGCGGTGAAATACAGACAATGTTTTTAGATGGCCGCTTAGGTTAGCCTGTCCACTCAGAAGTGCATCCCTATGTTCCTAATAATCCTACCTCTAGCTCTTACTACCCTCCTTAGTCATCCCATATGTTTCCCTCACACAAAATATGAATACGTAGCATACGCTTTCCGCATCTACATTATAGTCAAATCCATGAACTGGTGTAACAAAACTTGCCTAGTGGATGCAAAAAAAACATAGGGTCAGAAAAATAAATGAAAAACAACTCATCTAGGCCGTGCAGACGCAACGAAATTCATCTATGCAAGCCCCTTCATCTACAATATGATAGCATAACTCCATACAAATGCAATCACAGGAGAAAGCCTAATTGCTTATGTGTGAAAAATTTATACTCATACATTTGAGTCTTCCCCGAACCTCATTTGAGTCTTCCTCGAACCTCTTTCCTCTTATCTCTATAAGAATTCCCTCCCATACTATTTTACCTCTTGTTTCCCTCATTTTTGCACTTCTATGTTGATAAGGCGACACTTGAGTGACCATTGA
Organism: Gnetum montanum; assembly: GCA_015680685.1. NCBI lineage: Eukaryota > Viridiplantae > Streptophyta > Gnetopsida > Gnetales > Gnetaceae > Gnetum > Gnetum montanum. Next base: position 144,602 of record MNCI01002813.1, read on the forward strand.
TGAATGCTGTTGGTACTTTTACCCATCCGGTGTTTTGTATTCTTTGTCGACATATTTCAGGAAAGCCCTCTAAACATCAACAAAGAGGGGCCATTGAAACACCATGGAAATTGCGAATTTTCCTAAGGCGAAGATTCATGATTCAGGAGAAAGTTTGCGACAAAAATCTAGAAGACAAAACAAGGCAAAGAGGCATGCAGCATCAAGTCTCTAAGTTCCTTACAAATTTCAACCTTACTTTGTTTTCACTCTTTATGCTACATTATGCAACATAGAGTAATGTCGCTTAGCATAACTTTGCTTAACATAGCCCGATATCATAAAGTAACTTACTTTGGCAAACTTGACAAAGTTTAAGATCTAAGACTTGACACGTATTCCACTAAGTCTTTTGTTCAGGGCTGAGTTTATGCTCCATTACGCAGAGCAGCGTAATGAGCTTCAAGGAAGTCAAAGTCAGAGTCCAAAGAAGCATAGTAGATTGATTTCTTCTTTTTTTGTAGATTGGTTTCTTTACGCTCATTACACTACGCAGTATGAACAAGTGTAATTTATTGTAAAGTTAACCATTTTTACACTCCATTACGCTTTGCGACGTAAATGAGCATAAAATAGCTCGAATCAACTACTTCCATGCTCTATTATGATCTGACATGCTATGTGGCATAAACAAGCGTAATATAGCTTGAGGCCAGCTAAGACAATACCATACACACACCTACTATCCACACGCATAATACGCTTAGCAGTGTATTGTGTGTAATCATGAGGCGGCTTTGGCAGAAGTGGTTGACAGCATACTTTGCCCCTTTTCCCAAAAATGTGACGCGACATAAGCAGTTTCAACATAAAGTTGGCCAAGTCAATGGTATTTTGTAGGTTCGAGACACATGTCATCAAGGCCATGCCTTCTCCACTTGTTGTTGAACTTATAAATACTCCAGTTGGCGAAGAAAGAAAGGATCTTCATCTTCGAATTTTTTGGTAGCTATTACCTTGTAGCAGAGATAGAAAACATTTTTGAGCATTGGCAGTAGGAGCAATCAGTCCTTTGGTGAAAATACAATTCTCTCCATTGGAAACCATCGGTAGTTTTGAGTAGGGACTACCGAAGGAAAAGGGAACAGATCAGAGATCGAGAGATCATCTGGTGCGGTTGGCAAGATCTATTGATTAGAAATAGTTGATTGATAGACATCCAGGCTTGACCTTCCTTGCATCCCATCTTTGGCTTAGGAGGTAGACCGAGCTTCATTCTGTACTCCTTGTTGAATAGTTTTCTTGTTATTTTTTTTATGCTTCGCACAAGATAAGCAGAGTTTTCCATTGGAGCTTTGTATACAATATACCCAGTCTTTGGGTCAAAACACAGATCTTGGAATTGTGCATCTTTCTTAAATCTGATCCTCCTTGTTGCATTGATGTTTTCATTATTTCAATTTATCTACATAATTTTCTACTCCTTTCATAGTTCATCGAATCAATTTTTTTTGTGGAATATCTATATAATACACATATTATCGCAATATTCATCAATTTACTGATTGAGTAAGTTCCTGTCTGTTTGACAAGACCATTTAGAGCACTATGGATTTGTTTTCTCTAGCATGGCCCTCGCATGGATCTGTGGTTAAGATTGTGTACATGGATTTTTGTTTGGTATTTTCTAGAGATCGACGTTTTCCATCATTATAGTTCCCTCATTGAACACTTCGTTTTCATGGAGATTAGAACTGAGGTTTTGAACCATGGAGTAGAGGTTTTGATACAACACATCTTGATCATCATTAGGAGAGGGAAAATCATTTGGTGGGGAACTTGCTGAAGCAAGTTCACCACCCCAAATTTCACTTAAGATGTATAGAGCGTTATGGGGCCATTTACCGTTCAAGGATGTGTGGTAACTCTCTTGTTGCAAGTCCCTTTGACGTTCTGCTTCTATGGGTTGATAGTACCTTGTTTCATGATCACATGCAACGTATTCCATGTATAAAAGAAACATGCTTATTCATGTGAGAGCACAAAGGAGCATGTTGGGGACTGATCGGTCTGGAGGCAATACTATGTTACCCTCCAAGTCTCTCCAATGTAGTTGTTCATCTTGGTGGATAATAAAGGTAAAATTAGGTACATACTCATCGTGATGAGTATATACCACATGAAACTACTGAGGAACTGGCAGATCTTGGTTATGTGTATTATGCCACCGACCATCTCTTATGTTAGTCCTAGGTGGTGAAATGATATTATGCAAAGAAGAAGACATTTTTTGTTGTTCGATGTGCAATTTACCATTTTCTTATCTTTCCTTGATTAATCCTAAGGGTTCGTTCTAGCGTTCCAACGATATGGATGATTTCCTATGTTCTATGTAGTGCACAAACAACCAAGTCCCAAGTAATGGCACCAATGATGAGTGGCAAGGTATCCCTACACTCAACTGTACGAATACGAGCATTTCACATGCGATGAGGTCAAACTCCAAGGACTAAGTGCTTACGTGCTTTACAGGAACACTCAGGGTTAATCAATCATTGTCTTCCCAAACTTACTTGTATTGTCACAGTTGTATGGTTAAGTAAGTGTGAGGTATATGATTTTTGATAGCTTTTATGTCTTTAATGTCTTATGCTAATAAGGGAAGGTAAACAAAACTAACTAACTTACATTAACTATTCACTAACTAAGTTCTAATTTTTCCTAACACCAGTATATGTTCCCACTTACTGTACACATCCTAAACTAGTGCAACGCTGCTGGGATTACCAAACGCTAGTTGTTACTGGGTTGCCAAGTGCTACACGCATGCTTGAAGCAGTCGTACTGAGTGTACTTAACTAAGAGATTCAAATGTTGAGAGAGAGATTACTATTGGCGACTGTTTCGGATGCGATCGCCAACGAGTGTCCTTGAACAGGATTTAGGTGCTTGCTAGTCTTTGGGAAAACCAAGGCCCAGATACCTCAAAATAGAATTAGTAGTTAATATGAGTATCTTTGTGTGCTGTTTCGATGTGCGGTTATGAAATATGAAATGATTGTGTTGTGTGTAAACTACAAATGACTTATTTTAAAGAGATTTAGCCAACTTTGCCAAGTACTATGAGTTTTTGAGAGTTTCTATTTTTTTCAATTGCCTAGTCTACGTGGTCTTTATAGTACCTACTTGTAACAAATAAAATTTTGCAAAAACATTTGAGCACAACTCTACGAATCTACTTCTAATTTTCCCTAGAGAAAGAGATAGTTCCAAAAGAAAACTAGAAATAGAGCAAGATTCAATGGAAATAGACAGAAAACAAAATAGATTTGTTTGGACCTCAAATATTTAAACAAGGTAAAATGATATGAGTAAACAGTTCGCAATAAAGCTATCCCAAATTCAATATCTACGAATTTTTCAAGATTCTAAGGCTCAAATAATCAATTTCTTCAAGACAATCCTACTATCAAGGCTCAAATATTTACCAAAAAATTGTTGTGTAAACTATCATGTACAAGACTCCATTTTGGCTAGATAATGGATGTAAACAATTATATTCAATAGAACCTTCAAAAGACTTGACAATATCTGATTGAAATACCACGGAGATTCACTTTAAAGATAAAAAGAATCTATTTTGGTCCCATCAAAATACCAAATATTTTCTGAACCCTCTTAACTATTAAATCGTTCAACGGTATGACTACAAGAAGAGGCTCTCTTAGAACAATCTCAATAGCAGTTCTTATACATTGCACAATAATAAAATTTAATACTAAAATGCTCTTAAGGATTTTAAACACAAGAGCTTCTATGACAAAATTTTAACAAATATTTTCTATCGGGCAACAAGAACAATAAGAGCAATCTAAAAATCCAAAAATTACTTGCCAAGGATGATACTATCTAAACCACTAGCTAGAAAATTTAAACAAAATAGAAATATAACATAACTCACAGGACTATGACAAAGAGGCTAAAATTTTTTCTTTAGCAAGCCATCTTACAAGCAATCGTTCACAATGTGTGACCCCAAGTGTGTCTCCAAGTGAGAGCTCCCCAAGTGATCTCTCCTTCTTCTTATCCCTGAAGCCTTTTTATAGGGTTCAAATGGTAGTTACATCCAAAATATATTTGCTAACTTCTCTCCAAAGTAACTTGCCCAACAAGTTAGGAAGTATTAACTTAGGAAGTTAGGAAGTTAGGAGAAATATTGCAAATATTGGTTTTGTGAATAATGAAAATAAAATTAATAGCATCATATAATTGTTTAAAATTATAGCTCTAATAGCTTTTCATTTTTACTTGTTTAAAATTTTTAACTTTTGAATACTATTGAAGCCCTAGTAATTTTATGAACAAGGTGATGGTATAATATCTACCTTGGTGTAGACGTTGGTGGTAGCTAATCTATGTAAATTTATATAAATAATTTATTCGCACTTGCACCTGTGTAAAAGTGGCTGGAAATAAAAATTTAAATCCAAAATATGAGGTCTAAATGTGAAGGCATTGGGCTTGGAACTACAACCAAATATTTCCAAATTATCCAGCCCTACCAAAAATTGTTATCAACCGCCACCGTAGAAAAAGGCTCTACCATTGCATTTGGCATTATTGTTGTGTGGTGTTCAGTTGCTGAAGAGTGGAGGAGAAGGATTTTTCTTGAAAAAAAATGATGTGTTGAACATATGATCCTGAACATAGGGTTTCAGTTACCTAGACTTTGCTTTGGTTTTCCCAAAATTTTCTTAGGGCTTCCTGTGTTTTTTTTTCGTTTTTGTGAATTGTCTTCCAAATCACTACCATTGATTGTAGAGCTAGGGGTGAATGTGCCATGGATCAGAGTATCAGCAAATGACGGTGTCAGGTATGGTATGTTGAGAATGACCTTGTAATGGACAGAAAATTCTCTACATAGTGCACACATTGCAGAATGCAGAGAATGTCTAGGAAGGTGTCAAAGGTGGGCAAATCCAGCTACATATCGATGGAATTTTTTTTGAAACTGAATGTGTTGCTGCTTAAATTCATTGCGAAGCTCTAATTTTGGTTCCTATTTTGATCAAGGTGGTAATGACCATGAGAGCTCCTCCTCTACCATCCTTGTAACCATTTCCTTACAAGGCTCTATCATAATATGCCCGGCAGGGGCGCCACCAATCTTGGGGCCAAAGAAAACAGTTAGGCTCACCATTCTATTTTGATCAGATCATGTAAAAAAATAGAAACCGTTAAAGATCAGCAAACCCTAGCACTTCTGCAAAATCTACTGATGCTTGCAGATTAGCTGTTGAATCACCATTTCCACAAATTTCTTTGCATGCATTATTCTTTCTTGGTAAGTCATGAACTGAATCAAAGTATAGTTTTAGATTTACCTCTGCATCAGTACGAATGCATCTCCTTTCCAATCCATGAGTAATACCATAGTTTAGATCATTGTATTTATCATCATCTATGAGGATTGTTCCATTTGCAAAACTTTCATTTTCTATATTTAATTTTCAATTAACAATATCCTCTCCATCATTTTGCAAACATTCACTAATAATTTCCCCATTTTGTTATTCATACAATCTGTTGATTCTGATTTTTAAATTTTCATTTCCACTTCTCTTCTCTTATTCTTTACCAATATCCAAATGATCAATTCCTGAACATATTTTTAACAATGAAGAATTCCTTGCTTGTCAATTGATTCACCATTGGCACATTATCTCTTGCAATCTTCTATTTACTCTCTTTAATATATGCATTATTTCCATCAATAATATTATGGTCTCCCCTAGATCCCATAGCAATAGTATGAAATAACACATTTACATTCTCCCGCTCTTACAATAATGTTTAAGATGAATCTTACTATTCCATGAAATGGCCAAATGTTCCAACAATTACTTAACTAGGAAATCATTAAACATTCAAAAATAATTAATTACTAATTAGCTTAATCCATATGATGCAAGGTTTATCATAAAGTTCATCTTTATTTCCATACACAAATGTGTGCTCAGGTACAATTTGCTCGAATAAAGATCCGTTCACTCTATGACTCCTACTGTGGGCACACAGAAATTATTCTAACTCTAGAATGGTGAAACTGCAAGAGTTTGACTAAGGGTCTAAGTCTAACTATCTTGAACAAAGGGTGTTACCTCTTATTTATAGAAGATGAGGTAGGATGTGATATTGTGTATGGGATATCATGTGGCAGATGTGATATCATAGCTCATCAGCTATATAGTGTGCAAAGCAAGGATATGTGTTAATTTTGAAAAGCTTAAGGCTATAAGTAACTTGGTAGCATCTACTAATATTAAGGAGCCTTGAGGAATATGGATAAGGTACAACCCATGCAACACTTGGTTAAGAAAAGAGTTTACTCTAAGTGAACTATCCAATGCCAAGAATGCTTTGATAACATTAAGAAATAGTTGGTCCAACTACCCATGGTTTATCTACCATAAAATCATAAACCTTTTTACATTTAGCTTGCTATCTCTAACATGTACTTTAAATCTCTACTCTATCAAAAATTAAATGATGGAGTAGAGCTACTAGTATGTTACCTAAGCCATATATAATTACCTATGGGACCCAATAATTTAAGGCTAAGAAGTATTATTTAGCCCTAGTCTTCTCGTTGAAGAAGTGGAGACACTACCTCTTTAGGTGCCAAGTCAATGTCATATGCAAAGGAAAAGTATTAAGAGCCATAATAACCAAAATCTATTAAATTAGTTGAATAGGCCTTTGAAAATCCATAACAGCTAATTTTGATCTACACTACATTTCCAGAGCCTCAACCAAAGGTCAAGCTATAGTTGCACAACTCAATAGTTCCCCGATAGAAGACATTGTGGCCATAGAGCCTAAATTCCTTGAAGAGCATGTTAACATTGTTAATGAGGTACTTGAGGGAAAGGAGGCTATCATGCACTTTGATGAAGCTTTAACTACCCATGAGGCTAGTGTTGCTATAATCTTAACATCACCTTATGATGTAATCCAATCCTTCAGTTACCATTTTCAATTTTTATTTTCCAAAAAAAAGGTAGAGTATGAAGGATTAATTAAAGGAATGATGGTGTCCCATAACCAAGGAGCCAAGTGCCTAATGATAAAAGGTGATTCACAATGCATGGTTAATCAAATAATTTAGGTTTATGCATGTAAACCAAAACATTTACAACCTTACTATGACCTAGGTAAGAAACTAATGTAACAATTTATAGATGTTGGTATCTGACATATACTCCAAACTGGGAACACCTTAACTAATGCCATTGCAACCTTGGCCCTAAGTGTGATGTCAGATATGTTTAGAAATTTCTCTTCCTTAACAATGGACTGTGCTACTTCCATAACATAGAACACTGAAGGAATCTCTACAACCACTATTAATACTACTCCTCAAAATGAGTGATATGAAGATATCAAGTTCTACTTAATTCATGGTGAATCTTCAAAAATACTGATTGCTTCTCAAAGGGATTTTGTATGTAAAAGATTGAAACAATATGTCATTAAAGGTGATAGCACACTTTGTTGATAGTCCTATGATGGTATATTATTAGTATGCTTGGGAAAAACTAAAGCTTGCATAGTCCTTGAGTAAGTTCATGAAGGTGTAGATGGAGCACATATAGGACCTAGAGCCATGGCCATGAAAATTAGAAGATTAGGATACTATTAGCCTTATATGGAAGTGACTCCCTACTGATGAGTCATCATTTGGGGGTGATCATGATATTGCGTACGTGATATCGTGGCCTGTCTTCTCATCTATAAATAAGAGGTAGAAAGATGAGTTTAGGCATCTAGCTTTTAGTCCCTTAGCCAAACTCTTGCAGTTTTTCCTTCTTAGAGTTAGAATTATTTTCCAGTGTATGCCCACAATGTGGTGATTGTAATTGTACAACATCCTTATTCAAGTGTGACATACTTGAACATGCACATGACCAGAAATAAAGATCGAGATTACTTCATCATTGCAGCATTAAATTAGTTTAATTAATTAAATATTTAATTGTTCTTATTATTTACTACTTTCCTAGTTAATCTCTCTCACCCTTAAACTCATGTTAAAACATGGAATGAGTACGACTTGATTATGAGAATTTAAGTGTGACTACTTGGTAACCTAGCAGCGTACCTAGGATTTGTGCTTGGTAATCCCAGTGGTAGTCATGCATGAAGTCCAAGATTTGTATGGATAATCAAGGAATGGATGCTCATCGTACTTAGGCTAGATTAGATTCTCTCTCCGTCTCTCTTCTAGATTAGTTAATATTACTTTCCATTACCTTCAGGAGTAGCATTAGATTAGAAACCACATCATACACCTCACTTTGGACTAAACCATACATGACAAAGTTAATACTAGTCTAGGTGGGAAGACAACGAACTATGACCTAAGGCTAACTGTCTAGATGCCACAACTAGTCCGTCTATGGAGTTCGACTAGATCATGCATGTAACACTCGTATTCGTATGGTTGAGTGTAGGGGTACCTTTCCACTCATCATTGGTGCCATTACAGGGGACGGTGCTAGTTATCTAGATTAGTTATATCATACAAGGTTGCTGTAAAGGAATTAATGATACATATTTTAGAAGAAATAATTATTAAAATTCACACATAAATTCACACACAACTTCACAACCATGGCTCTCCTACAAGACTATAACAATGCCACACTTAGTAAGGAAGTTCATTGGAGAACCAATGAACTATATGACGATGAAGATTGGACTACACAACCTGAAGTGGGGGTTTCTTATAAACATGAATGAAAGCATCTTCATCCCAACACACAAAATCATAACTTACCTAATGACAATGAATCCCTAATAGCCACTACAAGCCTAATGCAAATACAAGAGGCTACTCGAATCTCATGTAGGCATCGTAAAGAGAGTCATCTACCCAAGCTTGATTTAAACAAATTTTCTAAATTTTTAGGAGGCTATGACTTAGATCGACATCAACATTTACAAGCCTTCTATGATGCTTGCACATGGAATAACATTGATAATAGTTGGCAAAAACTTAAGCTCTTTCCTATGACACTTGTTGACCAAGCAAAAGTATGGTATAGATCATTAAAACTTAATTCAATATGATGTTGGTCTACAATGGTAGAAGTATTTAATAAAAAATATCAAACCTATGCAAGAGTGTCAGCCTTGAGGAAACAAATACAAGAGTGGAAATAAGCAAAACATGAACCCTTGAACATGGCCTTAGAAAGATATTATGCACTATTAAACAACTATCTAGGCCATGGGTTCTCCAAGGAAAGACTAATGTACAATATCATTAATGGGCTTCGTGACATAACTAGAGAAACCTTAGGGATGTATGCCCAAGGTCAATTATATGAACTACAAGCCCATCAAGTCCAAGAGCTTATTAAGTGGGTAGAAAAATAAGAAGAGAAATGGCTAGATGGGAGAGTGTTGAAAAACATCAACGGGACCAAAATCTCAACTTAACAAAATTCCATGATCGTAAAAAGGAGAAATCAACCAATCTCAAGGTGGAAACATCATCTTTGCCAACACAACAAACATTAGAAGAGGTCGAGGCAAAGATCCATAAGATGTTGAAATGGACATATCAAAAGTGTGAAGAATTTATCAACATTATTGGAGATAGATTTTTAACAACCCAAGAAGTAGGAAAAAGTATTAGTGGACAACCAGAAAGAAGGGATAAGGAAAATAAGAGCTTAACTAACAATCATGCATATGAATGTATCATATGCATGTACAATCACCCCAAGGGCCAATGCCCAATATTGATACATTTATAGGAGCATTGGGGAAACACACTACATCTAGAGTTTGTACAAAGATACTATGTTTGATCATAGTGGCAACAATCCTATTCATGGGGGAGACCACCACTAAACTAGAGGCACCCTTCCTATCATCTGAACCTAAACACTTATCTTGTTCAACATCCTATTTCTCCAACTGGGCCAACGCACTTTATCTCACCATAGTACCATTCTCCTTAATACTATCAGCCCATACCTTCAAAACAACCACCACCTTGTGCACCTTATAGTCCTCCTAACTTTCAAAATTCTTACTTTTTCCCTCCTTCTACATCACCACCAATTGTTCCTAAGGTGTTTGCACCATAGCAACAACCCATGAACGCCACTTGTGTTACTACTACTAACAGCAGTGAGAGACCTCAGCAACATTGAAGGTGCCCTTCTTTAGAAATAATCCTAAGAAGGAATAACATAATTCTGAGGCCACTGCACCCTCCAACTCAGCATAAGTCCAACCTTGTGGTGCAGCCTTATCTTCAAACCCAACACCTCATGTAACTTCATCAGGGCCACCAACTAACACTCCAACACCCACATGGACCAATGAACAAATCATGAAAGGTAACATTCCAATCCTTGCATATCATCTAATGGTCCCAAATATCATAGTGGGTCAACTTATTATCTAGGAACTACATTGCACAAATTTCCCTACTATGATTACTATAATCAAGTGTGTAAACCCCAATGGGGTAAGTATGACTAGGTTCCAATACTTCCAACATGCAAGGATCCTCATATTTCATTTATTGATCCTTGCCATACCCAACCATTTAGTTATGGGGGATATCACCCATTCTAATAACAAGCAGGATTAATAACCATTTTTTATCTTCTTTGATTTTATAACTTTTTGTTTTTTAGATTTTAAATTTTTCAAATATCTTATTTTATCTTTTTATCTTTTTGTGTTTTTGTTCTTTTACATTTTTTATAAGTAATCTCATATATGAATAAAACACTCATGTGCATCATTGGTTGAGGTGTATTTTATGTTATCGTGTCCCGAGTGATCAATTATATGGACAGTGAGCCCATTACACCCACTCATCCACTCTACAAATAAGAGGTTTTGTTCAAAGGCATAGTGATATTCTTGATAGTCTTAAAACTTAAAATTAATTTTGTGTTCATTGTACCCGAAATGAAGAAGGATGGACCAAAAGGAAATTATTAGGGTGTGAAATCAAGGGGACTTGTGGATTCTCTTTGGTGACATTTGTGGGAGTTATCATGTAACATGGTCATACTAAGATCCTTGTAGATCTAATGAAAATGGAAGTAAGAGTAATAAAAAAGGGGCTCTCAAAAATCCAATGCTGTTCTAGGGGGTCCCACTGGAAAGACATGCACCCATGCCTGAAGGTTGGTGACTTCTCTGGATTCAATATTCAAAAAAAAAAAAGAAAAAAAAAGAAAGAAAAAAAATGAAAAGAAAAGTGCCACAAAAAAATCACTTCTCCCATGAAAAAAATTCCAAGTGATTGTATGCCTTGTTTCTATGATACTCTCATAGTTGTTCATCATGGGATGAAACAATGCGATGTCACTGGTTAGAGGAACGGACTTGGTCCTGATCTTGGAATGATGGGTTAATGATATGTTAATCATGCTTTTCACGCAGGATTCACTGTGCCCTAGGTCAGTTACCTCATGTCCCAATCTCTATGATCCCTTCTATACTTCATTTCATCTCACTATTTATGTAACTGTAGCTCATGTCCTATGTAACATAGAATTCTTACCTCATTCCATTGATATTTACATGTGTGTGTTTTATGGAGTTAGTGCAGATTACATTTAACCCTTCTAGTGCCCATGACACTTTGAGTGTGGTTACACAAGGGCATTATAGTTTGAAACCTGCTTTGGGGAGGATCCACTTGTGTAATTTTTTGTAATCTTCACTTATGACATAGCTCACACAAACCATTTCTTGCCCTCAGCATAATTTTTCATAATGTTCTTTCCCTACTATTATCCCTCTGAATTTCAATGTTCATATGTACCATTACATAGCCTTTTTCTCCCATCTGAGGTTTTATCGATAAAATCCACACCATCATAATTAATTGTGCCTTTTTAATTAATGAAATTACCCTAGAAACCTTCAACATGTATCACATGTCCTAATTTTTCAACATAGATTTTGAGAAAATATTTAAAAAATTTGATTTTTTCCCTTGGGCCTATNTTTCTCTACAACTTGCAAGTGTGACACCTTTTCTTTACAACCTCTATCTCACTCACTGATACTTTGATTTTAATTCCATCTAAACCTACTTGAACCTGGAGTGTTTAGCTTAGTTGTGGGGGAGGGACATCTACCGAAAAGTGCCTAACTTTTTTGGAATTTATCATCGCCCAAAGGACATCATATAGGGTAATTAGTTATAACACTTGGAATAATTGTGCCTAAAAATCATTTAATCCCTAGGTATATCGGGAAACTAAAATGGAAAACCACCTAATTCAAAGGACTCATTATTACAATTTTTTTGGGCAATATCACATGTGATAACATAAGATCATTAATTAAGAAAAGTAGTAAGGTATAACCTAACTTTAAAAACAACGTTACTAATGCTTATTCCTATGTGATTGTAGATGGTCCCAAAACGTGGACAATAGGAAGGTCCTACTCAAGGTGGAAGCAAATGATCTTAGAGAGGTGGAAGATAAGATCCTACTAGACAACATGTAGAACAATAGGAACAATCATTCAGTATTCATCAAGAAGATCCTCCTACCATATGGTTTGGGTAGGCTGAAGGAGGAGCTACTGCAGTGCCTAAATAGGGACAACATCTCACGTTGCCCCAAGATTGTGTTCAGGCCATCCATAAAAAGTCCACATTCACTGTGGTGATTTTGGAATTGAACTTTAAATCTTTTTCAGAGTTCACTCCTTAGGTCATTAGGGATCACCTCAAAGGATCCCCGTTATGGCCTATCCTCTCTGAAAGCGGTGCCTGGTACCTAGGAGAGACGTACCAATTTTGGTGCAATAGAGAGTAAGGCACCATTGTCAATATTTTTGGTGTGATAATTGATTTCTCTACATAGGAAATTTCAAAAGTGTTAAACCTTTCGAATATAGGGTCCAAATTTGCTCAATTATCCATCCATTTAGACCCCAATGTGCGATGAGATTGGTTGGAGAAGGCTTATGGTAGAGATAAAAAATTTGGTGAGTTGACGATGCAAGAGAGGATTTAATTAAAAATTGAAACATATCACCTCTTCCCCATGAAGGGCTTGAAAAGAATATCAATGTATGTGGCTAGAGTATGTCCAGTGCTGATGGGAAAGGTTACTGCTAACCTTCCCTATCTATATTTAGCAGAGATCCTAAGGTGGTTCGAGGAATGAAATATAGGGAAAATGGCACTGCCTTTCCCTTGTCTTATCAGAAATATTTGGCAACATGTTGGTATTTGGCGATACACCAATGATTTCCTTCATAAAGCCCAAACTCCTTCATAGGAGTAATTGCTAAAGGCACCAGCTCCAAGGAAAAGCACTAGAAAAGAGCTGGGACCAGAACAAGAAGAAGAATAGATGGTTGGATCAACTATAACTCAACTTGTAGGACCCAGCCAACATCCAAGCATGGGTCCCAACCAACAGTAGGAAGGAGGGCCTGGCATAGGCCAGGATCAACTACCACTACTGCAAGACTACAGACCATCGATGAGCCATCTTAGGGCCATCGCTGAGATGGTCAGTTGGGGAAGTCGTGCTAACACAAACCTCTTCTACATCATTGATGACATCATTCAGCCCATGGTCTCTTTGGATCACACAAGGGGTGAAATGTCTATTTACACAGGAGGAGGGTAAACTAGATGGTCACAACAGATCTTAGAAAATGTGGCATCTTTCCAAGTGCAGTTAGAAACTAGTGAAGGGGCCACTGTGGTGGTCATGCAACACCAGAATGTCATGGGAGCTGCAGAAGTGGTTATAGACCACATTAAAGAATATTTCAATATACCTTTTGTGCCACTAACAGATCTCACAGGGGCATGGGATGCTCAAACGTTGGGTGGAACCTTAATGACTCATGTGGAACATGAGGATGTGCTTGATTGATTGCTCCAAACAAGGCAAATAATGACATCCCTATTTGAAATCCCTCAAGATGTTATAAAAATTCATTTATACCTCATTTCCATGAAGGGAAAGTTTGTCTTAATAGAAATGGGGGTTGAGCATGCTGAAGCTAAAGTGTAGAAATTGCAAGAATAGCTCGTGGCCCTACAAGAATCACAGTGGAACCCTCTGTAATTTGTTCCCATAGACCAGCTAGATAATTTTAGAACTAAGAAACTAACCAAGCTAATAGCAAAGAATAAAATGGGGGTTGATGAAAAAGAGAAGGTTTTTTGGGATGCCTCTGTAGCATAGGTGCAAACTCATGTGCATATCAAGGCACTCAAGGCCTTACAAGAAGAAAATAAGTAGCTCGTTGCAAACAACCTTCAGTTGACCATTGTGGAAAAGTAGAAGAACATTCTCAAGGAACATTTTCATCAATTACAAGAACAATTCATCTAGGTCAACAGAGATGTAAGTTGTTTAGCCAGAGACAATTGAACCCTCTCGATGGAGGAGGTACACGTCATTCCTCAAAGGTTAGCTATTGAGATAAACATGTGGCAAAATGAGGCTAAATGACATGAGAAGCTAAAAGAGCACTTCTGAGATTAGGTGGGGATGTAAAAATAGATCCTTGAGAAGGATATCCATATGGCCAATTCCTAGATCAATGCTATCAATGATCAACACACTGATTGATGAGCCATATTGGACACATATGCCTTCGTCCACCAAGTGGAAGTTAAGAGCTAGGAACTGCATATTTAGGATTTGACAAAATACATGGAGTTGGAAAATTTTTGTTATGCCAACCTTTCCATGTTAATAGCAGGGTGTCCAAGGATAGAGCTTGAGTAGCAGGTAGCAACCACCTACGTGAAATACGAAGCAGAATTTTCAGAATGTAAGAAGTTGTTGGAGAAATTAGAAGTTGCAAATTCTGAACTTGAGGTGGTAAAGGCAAGCTACCAAGGCCAAAAGGGTGTTGCAGTAGATTTGGCTCAATGGTTAGCAGATTTTCAAGAGTAAAAGGTTAAAGCCAGAGCCTATGAGGAGGAATGACAGGTGTTCGTGGCTTGGTATGTCAAGGCCAATCAAATGTTTCCGCAACTACTCCATCCATGGGAAGTGCCAACTTCATCAAACATTGGAACATTAGCATGGATGGCACAAGATCCTTAGACTAAAGAGGAGAAGCTCCAAGCCATACTTCAATGGCATTAAGCCTCAAAAATTGGAGCACAAGATAAAGGGAAAACACCAATGGAGGAGCCACCGCTACCAGGAACTACATGAGTTCCAAACTTTTTGTAGTTGTAGCACATTCTATGTGTTGTGTCTTTGTTTTTTTTAAATTTCACACTACAAAATAATCCCATTTTCTCATCTAATCATCCCATACCTATCCACTATGTAATCACTATAACTCAAGGACACGTTTTCATTCAGTCATGGGGGTATGATGAGTCATCATTTGGGGGCGACTGCAATATCATGTACACGATATCACATGCCTAGTCATGATATCGCATACGTGATATCACGGCCTATCTCCTAATCTATAAATAAGAGGTAGACAGATGAGTTTAGGCATCTATTTTTTAGTCCCTTAGCCAAAATCTTGTAGTTTTTCCTTCTTAGAGTTATAATTATTTTCCAATGTATGCCCACAGTGTGGTTATTGTAATTGTACAACATTCGTATTCGAGTGTGATGTACTTGAACATGCACATGACCAGAAATAAATATCGAGATTACTTCATCATTTCAGCATTCACTTAGTTTAATTAATTAATTAATTAATTCTTCTTGTTATTTACTACTTTCCTAGTTAAACTCTCTCACCCTTAAACTCATGTTAAAATTCAGTATAAGTATGACTTGATTACAAGCATTTAAGTATGACTACTTGGTAACCCAGTAGCATACCTAGGATCTACGCTTGGTAATCCCAGTGGTAGTAGTGCACAAAGTCCAAGATGTGTATGGATAATCAAGGAATGGATGCTCATCGCACTTAGGCTAGATTATATTCTCTCACCCTCTCTCTCCTAGATTAGTTAATATTACTTTCCATTACCTTCAGGAGTAGCATTAGATCAGAAACCACATCATACACCTCACTCTAGACTAAACCATACGTGACAAAGTTAATACTAGTCTAGGTGGGAAGATAATGAACTATGACCTAAGGCTAACTATCTAGATGCCACAACTAGTCCATCTACGGAGTTCGACCAGATCACGCATGTAATGCTTGTATTCGTATGGTTGAGTGTAGGGGTACCTTGCCAATCATCACCTACAAAAGGTTAAACTTGGTGATACCTGTTAACAACACAACAACCTAATATATGTGCCACTAAGTTACAAACTAACCAAATAAATTGGCCATTCTAATGATAGGAGCTTGAAATTAGAATGATACCAAGAGAGGTAGAAGGAAAAGCATCACCATGACTTGAACAAGTGAAAGATCAAGGAAGGTGACTTGGTTCTCAAGGCTATTCATGAGCATGAAGAAAAGTTCTCAAGTAGCTAGAAAGAACCTTTCCTAGTCATCAAAGCCTATGATAGCAAAGCCTTAGATTGGTAAATATGGATGGGAATGAGTTGACCAACCTAGTCAACCATTCCTATTTCAAGTGCTATTACATCTAACATGATTATCTTTACATGTGTGAATCAAATAGCTAACATTGATATTTTTTACAACTAATAGCAAGAGAGCCTTAATAATCTCTCTCTATTTGTCATAATGAATGAATTACAAGTCTTTTAAATCTAATGCACATCATATAGATATTTTAATAATGTCCTAGTAGTAATCTATAGTGACCCAATTTGCTAGTTGTCCCATGTAGTCCTATGCAATGTATTGTAACAACATGTTTTCTTTATCTTATTTTCTTATCGTCTTAGAGTTGTGCTTGTAGGATGAAGCTTGGAAGTCATTGCAAAGGTGCAACTCATCAAAACATCTAAAAAACTACAAGAAAATTTCATACTATAGTCTTGTAACCTTTACCATAAAAATTAAGGTAGTATTTCATTGTAAAATATGTGGTTTGCTGCTCATAAGGTGTAATCTCATATAATTTAGCTTATTAGGGCTGAAAAAGCCTCATAAGTTACTTTTTCCTCACTTCCCAAGTGGAAAAAGCTATATTAGATATGTATCTCGGCTTGGTAGGGCTGAAAATACCTTGGGGGTTTCCAAATTTGGATTTTTCATGGTACTTTTGTTGGCCATGGCAATTAATATGTTGGAACAAATGGCAGAAGTGTATTAATTTATGGGCTTTTAAATGTCACATCAAAACCAACATATCTTTGCTAGGAGAAGTCAAGACCAACATATTTTTGCTGGGACACATCATGGCTAGTGTACTTCTCATGGAACTCAATGTATCTTTGCCAAGGCCAATGTATCTTTGGTGAAGTCTACATATATATTCAAATCTAGCATATATTTTTGGATCCTAGCATACTTTTGATGACCTTTATGCATCAAACTTACCAAAACTAGGAAAATAATTTTGATGGATTTTCACACCTATAATTTGTAGTAATTTATCAATAATCATGTTAGAGAGTTACAATAACATGTCATCACCAATAATCTTATTTTAAAAAATTCAACCACATTACAAGGAAATATATATTTAGCTTAGCATAGAGACTCTTAGAGCATTTCAAAGCCCCAAAGAGCCCAACACCAAGTAACCATTTTCTACACCCATCAAGCAGATCCATACCTATGAACTAGTGAATATTTTTGAGAGTGGAACTCTAAAGCACCTGATTCATGGAGCTGACTACAAGACACACTATACCAATTTTACCAAGACTACAACCATCTCTCACATAGCTCTTTATTCATTTAAAACACAAAACTTGTGCTTCTTTGAACTCTCTTGTATTTGCAATTATTGTTATTTTTAATAAATTTGTAGTTCATTTGCTTCATGCAAGTTTATTTTTTTATTTCTCTTAGTTGGATCTACATTTTACATTTAATTTTTAAAAGCCATTTCATGATTTTTATGTCCTTGGATGATTGAAGAGACCATCTAGGATGATTTAGATCCTCTTCTTGGAGGTCCTTGGAATTTGAAGTTAAACTCTTCCACATGAAATTTTCAATTTTTCTAGCACCAAATTTTTCAAGCACTACAATTGCTAGTGCTAGAAGGAGAGCCTCCACCCAAATTCTTTGCCTAATTTAATTTTTCCTTGGTAAAGTCAATTTTCACAAATCTGAAATTTTAAAATCCATATTTGGACCTACCCAGAAAACCAACACTACCATCCATCCTCCTACAACTAATACCCAATGTTTTAATTGCTACCAGTTGTGGTTTTTACAAAAATTTCATAGTAGTTGCTGGACTTTCAAAAACTAGCATATTTTTTGTAATGCAACCTGAAAATATTTTTTAAAAAATCTTAGCCTTTGCTCTTTCTACAGGCTAGCCTATATTTTCCACCATCCATTTCCTATTGTGAAATTTTCCATCAAGTCTCTTGGCAAAAGCAACACACCTTTTCCCATAACCCCAATGTATTTTCACCAAAATACCTAATGTAGTTTTGGTGAACCAATCATATTTCCCACTACCAAATAAAGCCAACATATCTTTTCAAGATACCCAATGTATATTTTGAAAAAATAACATATTTATTTGTTCTACAAAAAATTCCACAAGGAAAAAGCATCCAAGTGTAGTTTTGGCAAGATAAGTCAAGCTTACCTTTCCCATATCACCAACGCATCTCTTACAAATTCCTCAATACCTTTTTCCATGTAGCCTCGATCTACACAACCATCACCTACGATCTTCACCATAGCTCATCCCTTCTCCATACCAGTGAACCCCTCAATGGGATTCCAAGAAACCCAAACATCTCACAATTCATTTTCCCCCTTTATCTCTAAAATACCTGCTCAAACTTCATTTTTATTATTCAGTTCTCCTACAATAGTGATTACACAATCTTTGTCTTTACTACCATTCCCCATCGTGAGGTCACAAGCCTCCCAACTTATACCACAATGATATGTACAAACTCCAAAACCTTTTCAAGTGCCTCAAGGCTTGGATTAGGCCTTTCAAATGATCCAAGACCTCATAGAAAAGTTATGTAAACTTAAGAACTATACTACACAGACGGTAAATATAATAGACTTTTATGAAGGTGATCTGATTAGTCTAGTCATCCCAAAAATAACTCTATCACTAGGCATTCCTATACCATAATTCACTAAGTACAATGATAAAGGTGATCCCAATGCACACCTCACTAGCTTCCTCCTGGAGTGCCTATTACTATAGGGTTGACCTCACACAATCATGAGAATCCTCCCAATGTCTCTTATAGAGAAAGCATTAGATTGGTATTATGCATTACTGAGAGGATCAATTTCCTCACTAGAATACTTGATTTCACAATTTGTGAATCATTTCAAGTATAACATAAAATCAAATACCATGCTAGACTGATGGATGAAAATCAAATAGGGGTCCCTTGAACCTATTTATAAGGTCAACCAATGATGGAATGTTCTACTTAATGAGATTCCTCATAGTTGAAATTTACCTTTTGGTCATCTTCAAGGAGGTAGTTACCGATTTTATCAAGTCTAAATTGTATTAAATAGATCTAAATTGTATTACATAGACTAAGAACATAGAAGATGTTGTTGAGGCCAACCACAACCCCACCTATGTAGCGTAGAATAACCAACATAAATAAAAGGAAAAAGAGAAGGGAAGGAAAAACCATGTACCCATGGCCACTATGGCCAAAGATAATAAAAGCACAAAGGAGTTTGAAACAAGCAAACCCAAGGTCCTTACTATAACCAACCAACCATCGACATCAAGGGCCTCTACATCAAACAACAAAAGTTCTAACTTTGAGAAGAAATATCAATCAAAGTACACTAAGTTACACTAAGACCATATGAACTCCTTGATCAGTCGCTTAAGAGTGGCTGAATCCAATATAAGTAGATGATTGAGAATGCCCATAAGAGACATGATGGATTAAATGAAATTACAAAGGATCAAAATCTTACAACCAAGGATAATCCACCTATGCCCAAATATTTCAAACTTGACCATTTCTGCTAGTATCATCAGTTGCTAGGTCATAATACCAAATTTTGCATAGCCTTGAAGAATGACCTACAGAAGATGATAGACAATGGAAAGCTAGTGCTCAATGCCTCTAACCTAGTTAGGCAACAAAAATAGTCTATGAAAGTATACAAAAACCTATTTAATGACAACAATAGCATATACACGATAGCAATATTCAATTTTAGTAACAATTCAAGACCTGCATAGGAGTTGTTTATGATTTAGGTACCTCATAACAATGAAAGGGGCCCTTAAACTTCATCTAGTTCAAGGAATTCTTTTGTTGTATGGATACCATCATTAATGCCTCCTAAAGAATCCTTCCTCATTAGAGTACCCCCTCCTACTACAACCAAAACTAAAATCAAACAACATCTTCCTATGGAGGCCAACACAACGACTTCTTCATAGCCCAACATTAATAAATCACTAACTAAAAATGCAAGAATTCTAGGCCAAAGCCAAAAGCCAAAGATAAAAAGAAAGCTAAGGCATGAAACGAACTAGATCCACTAAAGGTCACTCCTATTTCATCCATTCCCATGAGCTTCAATTCTCAAAATGCTTCAACTAGTCAACCAACGAAGAACAACAAGCCATAAGGGATGGGGAAATAGGCCAAACCTCAAATCTTGTAACATGAAGATTTCATCCTAGGGTGACTAGAGGAAGTTAAAGTCAACAAGAGTGAGAAATCAACAACCCATAATAAAGACTTACTCAATGACATGGAATAGGTGAAATAATCATTAAAACAAAAGAAAAATTCTCTTAGCCTATATAACTTAGTAATGAATTTTGCTACACAACATGAAGCCTTAGTGAAAATGTTGAAATCCATCCATGCAGTGATGGTACCATCCTCACCTAGGGACAAAAATAAGTCAACAATGCTAGTGTTTTACAACAACAAATCAAAACCAACCCCTAGGATGGTGAGAAAATGAGGGTTCCTCTCTTCATAACTATAATATTTTGGCAATACAAGGTTCATATGATGCATGTTGATGATGGAGTAGCCACTAATGTTATACCTTACACCATCATTGAGTGGTTAGGCCTAGAAAAACACATGCAAAATATATCTACCTCCTCTCTTAAATTCTTTAATCAATCTGAGGTTGCAATAAAAGATTCCATCTCCTTGGACTTTGTAGCAGGTGAACAATTCTGCACAATAACCAACTTCTTGTTGGTGGAAGATACACTAGGATTTTCAACTCATCCTAGGAAGGCCTTGGCTAGCTCAATTACAAGTTGTTTTCTTATTTTTCCACCAAGAAATTTGCCTACTTTATGAGGGAGTTTAGATAATTATTCATGGTGATAGTGCAATTTCCTTAGTGGTCAACAACATTGATGTAGAGAAAATCTCTAAAGTGGAGTTTTAGGAAGAAACTCGTGCTATCAAGAATGAAGTGAAGAAGCCCAATAGAGCGTATGAGGCCAAAACTAACAATAAAAACAATAGATGCACCATAGGAAGAGCTCGCTTTCAATGTGGTTAACAAGGGAAATAGGAAACATAAGTGTATAATGGAAACCCTATACCTTTCCTAATTTTCCAAAGATTAGGAAATAGTTGCATGATTGAGCATATCCCCTACTAGCTTCCCTCTATGTTAATAATAGTGTGATCTTTATTTGTTATTTTTTATCCTAGTTTGAACTTTTGCTTACATGTATCATGTATCCTTAGTTTATGACTTGTGTTTATTTGTGACTTGCCTTTTTATGCTCTATCTTTTAAAACATAAAAATACTACAAAAAGTTTACAACTTGAAAATCCAAAAAAATAATTCTAAAACATAAAAATTATATAATGCTTTATGGTCCACTATGGCCTAAAATTAGCAACACATGACTTTCGAAGGCCTTATACTAGTAATACATTTTTAACCTTTCTATCCTTTATTTTTATTATAGACATTATATCTTGGTTTACATGTTGTTTTCCTAATTACTTTACATTCCACATGTTGTAAATATTTTAATCTTATAGCATTATATTTTACCAACATATCCTTATTACATAAGTAAAACATAAAATACAATTGAAATACATAAAACTAAAAATCCTACAACATATCGGAAAAACTTAAAAGAATAATTATAACCAGGATGTCAATAACTAAAAATGTTTCTCTCCTTAATATTGGTCCATGAGGGCAGCTCCCATGAAAGGGTAGAATTTTTTGCTTCCCCTAAAGCAATGGTGATCTGAGGAGTAGGGGAATTGGAAACCACTAGAGAGCCTTCAAAAAACTTAAAAGCATCCTCTATGTTAATTCCATTTATAGCCATATCTAATTTTCACCTTCCTATGGACTCCTTGTATAGCCATTGCAAGTCACTTTCTCTTTTAGCCTTGTATTTCTTCTTATGGTCCTTTTGTGCTTGGCCCCACACAAGGACCTAAGGATAATAGTCCCTTAAGTCTCTAACCTTTCACACCAGTAGGTCCATTTGTAGTGTTTGTTTAGTGTTGTTTCTAGCTAGAGAAACCTTACCATGGATGGCATTCTAGTAACGTGACCATTCAATCTCCTTAGTTCACAAGAAGTATCTATTAGCCACGTGGGCTTCTAGAAACTCCTTGCAGTCCATAAGGTCTTTGATCTCCTTAGCCTACCACTTGGTTTCCTTTTCCAATGCTACAACCCTTTACCATAGGAATTCATTACAGTGTTGGCATTTCCATGAAGTACTAGCACATGAGAGTACACATGTAGTGGCATTCTTGCATACCCTTCATGGAACATTCTCCACTTGAGGGGGGGTAGTGTGGACAACTTGTCAAGCTCAATGGTGTGACTAGGATCCTATCCAACCTTGGACATTGCAAACAATATAACAAAAATAAATACATAAAAATAGTAAAAATAAAAAATGGCCTAAAAATACTTTAAACCACTAAAATCATAAAACCATAACACATAAAAGACCATGAAACCAAAAATGACAAAGATGAATAAACAAAAAAATAAATAAGGTAAAGCATGCTAGAGTCCTTACCAACATCAAGAGTAAATTTTTTGTAACTGATCAATCATGTCTTCAACCATGCCATGTATAAACTTGATTTTGTCAGGAACTTCCATCCATGGTTTCATTTGAAATGCAGAGGTATATGCTTCTTGGTGAGGTTTAAGCATGACAACAAGTAGAACCATTAACTAAGGATCATGACCAAATTCCAACATGAAACTATAAGATACAACACATAAGAAAAAATCCATAAGTACTTTGAGGATCATTCAAGATGATAATGGAAGGTTCACCAAGCTATGAATCTTCAAATATGAAATTAAAGACATCCAATGTGGCATTGGATAGAGCTTCATCCTCATGCTTCTTGGGCTTCCCATTCTTGTTGTTTGCCTACAAGAACAAAAAAGAAAAAACCATAGAATGAACTAGAATAAAATGATAACATAATCATGTAATATAAAACATAGATAAAAAATAGCTTTAAAAAATGCAAATGGACCATACCTGTAAGCACATTATGTGCTTGGCCAAGTCTTATGAGGAGCCTCTTTTGTGCCATCTCCTCCACCATAGGCCTCTTTAACTTTGGTCTAGTTGCACCATTAGCCTCTAAATGCAATACCTTGTCCTTCTTAGCACTTCCAAGGGTAACTTGGGGTTGAATCCCCATGTTTCCAAGGGAAGGACAATGTGCATCACTAAACCTCCTAGTGATAACAGACAGTGAATCCCCCATATCCTCGACTAGTGGGTTTTGAAGCAAGGCTAGAACAATATGTTTCACCCAAGGTTTTGAGAATTGGAATGGATTATGAGTTACCCACTTTCCATCCTTCTTCACCATCAAGAATTGCATAAACTTCCTCAAGCATGCAGCAAAAAATGAAAAATGCATGTGAACTATCATCTCAAGGTTGATGCAAAAATTTTGGATTTCCTCTCGTAGCCCAAATACCAAGTGATCAACTCAATTGAAGTTAGCATCTTTACTATGGAAATTTTTCATGGTCCAAGCTTGTTGAATGCCAATAATATTTTTCTATGACAGCAATGTGGGAAACACCCTAGAGAAAAACAATGGATATAACTCCTTACCTCTATGACCTGGCATTGGTCTAGATGCAATCCATCATGATCATGATGAATGCTAAGACATTTTTCTATCTCCTTCCTATGGCCCACCTCTTTGTCTACTTTGGTGAAAACCTTTATTTCATCACGAGAGATGCCAAAGAGGTTGCTAAATGTAGAATCATTAATGGCCAAGGTGACAAACGCACCTTGAACGTGGATGATGAATTTCTTGACTTCTTTATCAAAGGAGTTGATGACATTCACCATCTTAGGGGTAAACATGGTTGGGATAGGACACATAAATAAATCAAGAAAACTTGCATTGGCAATCCTCTTGTAGATATCTCTAGGTGCTTGGCTAGCCAACCAATACTACACTAGATCTACCTCACCCCACTTGAGGATAAGTGTCTCCTCTGCACATCTTGAAGTGATTATGGAAATAGTGGATTTTTCCAGAACGTCTACAACACAATGAAAACAAACCATTAGGTTTTGCATAGGCACATCATACAAAACTAGAAATAAGAAACATAAATAATTAAAACTAAACTTATAGCCACACCACTAAAACTAGTTAAACACTTAAAGCCAAAGCAATCCAACAACTACACTACTAGAAAACGTTCACACTGTATAAATAAAAAATAAGAAAAAATAGTTAAAAAAAATACAACTTTTATTTTCACTTACTTGATGAAGGTAATGTGAGGATCTTAAGAGGTATACCTGTATGTGTGCTTAAACCTAGGAGGCCCCACCAACTATGAGCCATTCTATTAGCCAAGCACTTGAGGTAGGTTTGAGAGTAGCATGAGGTGTACCTTCTAAAGTCATATTTTAGCTATTCCAACACTAGGAGCCTCACTATTAGACTTATGGCAAAAACCTCCAATGCTTTGTGGGCTAAGGGTAAGATTTGGTCACACTTGATCAATCATTGGTCATCTACCCTATACCTGCAGCATGTAAACCAAACAAAAATTAATAAACCCATGTTTCCTAGTGAAAATAACAAATAAAACCAAAAACTTAGGATTATACTTACCCCTCCAAATGTTAGAAAGTGCTAGGAGGATTTTGGAACAAGATGTGAACACAATGACCTATCATCAACATGTTGTTGCCATTGTACTAAATAAATTCAGGCATATCCCAAATTTGGGATAACATACATGTGCCTAGAGTGCACATGTCATCATGAGTGTCAGTGTCATCAATCATGAACTTTATGATGAGGTTGGTAGAATGGGGTAGCAAGGTCTCTGCAATAATGGCTACAGTATCTAATGTCAAGCATGACCATAAAATCACACTAAAAATCTAAAGCAAGAAGTCTAAGAACTCTTTGGTCCCTAGCCTAAACTAGAGAGAACTATGATCCAAGATCATATCAGAAGGTAGACTATTGGATCCTAGTATATTTATGTAGCATAACAGGCCAACTAGCTCAACCACAACTAGGATGGACTTAAAGAAGGCCCTGCATAACCAATATATAGCCATTAAGACACTTCATGTAAGTAAGAAAAATCTAATAAATTTTAAGAAAAAATAACAAATAAAATGTCAAAATTATCATACAAAACCAAAGAAATTAAATTCAAGGCTGAAACAAGAAAAATCCAAAGTTTAAACTATTGACCCTTTGCATATAAAAATTAAGCAAAAAAGTAGATAACCTGTTGACAAGGATGGCAATTACATGGTTGAGATGTGTAATAGAATTACAAAATTTTATGAAAAGAATTAAAAATATGTAAACTAGCCTATAAAAAATTCAAATCCATCACTAATGGCAAAAAAATAGCTGTAAAAATTTCAACTCAAAATTAATGAAATTTTACTTAGAACTCCTAGTTTACGGTGAAACAACTATAGTAAAAACTCTAGGAAGGCTAAGCAAAAATTTCACAAAAAAAAAACTTCTAATAGCTATTGGAGACCAACATGAAACATGTAAATAGCCATTAAAATCCTTAAGCATAACCATTAAAAACATAGATAGTACCAATGCTACTTATATAGTTCGAGAGGCTTGTAGTTTCAGCAACTAAAATTGCAATTGTGTAGGATAGTCGACACAAATGTGAAATGATAAAATTTTACCAAAATTTATTTTCTAGGTTTAGGAAATGTAAATATATAAAATATAGAAAAAATTCTAGTGCAACATTTGCCAAAAAAAAAAACTTAGAAAAATTAACAAAGCAACCTAGAAACATTTTAAATTGTTTTTATAAAAACCCAATTTGCAGTGATACAACTACATGAAACCTTAAGAAAAATTATGGAATATTTCAAAAGCTAGTGAAAAACCATAGTCTTAAAAATTATCAAGAGGCTAAGATGCTGACTAAAAATTATTACAAGTGTCAATGCTGCTAATCTCAAACAGGTAAAAATTGAAAATATCACTGTACACAGGTCCATGAAAAAATTCATAAAAAATCAACCGTAGATCTGAAATCAGTGGTTCAATCACCAATGAAACTAATAAACAACATAAAA
This sequence comes from Gnetum montanum, assembly GCA_015680685.1. NCBI lineage: Eukaryota > Viridiplantae > Streptophyta > Gnetopsida > Gnetales > Gnetaceae > Gnetum > Gnetum montanum. The sequence continues at coordinate 171,259 of MNCI01002813.1, forward strand.
AAATCCTATGGCCATAGAAATTAAAAATTTCATACCAATTTCTTATAAAATAATTGAGAAATGGTGCTACTTTTTCAATAGAAAATAGTGAAAATGCATAGAATGGCTTGAATAAAAAATTCAAAAATTGGCATGGGAAATTCCTAAGTCAAAAGTAACAACATCAACACATTGGCACAACCTAGATACACCATTCAAGCCATTCAAGACCAAAATTTACTTAACCTATAAGCTTGGCCAATCCAAATTGCCTACAAATCTTGCCTCAAAACTCATAAAGAATAGTGAAACCAAGATTCTTGGCAATCATGCTAGTGGAACCTTATCCAATGATGGGCCATGGAAAGTAAGAAATACCTTTGGAAAAAATGTCTATATTTTCTAGGATTGGGTACTTTCTTGAAGAGCCTCTTCTCTTTGACATCTTGGATAAGTAGTTATTAGAACCTTTGAGTCTTCTTCTTCTTCAAGCAACTGCACTACCACTATGGTAGAAAATGACAAAAAAATGTTGGAAGAGAATGGGATTAAAGAAAAAAAAGTGTTCTAGAAGCCTTGATCCTAAGCATTTACTACAAGATATGGGCTAAGAAAAATGATTTGGACAAAATTACAATGTGAAATGTATTCCCACACATATGCATTAGTTCAAAAAATTCTATGTTCAAAATACTTACACAACTACTATTGAACTCCATGTTCATAAAAGAAAGGTAGGAAATACATTGGGTTTGTGTGGTGTTTAGTTCCAAGTAATCATTTAACCTTGGGTGATCCCCACAAGGCACCAACCAAGTAAACCACTAAAAATCATAGTATAATGGAATTTACAACCTCTAACAAAAGATACATTAGGGTTGATGCATGAATCTAAATTTTAAATATTGGGATGGGTTGCAAGCTATAATAATAGATAAGGTTCTACCTCCTAGCCATCCATAATCAACCAAATTAAGCCTTGTACCAAAATTAGGAATCAAGCCTGGGCACTGAAGAATTATCAATGCTTAAATGATAAAAAAAACACCTAGAAAGGTCATTCCAAGCAAACCTAAACTAGCCATGAGTAAAGAAACACTAGAAAAAATATATTTGCAAGGAATTATGATAAAATACATCAACCAAACCACCAATCAATCTTAAAAATACTAAATCAATCCTAGAACTCTAGCCAAAAACTTCAACAGCTCTAGAACCTTCTAAAACTTGGTAAGAGATCTCAAAATTCATAATTTTTAGAAAGGTATGTTGGTAGGAGCCAAAAATATTCTGAATACCATATCTTTGAAGGGATTAAGCATCAAAGAAACTAATGAAGCCTTCAATAGCTTCCAAAATTGCAAACCCTAGTCTTGGAGCCTTCCTAGAGCTCTTGGTAACCATAGAACCTCAACTGATAAGCCTAAAATAAGTAAATACTCATCCAAACATCAAAAGTGAATTGGGATAGACTAAAGATATGTTTTCCAACATATATTTTGTGGGAAAATCTAATAATGAACCAACCACTAGTCAAATCATCCTTGGAATGACTCCATTTAATCCTAGAACCCTGTTGAAGTATTTGACAAGCATCAAACCTTGAAATATTGAGTTAAAAATAGTTAAAATCAATACTCTCCTTGAAAAATACTTTGGAAACATCCAAATATAGATTGGAAATCATAGTTTTAAGGGCTTAAATGACCTCCAAAATTAACAATTTTATGCCTAAACCCTAGCCATGGACCCTAGTGCTCTTGAAAGCCAAAAATAGCCCAGTTGATTGACCATCAAAACTCCATGGAAATCAAAATTCCTTATTAAATATGTTAATTTATGCAAAAAATATTCTAGATAGCATGTCTTTGATTTGTAGTGTAGTTTTCATAGCCTTAAAACACTTCAAATGGCCTAAAATTTGATTAGGAAAGCTTGGAGAAGCCTGAAACTTTGAATCTTGGAATTAGCTACCATTTGGCCTTGGTTTAAGCATGAAAATTAAAATTTTCATTAAATATATGTTGGATACATGCAAAGATATGTTGGCCAATGTATCTTCTAGGTCTTTTTTTTTGAATTGATCTTACATCTACTCATTCTAGCCTCCAAATGATCATCCCACAACTGTAACACTGATGTGCTACCCTAGGAGACTCTTGGAGTCAAAATTGCATGCTTTACATCTCATGGAATCAATTTTATTTTAAATATATGTTGGGGCTTATTAAATATATTTTGGACAAAAAATATTTCATGCATAGGTAGCATCCATTAACTTCAGGAGTTTAAATCAACACCAAAATTGAAAAATTCCTATTCCTAGTCCACTAAACTAGCATTTGAAGAACTTAGGATGCTGAAATTGGCCCAAATAAAATCTAGAAATCACATGGATAGAAGATATATTGGAGCTTATAGAAGATATTCTAGCTAGCATATCTTTTGATAGGGCCAGCATGTCTTTTCAAGAAGGCTTCATTTTTACCTTCATACAGCCCCAAAATGACTTCCCTAGGTGCCCAAGCTCTCTCATCAACCTTGTAGCCCTCCACCATGGTTTGCTAATGCCTAAAACTGGAAAAATGTGACACCAATTGATCAATATTCATAATTTTTTATCACATGTTTTCCACCTTGGTTGGTTTGGCCTTGTTCCATTGTGTTTTAAATGGATTTTACCTTACTATGAATTATTGACCTTCATTGTCATATAATTTGATGTCATTTGGATTTGATTTCATCATTTTCCCATCATTTGGCCTAGTTCCATGAAATGTTTCTATCATTTGGCACCATTTAACCTTATTTGGATTGATTTAGCATTAGTTGATATCATTGGACATTAGTATGACATTGTTTGACCTTGCTCAACATCATTTGATGGGGATAAACCATCATTTGGCTCTCATTTTGCCTCATTGGTTATCATTTTTCTTTATTCTACATTATTTGGCCTTTAGTTCATCTTATTTATCTTAGCTTCTCTTCTATTACCCTTGTTGACCTTGCTTTAACCTTGTTTGACACCATTGAGTGGGGTTCAACCATCATTTGGTCCCCTTCAACCATCATTTGGCCTTATTTTACATATTTAAGTCTTTCTTTCATCCTACGTACTTTAAACTACCTCTTAAAACCTTTGTTGACCTTGTTTAAACCTTATTTGACCATTGATGTAATGTATTTTGGCTTATTTATGCATTATTACTAGAGTATTTTGCATTGATTCAACATTATTTTCTCATTTTATCACACAAATGCCACTTAATGTGCTTATGGTTAATGTGTAGTATTGGATTATAGAAACTTGGAAGCAAATTAGTTTACCATTGAAACTAAGTTGGCCTCATGGTGATGTTGAATGATTCATTAATCTCAATTACTTAAATCTTGAACCTGAGAGCCCAATCAACCACATAGCCTCCATAGAAATGCCTCTTGAATGGCTGAAACACCTAGTTAAAACCCTTGACCTTGAGGCTAGCAACATTACCAAATACTCTCTAGTTGAGGTTCCTATCACAACACACAATGATGAGGAGAAAACACTAAAATTAAGTTCCTTACTAAAACCTGAATAGGTTCAAGACATCACCCAGGTCCTCCAAGATAACATTAAGATCTTTTCTTGGTCATATGAAGATATGCTAGGCCTTGACCCATGTCTAGTGCAACACAACATCATACTAAACCCTAGTATTAGGCTAGTTAAGTAAAGTTTTACAATATTATATCATATTTAACCTTGGTAGTTTGTGATGAGATCATAAAAATTGTATCAAGATGGTTTCATTCAAGCTATCAATGTTACATTGATTGGGAGTCTAACATAGTGGTAGTCCCTAAGAAAAATGGGAGTATAAATATTTGTAATGATTTTTGAGACTTGAATAAGGAAACTATTAAAGATATCTTCCTTTACCTAGTATTAACCAACTTATCAATACTATGATTAGACATGCCTTGTTATCCTTCATGGATGGTTCTCAAGATACAACCAAGTTAGGATTAACCCAGAGCATCAACTTTGTATGATCTTCATGACCCCTTGGGGAATATTTTCCTACACCATGATTCCCTTTGGTTGAAAGAATGTAGGCATAACCTATCAATGAGAAATGACCTATATCTTTAGTGATTACATGCTAGGTTTACTTAATGACTATGTAGATGAGATAGCTATCAAATCTAAAATGGCTAATGACCACACAGATGACCTTGACTTAATGCTTAAATAATGCCTTAATACAAACTCAAGTTTAATCCTAAGAAGTGTGTCTATGATGTTAAAACTAGTAAGATGCTTGGCTTTGTAGTGTTTGAGGTAGGAATACCTGAAGATCATGATAAGGTTAAGGCCATAACCAACTTAGTAGTGCCAACTAACCTTAAGGAGCTTTAGGGACTGGAAGGTAGATTGCAATTTATCCATAGGTTCATCACCAATCTCACAAATATGTTATAGCCCATGCAACACTTGCTTAAGAAAGAAGTTCGCTATGAGTGGATGGATCAATGCTAAGAAGACTTTGAAAACCTTAAGCAAGAGTAATCACAACTACCCATAGTTTATCTACAATAAAAGGATAAATTGTTTTACATCTACCTTGAAATATTTGACACATCCATAATCTTTCTACTCTATCAAAAATGAGATGATGAAGTAGATATGCCCATTTACTACCCAAGTCATGCATTAATACCTATGATACTCGATACACGAAAGTGGAGAAGTATTGTCTAGCCCTAGTCTTCTCATGGAGGAATTGGAGATACTACCTCTTTATGAGCCAACGTAATGTTATTTGCAAGGATAATGTGATTAGATCCCTAATTATTAATATCTATAAAAGTAGCCAAAAAGCCCATTGAAAAGCCATAACAGTTGAGTTTAACCTACTTTACATCTCCCAAGTTTCAATGAAAGGTCAAGCAATAGCAGCACAACTCACAACTTCCCTAGTGGAAGATCATGTAGCCATTGATCCTGAATTCCCTTATGAGTATGTTAACATTGTCAACAAAGTACTTGAGGGCTATGAGGCTATTATGCACTTCAACAAAGCTTCAACTACCCATGGGACCAATGCTAATACCATCATAACATCACCTTCTATTGTTATCCAGCCCATATCTTACTATTTTCAATTCCCATGTACCAACAACATGGCAGAGTTTGAAGGATTAATTAGGGTGTTGGTTGTAGTTCATGGCCAAGGAATCAAATGCTTGATGATAAAAGATGATTCATAACTTGTATTTAATCAAGTGACATAGGTTTATGCATGTAAAGCCAAACATTTACAATTTTATTATGACCTATTTAAGAAACTAATGCAAAAATTTACAAACATTGGTATCCAACATATACCCTAAACCAAGAACACCTTAGTTGATGTAATTACAAAATTAGCCCTAAGTGTGGTACTTGATGTGTTTAGCAAGTTTCCTTCCTTAACTATGAACTATGCTATTTCCATTACATAGGAAATTGAAGGTACCTCCATATCCACTATTAATACCACTCTTCAAAAAGAGTGGTATGATGATATAAAGTGCTACCTAATGCATGGTGAACCTTGGTAGGGCATGAATACTTCTCAAAAGGATTTTGTACATAAAGGAAATTTTGATTTCTATTTAGGGTGTAGTTTGCTTAATTATTTTTTCCATTTTACTATTTTTGTCCAATCACAGGTTGCGGTGAACTCATGGCCTGGTTTCATTTGAAATTTATAGGGTTCACAAGTCATGATGTCTTCATTGTCAAGTCACAACCAAGATTTTCTGGGGCTCATAGTGGGAGTTTAGTTGGGAACAAGTCACATTAAGTGTGCATTACAGTCGCAATTGTTGTTTTAGCTTCTACTTGGACACCAAGGCTAGGGTGAGTGACAACCAGGTTGCAGCCCACTCATGGTGAAGGCCATAACCCCACCACAAATCGTGGGTAGGTTGTGACTTGGAGAAAAGGGAAGACCATGAGCCAAAATCAAGTCATGATGGTCTAGTAAGGTATCTAATGAATTGTGAAAGATGTACAATGACTAATTCAATTGATAGGTGCACCCCTGGGCTATGCATTGAGATAAATATATGTCTCTGTAGTTGTGGTTGTGCTGTATTTTAGGAAATATGTTGAGAACAAGTTAGAATCCTTCACCACAAGTGGTATGTGTGCTTGTTGGGGCTATTATGTGTGTCTTGTTATATGGCATGCATGTTTTATAGGATCATGATGCATAAGTTGTTGTGACGTTAGGCTTGTTGTATACATGATATCTAGATATGCCTTGTGATGCATTTGGTATATCATAATTCCTATTAAAATAAAGCATAAAGTGGTAGAAGTTAGTCAATGAGGTTATAGGATCATGTCCATTAATATCATCTTTGGGAAAACACTATTAATATCTTTAGTGTTTATGTATGTCAAATTGATTTGAATCATCATGTTAATAGGATCTTTTGGGATTCTTTGGATAGGCTTATGCAACAAATCCCAAAACATGAAGGTATACTTCATGAACGAGATTTCAATGGGCATATGAGAGCAACAAGCATAGGTTATAATTAGGTTCATGAAGGGAAAAAATTAAAATAGAAACATGAAATAAGGGAGTCTATACTCAAGTTTTCTTAGACCTATGATCTTGCAGTAGCTAATACCTATTTCAAGAAAAGAGCTGAATACTTGGTAACTTTTAAGAGTGGACACAACCTAAAACAAATAGACTACGTCATGGTGAAGAAAATATATTGAAGAACTTGTAAGAATTGTATATTCATTCTAGGAAAAAGCCTTACAAATAAACATAAATTTATAAAAAGGATCATCACCTTGAGCCATAGTACTCACCTTGCTAGATGAGGTCTCAGGAGCAACCAAACATAAACTTATGGTCCCAAATTTGGCTTTTAAGAGTTAAGCAACACAAATCATAGGAAAGGAGTACCTTGTACCTTGAATAAAATGGTAAAATCTTAAAGTCAAAAAAATTATCTTGATTTAAGAATTGATCACTCATAAAAAGATGTAGTTGACACCATTTTTTGTGGGCAAGGCTAGGATAATTATGATGATAATTACTCATAGAAAGACCTTGGGATTTGAAATCAAATTCAACTGATAGTTGGATTTAAATGAAAAATTGTATCAAGAGGATAGAAAATAACATTCCTCATATATGAAAAGGGAATAAATATAGATGATAGTAAAGATCATGGCAAAGAATATAGTGAACAAGACTAAACTTAGTACTTTTGATATCTATATGAGAAGCTAGAATGTAAGGAAGATAAAGAGATAAGAATTGAAATAAGATGGGAAATAGTATTGAACATATCAAAGATACCAAGATAGATGAACAAAGAATTTTTTTGGAACAATGTCAAAATCTATTTTTAAGGGCTACTTGATGAAGAATCACCAGAAGAATGAAGTTGATTGCATTGAAATAAACATTGGAATATTTGAATCTATATGTATATATATATATATATATATATATACCTTTGAAGTAAGAAAATCTCTTACAAAAGTAAATAATAATAAAATAATAAGCTTATATGGTATTCTCTATAGAGGTTTGGAAATTGATGAAGCCCAAAATTCACCCTTAATACGTTGTGCATATGGATATACGTATGTGCAGCTCCTTTTGTGGTTTTGCAATCAATGCATAGACACATATATGCATACAAATTTTAAAAATATGTCTATAAAAATGCAACCTAAAACACTAGAAAAGATAAGTTTCATTAGTTATTGCTAGAGTCTTGGAGTTGTACCATGTGATTTCTTATCAGCTGGCAAGTGCTCACAATGTGTATGTATTGAATAAATTGATGAAGTCTTTATTTGAGTGGTTATGCCTACATGTACTCATGTTCAACAATAATGATCCATATTGATTTTTTACATATTGCAACATTTTGACTTTACTTTAATTTATATTTTATGTTATGTTTTCCATGTAATTTATTAGTATAATTTCCTACAATGTTTAGTTTTATAATTGCAACTAGCAATGAGATAGCCACAAAAAAATAAGACACCAGGGTTGTTAAATAAAAACATTAACACATTGGACACATGCATGGAACCAATTGAGAAATTTGTAAACTCTTATGTTAAAAAGATGGAAGAACTAGAAGAGCCTAAGTATAAGCTTTCATAATCTAGATATATTCAAGAAGAACAGGTGGCTGAGGAAAGCTAAATATTCCAAAAGAGAGTGTGCCTAAACAAATCAAACTAAAAACACTTCCAAAATCATTAGAAAATGTCCCTAGAAAATGGCAAGCCTATCATCATTATTGTGCAGCTGACAAAAATAACTAGAAAACAAAGTTGCTAGAAATAGTGAACAAATAGCCAACAACAACTACTTGGTCCTATGATAAAATCTCAAGGCTTGATCCATATATATGCCAACATTGCATATATAAAAATCTAGTAGTAAAACCTAGAAGGTTGCCTTAATGTAAACTAAAGCCCAAGCTAAAAGATGAAATAAAGTAAGAGATGAAAAAATTCCTCAAGGTTAGGTTCCTTTACATAGTTGTTTATAGTGAGTGGGTTAGCCAAATCATCATTATAACAAACTAAGTAAGTAAATGGCATATCTACATTGACTTTAGTTTGGTGAATGATAACATGTTCAAGGACCATTTCCCTTTATCATACATGGACCAAGTCATGGACACCATTTCAAAACACAAATACTATAATTTTCTAGATAGATACAATGGTTACAATTAAATTCAATTAGCTCCAAAAGACTAGCCCAAGACCACCTTTACCAATCCTTGGGGGAAATTCATATATAAAAGGATGTCATCTAGGTTGTGCAATGTCTCAACTACATTTTAAAATTTAATCCTCAACATCTAACAAAAGCAAATTGGCAAAGGTGTGGAAGTCTTTATGGATGACTTCTCCACCTATGGATCAAACATTGAGAAAGCATTAGATAATTGAATAGGTGCTAAAAAAATGTCTTAAGTAAAATTTGAACTTGAATGGAGATAAAAGTCATCTAATGGATCAAGAGGGCATTGCATTGGGGTACAAGATCTCAAAGAAAAGCCTAGAGATAGGCCTAATAAAGATTAGGATAATCTAAGAAATCATGCAAAGGCCTCAGCCTATGAAAAATGTTGGGGAATTTCTTAGGCACACAAGGTATTACAAGAAATTTATTGAAAAATTCTCCAAGATTGCTAGATCATCAATGGAGTTGCCAAAAGGGACGCATCATTCATATGGACCAAGGAATATGAAAAATCATTCAAGAAACTTTAGTAGAAGCTTAGGGAAATCCTTACACAACTCTATGATCAAAGAAAGGTCCTACTACATCCACTACATTGGTAGGAAAATAAATGATGTACAACCAAATCAAATTACCACTAAGAAAGAGCTAATGATGATGGTGTATTCTTTAGATAGTTTTAGACACTACACTTGATTATTGATGAGTGGCAAGGTACCCTTACACTCAACCATACGAATACGAGCATTACACACACGATTCGGTTGAACTCCAAGGACTAAGTGCTTACGCACCTTATGGAACACTTAAAGGTTAATCAATTATTGTCTTCCTAGACTTGTATTTTCACGATTGTATGGTTAAGTAAGTCTAAGGTATGTGATTTTTATGTCTTTTATCTTTTTATTGCCTATGTTAAGAGAGGAAATGGTGAAGAGACTAAGTAACTAACTTTTACTAACTAAGCTTTAATATTCCTAGCATCAGTATCTATTCCCAATTGTCGTACACACCCTAAACTAGTGCAACACTACTAGGATTACCAAACGCTATTCGTTACTAGGTTACCAAGCGTAGCACACATGCTTGAAGTGGTCATACTAAATGCACTTAACTAGGAGTTGAGGGTTGAGAGAGATTAATTATTTAAGAAATAATTTAAGAATTTAACATTAATTAAATCCTAATTAGCTTAGTCCATGAACTACAAGGTTTATCAGAAAGTTCATCTTTATTTCCATACACAAATGTGTGCTCAGGTAAAATTTTCTCAAATAAAGATCTATTTACTTTGAGACTCCTACTACGCGCACATGGAAATTATTCATCTCTAGAATGGTAAAACTGCCAAATTTTAGCTAAGGGTCTAGATCTAGATGAGGAAACAAGGGAAAGCTATCTCTTATTTATAGAATTGGTGATGGGCTACAATATCATGTATGTGATATCGTGGCCCATGCAATATCGCATCCCATCATACCCCCATGACTGAATGAAAGCTTATCCTCGAGTTCCTTACAAAATATTGGGAAGGTATGGGATTATTAAATTGAATGAAACTAGTGATATATGGGGTGACATGTGAATGGATCATCATTACAATACATGACAAAATTGAGTGTTCATAACAATAAGAGTGAACACTATACATATTTGACATTCAGCCTTATTTAACAGCTAGAAGGGAAGAGAAAAGAGAAGGGAGAGAGAAAATAAGAAATAGGAAGTCTATTGCTGCCGATGCCAAGATTTCGCTTTTTGTTGTCCATCCATAAGTGCACCATCAATCTCACCCCTTGCATAACCACTTCAGCACTAGTCCATTCCAAGTGTTTCCTCTAGATCCCATTTTTTGGTGTATGATTGTCATTTGCACACACAACATAGTCTTATATTAGCAAGGGTAAATGAATCATAATGCAATTTATACCTTGCTTCGGTTTAAGGTCCATTGGCTGAGTTGTGATATGGTTGATATAGATCTAGAGAAATAGTACTGGTGACTACCTGAGGTTAAGAGACAAAATCGAAAAAATTGGACCAAGACCTCCATGACTAAGAGCGAACCTCCAATAGCGATAGAATGGAAAAAAATAAGGAATAAGAAGGATGGAGAAAAAGAAACAATAGCCACATCAATAAAATGGATGCCAAATATGGAGATGAAAAAAATAGATGGTGATTGTGGAAATGTTTAAAGGAAAGAAATTAATGAATGCACCAAATAGGAATGCTAGTGGATCCTCCCCAAAGTAGGCTCATGCCCTTAATGCCCTGACAATCCCACATTCAAAGAGTTTGTAGGCTCTAGGAATGTCATTTGGAGACAAGAGTTAAAGTCTTAACCACAAGAATTTACCAAGAAGAAAATAATGCATCCACCAAAATATAGACTATTGATACAATTGGAAATGAGGTGATGAATAGGGAAAGATGAAAAGAAGAAAATGGAATGGAATATCAAGAACAAGGTGGTGTACAACCCCTTGTGTGTTGATAGTTAATGTGACTTAGTAGATCTCATTCCAAATCTATCCTCAAAAAAACCACATTTAGTGACTTTGCATTAATACATTCAGCTCATCCATCCACTTGAATTAAAAAGAATTCCTTCATCAAAGAGCCACTACCATTCTGATGAAACAAAGGAGGAGAGAGTAGGAAGAGAGAAATGCCTTAGTTAGAGGAAACATGTTTATTTTAGTTTCATAACCAGTGCTTGTAGCCCAAGTGATTATTTTGTCTAAGGGATGTGCTTTGAATCCTCATTTTTTTTTTTTTGCATGAGAACCACACCATGCAAAGACTTATTATTTTTATTTTCTCAGCTTCCCAATAATGGGGCAACATCGGAACGGTAAGAAAAATCAAGAAGAAAACATACAAGTACCCAAGAGAATGGTTAGCACAATTGCATCAAATTCCCTTGAAGTCATACCCTTCTCAATCCTTGAGTCCTTCCTTAGTTTGAGAAATTCCCAGTCACTGATTCATTGATAGTTCTTATTATTGAGAAAGGGACTGTATAATTCCAAGCCAAGAGAGACCATAGAATTTTATGGATGCATGGATGATGTGGACTCATTGCCTATTATATCAAAATAACCATACCTTAGTATCAACACCATAACTTAAGGGTAAAAACCAAACATTGGAAATCAATGGAATACAGTTCATACCACCATCAAAGCACTTATTAAGTGACAAATCAAACAAAGTAATCAAACATACAAAGAAATGAAAAATTATAAACGATGTTGTAAAAAGAATAAGAAAAGTTAAAGAAATTTTTAAAACAAAAATGTGTAAAAAAATTGTGTAAAACAAAAATTTAAAAAGAATTGAGGGCCTCAAATGATTAGAATAGGTGTCCATCTCCCCCATGACTAAATTGAAAGGGAGAGATACGAAACAAGGAGCGAGGTCATCCTCTCTCAGAGGTATTATGTACACTAGCTATTCTAAGTTCATGGAAGGGTTTGGTTTGTTGCATATTGACCAATAATCTCTTATCAGGACTTTTAGGTTTGTATATGGTCATGGCTCCTAAGGGAAAGGTTGTGTGAATGATGTAAGGTACTTCCCACAATGTTTGAAATTTCATGCGTTGGGGCACATGTGTGGGGTTCAAGTAAAAGACCTTATCTCCTGGTTGATACTTAACCTTTCATATCTTTAAGTCATGATGTTGTTTATTATGTGCCTTGTGCAACTCATTTGATGACAAGGAAACCAATCAGTTTTCTTCTAGCATGTTTAGAGTTACCAATCTTTGTTTTTGTGCTAGATCAAGGTCAAGGTGGAGGTCACATGCCATGGATAGTGTATAGAGCTTGGTTTGAATTAGAAGCTTTTGAAGTTTTCCATACACTAACTCATAAGGAGAGTACCCTGTAGGGAGTTTCCAAGTGGAGCAGTATGCCCAAAGAGCATCATTCAGTTTAGTGCTCCAATCTCGCCTATATTTTCTAATTGTCCTTGTTAATATTCTAGTAATCTCTCAATTAGTAACCTCAACTTTGCCATTAGCTTGGGATGAGAAGATGTAGTTAATTTATGTTCAACCTCTAAGTGTTGCATCAATTTTTGAAATGTTGCACCCATGAAATGTGTTCCATTATCCAATATAAGTGCATGTGGCACACCAAACCTATTTACGACTTGTTATTGTACAAATCGTGTAGCTGTAGATGATGTATAGCTGTTACAATAGCGACTTCAGCCCATTTTGTTATATAGTCAATAGCAAAAATGATATAAGCTTTTCCATTGGACATTGGTGTAATGGGCCCCATAAAGTCTATTCCCCAAATGTCAAAGGGTTCCAAAGGTTGAATCCATTGTTGCAGACTCTTCATTCTGGCAGACATTCCTCCATCACATTGACAATGCTCATAGGATTGGACAAAATGATGGACATTTCAAAATAGTGTTGGCTAGTAATATCTTGCAAGCAAGATCTTAATAGTCGTTCATCTCCTTGCATAGTGACCCCCACAAGGGCCCTCATGAGCATCCTGGAGAACTCTTAGTTGGTCCACATCGGGCACACACCATCGAACTAAACCATCAGGATAGAATTTGTCAAGTTGTCCTTTGATCTCCATGAAGTACTTGGTTTTGTGAAGAAACTATTATTTCTTCCTAAAGTCCAACCCCTGTGGTTTTTGTTGGGAAAGGAGATAGGTGAAAATGCTACTGTACCAATTCATTCCCATGGGTTGGTTATTCACTACACTAGCAAAGAGGGCCTTGTCGAGAAAATGATCAGATATGACATATTCATCCTCTTTGCTATCCCAATGCAGCCAAGATAAATGATTTGCAACTACATTCTCGGTGCCCTTTCGATCTATCATTGTTAGATCGAACTCCTGTAGGATTACCAGCCAATATATGATATGAGGGCTAACTATTGGCTTATTCATGAGGAACCTAATTGCACTATGATCCATATGAATGTACACTTTCTAGCCTAACACATAGTGCCTAAACTTGTCTAGTGTAAACACTACAACCATTAATTCATTTTCTATAGTTGTATAGTTCAGTTGTGCACCAGAAATACTCTTACTTGCACAGTGGATGTAATAAGGGAATTTTTGTTCATCTAACTATGTTAGTACAACTACTAAGGATTAATTGGATGTGTTAGTCATTATATGGAATGGTTTGGACCAGTCAGGGGCTTGTAGAATGGGAGTTTCTACAAGCCTTTGTTTCAAAGTTTGGAATGCTCGTTCACATTCCCTAGTCCATTTGAATGATGCATCCTTCTTTGTTAGTTCTACAAACGGTTTAGCAATATTGGAGAAGTTCTCAATGAATCTCCGATAGTAGCTAGTATGTCCAAGAAATGACCAAATGTCTTTCACATTTTTGGTTGTCGGGTGATTCCTTGGATGATCCTAACTTTCTCTAGGTCTACCTCTATTCTTGAATGTGAAATTTTATGCCCAAGTACTATGCCCTCTTGGACCATCAAATGGATTTTCTAACAATTAAGCCTTAATTTGGTTTCTACACATCATTTTAGCACTTACTCTAGTTGGTCCAAGGCTTGATCAAAGCTTGTCCCATAAGTGGAAAAATCATCCATGAAGAATTCTACTTCGTTTCCTATTTTTCGTTGGAATATTCTTAGAACTAAATGTTGAAACATGGTAGGGGCATTGCACAAGCCAAATGGCATTTTTTTATATGAAAACATTCCCCAAGGACTGGTGAACATTGTTTTGGCTTGATCTTCTGGTGCTATCCATATTTGGTTATATCCACTATACCCATCCAGAAAACTATAATAGTGATGCCCTACCATAGTGTCCAAGACTTGGTCAACGAATGGAAATAGGAAATGATCCTTGAATGTTGTCATGTTTAGTAGCCTAAAATCTATACACACCCTCCATTTTCCTCCCTTCTTAGGTATGATCACTAGAGGGCTAAACCATTCACTATCAGCAATGGGGTATATGAACCCAGCCTTAAAGATCTTTTGTATCTCTTCTTTTACTATTTGTTTCAATTTAGGGTTCAATCACCTCTATGGTTATTTTCAAGGTTTTATGGAGGGGTCCATGTAAATCCTATGCTGGCATATCCTAGGGTCTATTCTAGTTAACTCGGGGTATGACTAGGCAAAGGCTTTTGACCACTTGTTTGGGAAGAAATTTTGCATTGATGATTAGTGATTTTCCATTTTCAAGGGTCATATACTTCAGACTAGTGGGTAATGATTTCAAATCAAGGGGCTCTTATTTAAATCTCTCAGGAATTTCCAACTTCCCCCAGTTGATGTTTTTGAGGCTAAGGTTTGGATGTTGGCAATGAACTTGCTCAAGTGTGTTTGTGCTTCCAATGTAAGCTCTAGTTATTCCCTCAGTTAATTCCATGCATGTTATCAAATTACTCTCTTAATCAGCCAACAGCCATAGGGTGTCCTCTTGTCATGTGGCTGCTGCATACAGGCACCTTTGTATATTAATTTCTTGTGCATACCAATCGCATGTAGGAAATGCTAAACTTTGCATAACCCATGATTTTTGCATGCAATGCCACCTTGTGTCATTGTATGCGATGAATGAAATTTTCTTCTTCTCAATATTTCCAAAAGGATTCTTCTTGGATATTTCCAAGGAAAGATCATGGATCCCTAGGCATGCATCTATAGTGCTCAGCCATGCTCTTCCCATTATTATTGGGAAGTCCCCCTTACCATTGTTTACTTGTATCACTAAGAAATCAGCTATATATGACCAACCACTCATAGTGGTAACGATGTCTTCCACTAGTCCCAAAGGGATAATGATGGACTAGTTGGCCAGCTCAAGTCAAATATTACTCTTCCTTAGTGGAGGCAAGTCCCAAGCTTTGTACATCTTCTGTGATATTAAGTTGACTTTGAAACTTGAGTCCAAAATAGCTTTACATGGTTCATTCCTAGTGACTTGGAGGTAGATTAGAGGACTTCCAGGATCAGAGAATTTCATAGGAAGGTGTCCCACCTTGATCCAGTCAGTGACGATATGTGTTAACATAACCATGTGCGTTGAGCTCTATTTTTGGTTTGAAGGAGGTCCCAAAACTTTATTTGGTACAGATGTGTTTAAATGTTCAATCGCTTGTGATGGTGAGGGCTTAGTTGGATTTTTGGTTCTAAAGAAAGGTCTTTTCAGCATAAGATTTTTAGAACCAATTGCAGTTTGAGGATTCGAAGCCCTCGTGACATTGGGTTGTTGTAGTTGAGTGGGGAATACCCCTTGCATTGTTGGAGCGGTTGATAGTGGTGCTATCAGTGTAAGAGTGGTGGAAAGATTCAGAGGATGGTATGCATGTGGTGTGTCTCTCATAGGATAAGGATTCTTATAGTACTCCCAAACTTGGTAGTGACATTGTAGGGTAACGTGACCAACAGAGTCACTTGGAGAGATTGGCTGCTGCAAGTAGTAGCCATATGGATCCGATTGCCAGTAAGGGTATTGTTGCCTTGGCGGTGGCATCCCCCATGACTATGGGTATTGCCACTACTGGTGTTGCTCCATAGGTTTTGATGGAGTTCCACTTGGATAATACGTTAGCGGTTGGTGGAACTACCTTGGGTTACCTTGGGAATAAGGTAACCGTCAGGGTGCTTGCCATTTGTTAAGTCGCGGGTTAAGTGCATACACCCTAGACTCCTGTAGATGTGAGATTATTGGGAAACATCCCTTAGGATGTTCATATTAGCATATCTCACATCCACCATCATTGTTTGTATCTGAATCCACAACCTCTTTAGTGATAGCTATTTTACCCTTACCTTTGTTACGTGCATGGTCCACATCCCTCTTCTTTTTCTTATCATGCTCACTACTTCGCTCCTTAAACTCCTCTACAATCTTTTAAACAATTTTAAATCTACTATCTAAGGAGTTCCACATTTTATCTACCTTAGCCAACACTTCTATTATTAATTTCTGAAGTAGCAAGGTTTTCCTACTCACCAACTCTTCGAGTGATGACTCATCCTCCCCCTCATAGAATCTTACTCCCCTCTTTCAAAGGGAAGGATCATGGTTATACTCTTCCACACTTTCTCTCTTACATAGCTCTTCTTATTTCTAAGCTACTTACTCTAACAATCTATGAACTTCATGGGACCTAAGTTCAGATAATCTCTATTGGGCATATGTCCCAAGGGTTCTCCTAGTTTCATGTCTTAGCCCATCTACAAGATGGTGTAGTTGATCCCATTGTGCGTAACCATGGCCTGGGCAATAATGTAGCAATGCATAATATTGGCATATGGCAGCATCCAAGGGTTCATGATTACCTTACTTCCATCCTTGGATCTTCTTTCGCAAGTTGGACACTTAAGAGTATGTTTGATATTTATTGTTAAACAATTCTAGCATCATACTCCACCTTCAAATGGATTCCAGTTCTAAGGATCGGTACCAGCTTTCCACTTATTTTATAAGTGTCCTTGGGAAAAACTTTAACTTTTTCCACTCGTTTTCAATTTTCTACAAGGCACAGGCATCGTGAAATTCTTGTAAGTGATTTTGTGGATCAACATTACTAGGATTACCAAACGCTATTTGTTACTGGGTTACCAAGTGTGGCACACGTGCTTGAAGCGGTTGTACTAAATGCACTTAACTAGGAGTTGAGGGTTGAGAGAGATTAATTATCTAAGAAATAATTTAAGCATTTAACATTAATTAAATCCTAATTAGCTTAGTCCATGCACTACAAGGTTTATTAAAAAGTTCATCTTTATTTTTGTACACAAATGTGTGCTCAGGTACAATTTGCTCGAATAAAGATCCATTTACTTTGAGACTCCTACTTCAGGCACATGGAAATTATTCTATCTCTGGAATGGTAGAACTACTATAGTTTAGCCAAGGATCTAGATCTAGATGAGGAAATAAGGGAAAGTTACCTCTTATTTATAGAACTGGAGATAGGCTACGATATCGTGTACATGATATCGCAAGGGCTGACGTGATATCGTAGCCCATGCAATATCATGCCCCATCAGTTATCCAATATTTGTGAACACTAATCATAATTCCATCTATTTCCTAATGAAAAAGTTCACAATCAACCCATGCTTCATTAAGTGTCTGGTAAGCTTGTAGAAATTTAATATTATGATCAATAAAAAGGGATTTGAAAATATTATTGTCAACCATTTATCCTAACTCTGATGGGATCACAAAGCATATGAAGACCTAATATCATATCAATTCCTAGATGAGCTTCTATTTCTCACTATTATACAAGCTCCCTCTTTAGCAGCCATTCCTTGGTTTGCTAACATACTCACATATCTAATAGAGTAAAGGGTCCCTATTAAGTGGAACTAAAGGAAGATTCAAAAACTTCAGCACCAAGAAAAATGCTACATGGAGACTAATGGAAATATCTACAAAATTTATGCTAATTCCCTTGTTTGCTAGTGTGTTTCAAAGGAGAACTAGTTATGGGATCAATAGGATGCCCATGAAAGGCCTTCTAGTGGGCCCTATGCAAGCAAATGAACAACCATTAAAATCCTTATGGTTAGATACATTTGGCTCACCCTATTCTAAGACACACAAGTTTGCCCAAGCATGTGAAAGATGCTAGAGAGATGTTGTGTCAACAAGATTTAAGGGACCACAACAATGGATACAACCACTAGAGCCATTTTATATATGGGGAATTGACTATATGGTCCAAATATTATCCATGTTAATTGGAAAATCCTATATCCTAGTAGCCATTGACCATTGCACCAAATGGGTTGAAGCAATTGTAGTATTAGATTGCATAGTAACCATGGCTACTAAATTCCTTTTTTTTTTGGAAAAAGGTTAGGAGGTTATATTAATAGAGAAACAAAAGTACAAACAATTTCAAGATTTTTCACTAGTGGAGAAACTACCTATACAAGTTGAACGAAAAAATTAACTACTGTATCTAAACTTGACCTTGATCTAGATCTAGCACAGAAAAAATGTTTAATGAATTTGAATTAGCTAGATAAAAATAAAATGGTTGTCTCCATGCATAAAGATATTCATAATTTCTACTTTAAACAATGGCATGATAGTAAAATAAGACACTTAGAACTTAAACCGGGGGATGAAGTTTTTTATTATAATTACACCCATGTACCATGAAAGATAAAATTCCAAACATTGTGGAAGTGACCCTACCTTATCCACATTATTTAAAAATTTGATGATTTACAGATTCACAATCCCTCTATGCTCAACAAACTAATTTTGGTCAATATTCAATAAGTGGAACCACTTTGAAAACCATTTAACATAGATCACACCACCTATGACACCGCCTGAGCTAAATCCATCTTTAGAATTTTCATGGGGAAGCTAACACCTTACTGATGAGGGCTAATAAGACAATTTTTAATTTCTAACATTTTATTTTTTTATTCTTTTCTTATCTCCTTACCCATTTTCTAATTTTTATTATCCCTTTTTCAAGTCTTAATTTTTTCATTTTGTTATACATCTTGTTCATACTATGTTTTATTTGATGTAATTTACATGGTAATGAAGGCATGACACCATGCTAATTGTGAGAGTATATTCCATATCATTCACATGAAAATACTATCTTTTCAACACTTAGTGAGATCCCTTAGATTATTCCTCCACATTCCATTAATAAGAGGCCACAACCAGGTGTGTAATGTCATTTTGATCATTTCAATAAATTTAAATAAGCCTCTCCAGTCAATAAACCAAATAGGAGGAGGAAGGACCAAGGAAAGATGGAAAATACTATGAAATTAAGGGGATTTGTTGATTTCTCAAAATACCATCCCAAAAAAAATTGTTTTAATAAATAATCACATTGAGTAAGATCATAACAATGAATAGGGGGGATGCATCTATGAAACAAGCCCACTTGGTGAGTCACTAGAAGGGCATGTGATCCATCTCTAAAGATAGTCCTCTATCAAGTGAGTGGTTAATTAATTAAAAAACTCAATTGACCTTGATATGTCATTGTACAAGCATGT
Organism: Gnetum montanum; assembly: GCA_015680685.1. Taxonomy (NCBI): domain Eukaryota; kingdom Viridiplantae; phylum Streptophyta; class Gnetopsida; order Gnetales; family Gnetaceae; genus Gnetum; species Gnetum montanum. The sequence goes on from MNCI01002813.1 coordinate 191,038, forward strand.
GACCCATGTTCAAAGGTAGACCTCTAACAAGAAAACATCTTTGACAACTAGTTTCAACATGTGAGAAGAATAGTATATGAACCATGTATGAAGGGATTCACCATTTAAGTCATATAAATTTAGCATTATTGGGGAAGCCTATGTGGAAAATTTACACAAGTGATAAACCATGGATACAAGTCATGACACCTAAGTACCTATCTAACAACATGCTTTTTCATAATGCTCCATCCATTGTTCATGCTTGTTCGACATGGAGAAGTTTTGAAAAATTAAAGCATTGGATCCAATCAAATATTTGGATTCACAATGAAATAATTTGATGGGGTGATTATTTTCTATATATGCTCATTGAAGCATATAAAAATTTAGTGCCCCATATTAAAGACCCAATTAAAGAATCTTGGTGACATGGTGTGATAATACCAAAATGAAAAATTTTATGTCAAAGTGTCTACACGAAAATTTACATGTAAGCTTACTTTTATTTCATAAGGGATTAATTACCAATGATAAGTGTGTGTTGTGAAGTTCAAGAAGAAACCATTAATCATTGTTTATTCCATTGTCCTGATGCCTACTACTTTTGAAATGAACTCAAGTGCATCACCAAAGTATGTTAGCTTATCAATTCCATTCATGACTTTATTAATCAAATTCCTCAAAGTCAAGAAAAATATAAGTGGTGCTAAAATAAAAATTTTGCTATTGTAACACTACATATGATGTGGATTTTGTGCAATAGCTAGGTTTTTCAATAGGAAAAGAGTAACCCTACCATTCTTGCTAAACATTACATCATTGATTGTTCTATTATTCTAAGACACCATGGCAATGCTCACATAGCTTAATACTACATTTGTTATTGGTTGTTCTATTACTGAGATATGCAATCTTTTTCCAATGTGCTTCATGTATAAAATTTTATTACCAAATGTACCCTACACACCATAGAACTAGGTTTAATTTTTCTTCCAAGAAAAAAAAAACTATGTACAAAGGTACTTTGTTGGTAGGAGCGTTGGCAATGTGACTGGAAAGCATGTGACCCATATCTAAAAATTCATCTCTCACTAATGGCCAAAAGATAACATTATTTAACTAATTAATTAATTAATAAAAAATGCACTTCAAGTTATTTCGCATGATCCTATGATGACAATTTTAAGGATGGCACAATGCAATGCCATTGGAAGGAGGTATTACTTGGTCTAGAATCCCAACAAAAAGACAAGGTGAGTCACATGAATCATACTACACACATATTATGATCGTGTGCAAGCTACCTCATGTCCAAAGTTCTTCTTTTTATTTCTCTATAATTGTGTTATCTCATTGATAAAATATACATAATTATTTTTGAGGCATATGATAATATGATATTGATATTTACAATTGACTTATGAACATTCTTTTAACTTGAAGTCATGTAGACATTTTATTACTACTATGCCTACAAACATCTTGATCAATGGAAAGGAAAGAGGCCTACTATGTTGTGGTGTTGTATTGTCCACTTTTCATACCCCACTAGATGTTATACTAGATGATATAATTTAATGCATCTATTTTCAATTACCTCTATTGCATTTCATAGGAATGCTTCTCCATTGTTTTCTATTGCATAATTTCCAAGTATTCTACCTCAAAGGCTAGCATTAAAGAAGGAAGATGTTCTTATTGAGTACATAAATGCTATTCAAGACATGTAATAGAGTCACAACTCGAGTTTTCATTATCTATGGAGAAATAATCAACTTCACCATGAAAGTATAGTTACATCAAGGATATACTCTAAGCCCTTGTTTATTTGTCATCATTATGGATGAGCTAACTAAATAAATACAAGATAATATCTCTTGGTTTATTCTCTTTTCAAATAATATTATGTTAGTGAATAATAATTAGTTGCCGAATCTTTAATTTTAAAAGAAAACAGGATACGGACTATAAAAAAACCTTTTGCCTCAATCATGAAGCAATGATTCATAAGAAGTATAATATCACTAGAATGTACTTATGATCTATTTTAGTTGTATGTCAAATCTCTAATTTTAAATGTACATTTACATGAAGAAATATTTTCGCACCAACTAGAAGGCTTTATAGATAGTTCATGTTGTAATCATCTGTAGACTTCAAAATACACTATACAATTGAAAGAAAACTTCTAGAGAATTGTACATAAATTTTGATGGTTATGTACATGAATTGAGATCCAAAATTCATACACAAATAGCAATTTTTATGTTTATCCAACTCAAGAATCATGAAGGGTAGTCATACTTCTTCTATATGTTGATGATATAGTAATAGTTGGAAAGTCATAAGACCTAATCCAAAAAGTTAGATGTCATTTAAACTCAAAGCTTAAAATGTCAAATCTTGTTCTACTCAACCACTTTCTTGGTTTTAAACTTGATCAAACATTGAACCATATATAAATTACTAAAAAATACATTGTTGAACTTTTGACAAAACATTGTATGTTGGATTGCAAGCCACAAACCACACCACTTAATCCTCGCAGCTATCCAAATAAATATGATCCTAAATTACCATCAAAACCTATGGTATTTAGACCATTAATTGAAAAAATTATTTACCTAATTAATATAGGACCAGATATTTCATATGCAATAACTCTCCTATCATGGTTTAATCAAAATCTAATTCAAAATTGACATTGGCCTTGGAAATTTTCAAGTATTTGAAAGAAACTTAGGATTATGGTAAAACCTATGATAGTCCTTCCAAAGTTGATCTAGTGGGATAAACCATCAGTAAGACCTATAAACCTATAACCTACTCTAAGACTTGTGATCATTTATGGTTGGAATGTTGCCCTATCATGATTAAAGCATACATGTGATAGAGATATGAATGCTAAAGGGGATGTTGGTTATCAATAATAAAGATCGAATCAACAACCTTCTTATTAAAGAAAATCTAGAAGTAACCCCCCTACATGAGAAGATATGAAAAAATCCATTTAAGATAAATTTGTCAAGTACTAAGAAGACCAAATAACACATTTATTAGAAGAGGTTATTTATTAAAGTTGAAAGAAAAAAATAAATAACTAGACCAAAACATATTTGGTTTACAAGTATAAAGAAATATATCTAAGATTTGGGTATTAATGCTAATTTTTCTGTTAATGTAAGGGAATGATAAAAAAGAATTCATAGAGTCAACCCCATCTAGTTAGGATAAGCCTAGGATAATGATTATGATGATGATATAAGGCATTTCTCAAATAATCAAGGAACTTGTATGTATACATTGTAAATTCTCCTTATTCTCTCTTCAGGTAATTCATGTAAATCTCTTGATCAATTAGAGCAGTTAACAATTAGTAGAAAATTAGTCTTTCAAAGAGAGGGATTTAATCTAGTGGCATATCAAATTAGAACATCATCAAAGTATTTTCAAAATAGTATTTTTTCAGTTTCAAAAACCTTAAGGATTACAATTAATTCAACAAACTATGTTGTAATTGATTTATGAATTGAGAGTGCAGAGTTGCAATTTGTAAAAACTCTAAGAATTCTGTTCATTTAGAAAAATGATTAGTGCAAGTAGTTGTATGTTCCAACAGGGATTCAAAGTCATTTAGTGAAGTGTATCAAATTTGTACTCTACACTCTTGAAAGAGTTCAATCTTATCAGAAATTAGTCTGAGTTGTTTGTACAGTTTTTGGTAAAATATTAAAACCAAATTTCTAAAGAAGAAAGGTAGGTTGGGTGGACTACTAACTAAGAAGCACCAACCTAGGAACTCTACTAATAAACACCGATGTGTTCAATTTTTGCTTAAAGCACTATTAATTAAAGATTTGCCTCACCTTAACAAAGCAAAGCAAAGATTTTGATAAACAAAGATTATTTCATTGCATCCTTCATGACTAATTAAAGTTTAGAAATATTCATATATCTCACTACTTGTAAGAAGAAAATTTTACAACTCTTAAAGGAAAGTAGAAGTTTTAAGAGATGGCTATATTCATCCCCCCTTATCTTGAGTTTGGAAAGATCATAATAACCCTCTACTAACAAGGAAGATGACCCCATTTTCAGTTCTATCAATTAATACCATGCAAAAAGATATCACCATTTTAAGTTGTTAGGTCATTCATTTATACTTTCAGAATGTACAAGATTTATGCAAGAGGAATGTCTCCACTTTTTATTTTGGATGAAGTGGAATGTACTTTACTATTATTTTGGTAAATTCAATCCAAAGAAAAAAGAATATCCATGTGAAAATAGAAATGAGAAATAATTGTACAATCTCAAAGAAAAGACAACAATTTATAAGCACACTATTATGATTTTGCTCTTAAGTTACTATACCTTTGCTGCACTTTGTAATTCTCTTGTAGTCATATCTAGTACAAGTGCATAGCCTGTTAATCATAAAATAGTTAAATTTAACACAATCATGAATTATAAAAGTAGTCCAAAAATATAAATACTAAGACTCTTGTCAATTGTGATAAGCATTTAACATAGCCAGCAATAAAATAGTATAGATGTAATCATGTGTGATGTAATGTTGTTGTCTTGTGCCTTTTAACAGAATAACATTGCTAGAAAATAATCATGCCAACAGAAAATTAGATAATATCACTGATTCACCAGTAATAATAAGATTTCATACAAAGATCTTTGATCTATGTACATACAATTTTTCACTGCAAAAGCAAAAGAACTTTATTAAATCCAATTGATAGATGTCATCCCAAAGGGCATAGCCCAAAAGGTTAGTTAAAGATCCCCAATAAGTGGCTTCTGGTATGCACTAGACATCCAACAGGAAAAAAATTAGAAAAGAAATATATATATATAAAGGTTATCAGGAGGATGGAGAGAGTCTCTCACTATCCAAGCACATAGAAGTGGCAAAAATAAAAACATTTTATTTATTTATTCATATATTCATTTTGGAGGGAGAGGGAGATGGAATGAAAAGAAAACATCCAGTCAATTATTGGTGACTCTAGGGGGTTTTCTTAACTATAAGATATTCTGGTTTCCATTCTAGCAGCCAAATTTTCCAAGTTCACAAAGTAATGATTTTAGTTCATGTTTAAATTTCTATGTTTGTTTTCATTTCATATCTACAAATTTTTTTCCATTTTCACCATCATTTACATTTTTGTTTATGTTCTATAAGTCCCTGGGTGATCAACTAGACCATCTAGGGCACCTTAAATCCCATTTTTTGGAGGCCCTTGGGATTCAAGGCTAAAACTATTCTAGCACCTGCAATATTCTAGTTTCCGTTCCAAGAACCAATTTTGTAGGTATAATAAACCTCTCATCTTATTTCGTAATTTTTGTAAATATTTAATACACTTTGAATGTTTATACCCAAAAAAACTACAAGGTCCATCCATGATCTACTAAAATTATTATAAGCACAAAATACATCTTTTAATCACCAACGATGCTTTCTTAGACTTGACAATAATGTAAGACATAAGCTGATTTAAAAATTTAAAATAAAATGAAATGAAATTGAAGTTTTATTACATCCAAAGACCCATATGATCTATTGGATAAATATTACATTTTCATGAAAAATAAAAATAGACTCTACAAATTGACCAAACACCAATGAGGGCAGCAAAAAAAATCATACAAGTTTTTTGTTGTAACATTATACCACTATTTCAAACATGAAACTTTCATAGAACTTAGGTAGAACATAACAGTGAGTCAAATTAGCATACTCATTGGAATTGAACCTATCCCTTGCAAAGTACAAGTCACATGCTCTAACCAACTAAACAATAGCTCACTAACAAAACAGCAAAGAGAAGAGATCATGCATTCAACCATAATGATACATTAAGATAAGTTCACATAGACATTTCAAAAATTTAAGTGGTTATTCTAAAACCTGGTAGTAGTGCACAACTTCAAAAAAAGAAGTGTATTATGAATAGGTAAAGAAATGGATATCATTGGAAATACATCATATAACCTTCAACAAAATCCATTGCATCTACTTCAAGCACATCCTATTCCTTCTTTCCGATAACATCTACCAGCTCAACCTCATGATCTAATGACTGTAAAGGATGTGGTATTTCAATGGTACCTCCATTCTCTATATACGATGATGTTGGCTTCAAAAATAAAATAGGTTCCTGAAATATTATTTATTGAAAAAATTATTAATAGTAATCATTATAAAAATTTCTCTAATTTATTTGCGTTAGTAAGAAACAAAAAATTTGGCTACGTTCCTGTCGTAGTAGGCAAACTCAAAGCTACATTTATCTTCAAGTTCATGTACATCCAAAGGAAGGTTTTCTTGGACCTTTGCATAGAGGAATTTGTAACGCTCGTGTTGCTAGGCTAGGCCCTCAGGTCCCCGATTTTGGATCCTAAGGTATCGATGCGTTTCTAGCGTTGGGCTCAATAGTTGTTCGGCATCGGTGGTGCCTTGAATTGTGATGGGGACCTCCACGTTGAAGGTGTTAACAACGGTAGTTGTAGAAGTCATTACTACTAAGCTAGGTAGTTTTGCAAATGTGAAAAGTGAGGAAATTAGAAAGCTAAGAAATTTTGCAAACTAAGAAGAGCAAATAAGTCAACAAGCAACCAAAAGGAAGGCTTTATATCTTGCAGGGCTCCTCTGGAACCGTCGAGGCGACCAGCCTATATCACACGATGCGTAAAAAACTACAAAAGGATGTCACATTTATGCTAGTGTGTGATAGGGTATAGAATTCATGCAAGACTACTGTAAAAAAGGAAAATCAATTGGCAATTGGAGGCTTTACATCTTGTAGGATTCCTGGGGAACCATCGAGGCAATCGATCTGCACTGCACGACACGTAAACAACCACAGAAGGGTGTCAAGTTTACACTAATGTGTATCAGGGTGTAGGAGGCTTACATGACTACCGTGACATGTGGAAAGGCATCGAAGGCCCTTCTTCTAGTGCTAGAAAGACTATAGTGACCAAAAATTTCTATAGCTGGAAAAAAGCCAAGGGGCCATTAGTTGCTGGACAGTCTCGACCCTGTATCCGCGGGAGGGCCGTGCTGGATGGGACGGATATAGGGTGCTCTGAACGGTTTGGTTAATTAGACAGGTACTTAGTTGGTGTCTATATAGCCTTTTGCAACATGTAATTTAAAAATGAGATTGGTAGCATGAAGTAATTTTTAAATGCAAAAGAAACAGAAAATTATGTAAAGTGCAGTAGTAAAAAGGAGATAATGTAGAAATGCAATTAGAAAAGTGCACCTCTTCGAAGCTATGACCTTGCTTTTTCAAGATGGATACAATCGGTTACACAGCACTGTGAAGTGTAGAGATCCTGAGAGTAACCAAGACATGTAGAGTAGGAGGGCTATGTGCTCGAACACGGACTCTGATGTTAACAATGCAAAGTTCTACCAAGGTGGTAGAAAAGAATAGAACAAAATTTCAACTAAGAATGCTAACTATTTACAATGTCTCAACAGAAATCTTACAATGCCAGAGAATGCTAGGGAGTCAAAAGTTTCAGAGGACAAGCCAGAGAGAGCGAGAGCCATAGAGATTTTAAGCGTTTCTCATTAGGGTATTTATAGGAACAAGGATGCATGAAAGATGTGGTTTGAATGCCACATGCCTTGGGCCTATGCTGACCTATCTACATTGCATGTGTTTGTATGATAGTTGGGCAAGCCTACCATGCCATAATTACGAGCCTTCCATGCCATAATTACATTGTGAGAGCAATAGTGCAATTAGGTGAAGTGCATTAATGTCGTGCAACTACTTGCCACTTTGCTATGCTCTATAGTGTAGCACATTGGCATGGTGTAGCATCTTGTTATGCATCTTGGTGCATGTGTAGAAAGCCTTTGAAATGTTCAGGCTATTCATTGCATGTGTGCTATGCTACATAGTGTAGTGTAGTGTAGTGACTGGCCTTAGTGGCAAAAATGTCGCCAACCTATAAACTTTGCTTTTTTGTATTGTGAAACTTGTGAACTTGCTGATCTTCCCCTTTGAGTTGCCTCTTATCAACTTCCATAGAATTGCTATGCCTCGCTACTCCATGTAGGTAATCATAGCATAGCAGTAAACACAACCTGATGTTGGCCAAGTTCACCACTTTCTAACGGAAAGGGGACATTGTTGGAGGACTTGAGGTTGGATGAGCGGACGGGTCATCTAGCCTTTGCTATCCTGTACTACATTGCATAGCATAGCGTAGCATTGGGCTTCTACAAACTTCTTCTAAATTTTTCTATGCTACATGGTGTAGCATGACATAGCAAGGCTCCTTGACTTAGGAAACTTGCTAAAGAAAATAATCTGAAAATTAGATCATCCATATCCTAAAGAACTATAGTAATGCTACACAAATTGCAAAGGCCTGGTGAAGCAAGAATGTATTCAAATTTTGGGGTGTTTCAAAAGGTAGTGGCAATAATCGTAGCATAGCAGTTGTAATGATGGCCATGGCTAAAGTAGAAATGGCCATAGTGTAGTGGCTACAGCGGTGGCCGAGGCCATGACAAAAATAGTTAAAGCATAGAAAATGTAACAACCATGGTCACCAAGGTGTGGTGACCATGGAAATAGCCCCACTAAACCAAATAATGTAAACAAATGTAGCATAGCAACTTTCTCGGTAGACGATGCTTTCTATCATTCCTCAATGCACGCCTTGGGGAGACGTCGCAAGGTCCATGCTCCTTCATCCACATTAGTGAGACCTTGATGCCTACATTCACTCCTATATGCCATCATCTTGTTTTCAAACTTGGGTTCTTCGATGGTTATGCTACAACTACTATGCTATAACTCTTTGAACCATGATACACTCTAGACTCTTTGCTTTGATGGTGAAAATGATAGGTTTACTATGGGTAAACCCCTATTTATAGCCTCCATGGTTATAAGACATGTTACTTTTTGGTACATCCCATGTCCTTGTAGCGTAGCAAGGGACATCCTATTCCCAGCAGCATAGCAAGGAACACCCTATTTCCTGCAGCATATCAAGGGACACCCTATTCCCTGCAGCATATCAAGGGACACCCTATTTTTTGTTAGCATAGCACATAAATGCCCCAAAAATTTCACCCTATTTCAAACCTTTAAGCCCAGTAATGGTCCACTAGGACCTTAAACTAGAAATTTTATAATTCCCTCTATATTATAGTCATAGTGATGATCTTCTATGATCTTAAACTGGCAATTTTGACATATAATTTTGCATGGTAATGATCTGCTAAGACCTTAAACTGGAAAATTTTTAACATTTCATAATTACCTTACATATATTTCATTGCATGTTACCATGTTAAGAAGGTATTACTTGACTTTTTTTTTCTTATTATTGTAGGAGTGCTTGGAAAAATGGCTAAATATGATGATCTCCATTTGCCCTTAATTCTGAAAGGGCCCCATGGCCAGTTTATGAGACACTTGAATGTAGAGTTGGTAGACTTCAAACCACCCTCTTATAACGAGTACATAACATCCTTAGAAACACCCCTGGACTGGCTTGAACATCTTGTCTAACCCTTAGATCTAGAAGTTGGTGATGTAACTGAGGACCCCCTTATCAAAATCCCTGTGACTACATCCAAATGAGAGGTAAGAACATTGGACCCTAAACCCTAAACCCTAAATCCTAAACCCTCAACCCCAGAAAATGTGTTTTTGGAGTTAAAATTGGACCCATGTTTAGCTTCGTAGTGTCAAAAGTGGGGATATGTGTAGATCCTGATAAAGTTAGAGCCATTGTCAACCTAGCACCACCTACAAACCTTAAGGAGTTGTGTGGCTACAAGGTAGAGTCTAATTCATAAGAAGATTTATCTCAAGGTTAATGGATAAATTGCATCCAATGCAACACTTTCTTAAAAAAGGAGTTAACTATGAATGGACTAACCAATGCCAAGAAGCCTTTGATAACCTAAAGAAAGAGCTTGTCCATCTTCCCAATGTTTACCCTCCATAGAGAGATAAGCCTTTTTACATTTATCTTACCACTTCAGACATATCTATTACTACTTTGCTCTACCAAAAGAGGTATGATGGTTCTAAAATCCCTATCTAATACCTAAGTCATGTGTTGGTAGCCTACAAAGAGAAATACAATAAAGTAGAGAACAATTATCTTTCTTTGGTGTTCACACTTAAAAAATGGAGGCATTATTTGTTTTGAAGCCAAATAAACATTATTTGCAATAATAACATACTTGAATCTATTACAACCAATATATACGAAAGTAGAAATATTGCTCGATGAAAAGCCATAACCATAGAATTTGATCTACACTATGTAGCACAGTCATCTATAAAGGGTCAAGCAATAGCTACACAACTTATAGCTTCACCTACCAATGACAAGCCAGTCATAGAACCTAAATTTCTAGATGAACACATTAGTAGTATAAGACTAGTACTAGTAGACTTTGAAGCCATTCTCCATTTTGATAGGCTTCAACTAGACAAGGTGGCAGTGCTATTGTTGTTCTCACATTTCCCTCTAGAGAAATCTGACCTTTCACATATTACTTCATATTTCTTTACACAAACAATGTGGTAGAATAGGAGGGTCTCCTTAGGGGCATTCTAGCAGCTTGAGAGTCAGGGATACAAAGCTTAGCAATTTGAGGCAATTCAAAACTAGTCATTAACCAAGTTATAGATGTATATGCTTACAAAGCAAAACATTTGCATCCTTACTATGAGTGTAGTGCATATTTAAGAGTGGTATGATGACATTAAAACATACTCCAACATGGTGAACCCCCACATAGCCTGACACCTGCCCAAAGGGATGTAGTACAAAAATGAGTAAGGTAATATGTCCTCGTAGGAGACAATGATTTATTCAAACACTCTTATGATGGGATATTGCTAGCTTATGTTAGTGGGGAGGAAGCAAAAAAATTGTTGATGAAGTCCATGAGGGACTATGTGGAGGGCACATAGCTCCCAGGGCTATGGAAGCAAAGATTAGGCATTTGGGCTACTATTGGCCTCACATGAAACATGATTGCATTGCCAAATTAAGGACATTCAATGTATGTCAACATCATGAAAACCTCATACGTGTGTTACCTATGGAACTGCATACCACATAAATCACATGGCCCTTTCAATGTTGGGGACTAGATATCATAGGATTCATTACACCTAAGTCTTCTGCAAGACATAGTTTTAGTATTATGGAAACTGAGTACTTTACAAAATGGGTAGAAACTATTCCTCTTAGAAAGACCATGCCCCAACAAATTTGCAGGTTCATGCTAGACAATATAGTTAGATGGTTTGTCCTTCCCATGACTATTGTTACTCACAATAGGCCACAATTCAGTAGCATAGAAACCAAAGCCTTTTGCAAAAGTCTTGGTATCAAACATTCTTTCTCATTGCCATATTACCCCCAGGAAAATGGCCAAGTAGATGCTACTAATAAATTCATCATCAACCTTTTAAAAAGGATTCTTAGTAGTAGTAAGAGGTGATGGCACAAGCAAATCCTCTATGTGCTTTGGGCTTATCGCACAACATGCAGAACAACTATAGCTAAGACTCCATACAGTCTTGTATATGGATCTAAAGTAGTTTTACCTCTTGAAATATAGGTTCCATCACTTCAAACGATCCTTTTGAATGTTATGGATGAGGCACAAAACAACGAGTCAAGAATCATTGATCTTGACTCTACGGAGGAAGAGTGCATCCAAACACTTAACCACATCGAGTGGTATCAGGACAAGCAATGACAGAGACACCATTATAATCTATACCAAAAACCAATCAAAAAGGGGAACCTAGTCCTCATTATCATTTTTGAACTTATGAATAAATTCTCAACTAATTGGGAAGGTCCTTTTTTGGTAACAAAGGCATATGAGAATGGGACATTCAAACTAGCTAACTTAAGTGGCAACAAGTTCCCAAATCCTATCAATCATTTGTACCTAAAGCCCTACTATTCCTAACATGAAATATCACACCAAACACAAAGCAAGGTATGTAGATAGTCTGCTATGACTATAAATTGGCATAGATAGTTTGCTATGACTATAAACTAGAATAGATCATCCATCATGATGTTAAATTGGCACAACACATCTTTGGGCCATGACAATAAATTGGCACCCACAGCATGGTCTGCTATGACCTTAAACTAGTTATTCCCCATCTACTATGCTATTAAACTAGCACATGACAGTTAGCTGGGACCTTGAACTAGCATGTTCGATGGACCACCAAGACTTGAAATTGGGTTCACAAGGCAACACCTCTCATCCCACACATGTGATCTTGTGAACAAGAGAGCAAGCATACTTTTGATCTCCTGTCATCAGTCCCCTTGGGTAAGATGGGGTGGGATGTTGTAGTTCTAGAATGAAGTTCACACCACCAAGGAAAAACTCCCTAGGACATTTGCAATGTCACTATCCCTAGCATCTTGTTGATCTTACAAAGATGCCAGCCAGCATCTTACTCACCTTCTGAAGCTACTACCACCATCTTCGATTAGGTCAGTTGTAGTGCTCACCATTAGCTCTCCCTTCTAGAGACCCAAAAGTACTATGGCCTAGCCACAGTGTTGCCATCCTCCAACCCTCGGCATCATTAGAGTCTAAAAAAGCATTCAGCTATTAGGCTTCTCACCTTGCAGCTAGAATTCTTGAATCTTGCCTTTGGTGGGGATTCTTGAGCACCTACATCACCATTGCTCCTAGCCTCTTCAATGCTTGTTGTTGGCATGGTTGTTAAAGGTTTCCAGCCTGCCACTATTGAAGCCTATACTGGCCTTCCTACTTTGGACATCGCACATGTCAGACATAGCACTTGCCACCTTGGTAGTGTCTCAAGAAAAAAAATACTTTTTCATGACTTCCATTAATGGTTGTTTCATCTAATTTTCTCTCTATTGTGTTTGCAAGATAAAAGCCAAGATGGCATCATTTAGGAATGCATTTCACCATGAGAGAAAGACACTACATTATTCTGAAGTACCCACTTTGATTAGCCTAGCTACTTGAGAGTCCATATCCTACACTCCCTTTAGCCAACTTAATCTCCATTCCCTATCCTTATAAGTTCTAACTTCTTCTTGACAAGCTTCTCCAATGTACATAAAGCCCTTTCCCATGCCCAACCACCAAGCTCATGATGGATGTAACACAACTCATCCTATGAGAAGCCTATGTAGGCTGGTCAAAGCCCCACATGGATGTAGCACAATTCATCTAAGGGAGGAAACACCTATCCTACATCAATAATATGGTTGCCTCCAAATGGGTATGAGTGTGCAACTTCAAAAGAAAAATAAAGAGGGAAAAGATAAGTGCCCAAGATAAATGGCACAATAGTTTCTTTGCAATTGTTTTAGCCTTAGATCGACCATCTTCAAGCACTCTAATGAGAGTTTTAAACTCAAAGAGAAAGATACTTATGTGTGCAGACTCCTTCATAAGCGTTCCAATGAGGGATCACACTATGGAAATAGTTCTCATTGCATCGCATCCTAAACTTTTCTTCCCAACCCAATTTCCTCAAACCCATCTCTTACCCCTTATTTTACATCAACCTTTGAGAACTCTCAAACATAGAAAAGCATCATATAAGCAGGTGTCAATGAATGATGTTGGTGTCCTATCCATCATGGTGTTTCATATTCTTTGTCGATGTCTCTTAGGTAAATCCTCTAGATGTCGACAAAGAGGGGCCAGTGAAACACCATCAATTTTGGACCCTCATGGTTCTCTAGGTGTGGTGCAACACTGGGCCATGCAAATAGCTTAACACCATAGAAGTCTTAATGCCTACAAGGTTGTGTTTAGGCATGTCAGCTATGCTCTTCCCCACAGTTAGCATAGCGCTCAGTTACAAGGCTAGTTTACACGAATGAAGCACTAAAATTGGACCATGCAGTTTGACAAATTTTCTATTTCCTAGGCTATCAAACTTGCTACACTCTCTAGCTTATCCAGCTTGGCATATGTCCTAGTTTTTGGTCCACCCAAGTGCCATGCTAGTTGTCAAAAGTATTTCGGATGGACAAAATAGTTCAGTAGATTTTCTAACTGAGGTACCTACTATGCTGCACTACACTACATAGCATAGTAGGCCACGTGGTGATTGAAACTTTCTCAAATGTTGGGTTAGACGTGAAAGGTGAAATTGGCAATGATTTAGCCTTTGAAGATGCCTACCTCACTTCATCCTTGAAGCTTGAAGTGGATTTAGGGCCATGCCAACATGACAACTTCATGTTCAAGTTATGTGGGACCTAGGACATGTGACATCCATAACATGCCTCTCTCCCTCTCTTGGATCTATAAATACCCCAGCACATAACATTCTAAGGGTTGGCTTATGGAAGTTAGCTTTGGTAAGAAGATTGGAAAGAAGAAGGTTGGTGAATAGAAAATCTCTGCATTGGAACTTCCCAAATCTCTCTCCAATCCCAACGTAGCAGCTCCCAATTTGGCAAGTATCAGCCCATCTATGCCCATCAGCACCACATCTATAGCCTTCTAGGAGCTATGACCATATGTTTCCATTTCCTAGCTATGCTTGTCCAATGCTGCATACCAATTGTACACACCCATCATTCAAACAAAAATCATACCCCCTAATTTTTTGGTAGTGCATTTCCTTACCCAAACTCCCATTTCATTTCATTATAGCATATATGTTGCATCATCATGTATTTTTTCATGTTTATTATCTTGGTTACACACTTTGATATGCTTCTACTATTCTGCATGTTACGTTTTGTTTCATTCCAACCTCCACGTGTTACATTCTAAACTTAGTATTCAAAAATGGTTATTGGACACCACATAAGTCCTTGTCTAATCGACTAGACTATTCAAGGCACCCTCTTTTCATTTTCTCTAGCACAACCCTCCCACAAACTCAGGGTTAGGCTATGCACCTGATAACCTCTTGATGTTCCAGCCACCGATGTTTTTAGATGCTACACCTCTTTCTTGAAATTTTTTTACAAATTATGTATTAATATATATGGGATGCATGGTATGATATGAACTTGTGGAATATGATATGTGATGTTGATGATACTACTATGATTGGAATATGATATTGTGGGGGCCTATTAGGGCATGAGCATTTTTTGGAGTTCCAATCCTTATTGAAAGTAATTAAATATTATTAATTATTATTTTCTTAATCAAACCTTGAAAACACAAATTTTCTTCCAAGAGTTTGATTTAGGTGAAATTAGTATTGTTGGATCATTTTAGGAAGTACTTTCTAATCATGGGATTGATTTTCTTTTTAGGCATATATCCTTTTGAAGGTTATTATAGTGGTCATTTGTGTGGAATTACATGAAGTTTGAGAAATATAGTATTGTTTTGTCATATCATAGTATTAATGTTGTTTTGTCAAATCGTGGTATTGTTTTCATGGAATGAGTGTGACTATTAGGTGTGGATAAATGTGGTTATGTTATGTTTATTTGGATGTGTTGTGCTTATGACATGTGTTGGGTTAAGCTAGCCAAAATGTGTACATGTCTTTGTGACAACACTTGTGATAGTTGTTGGAAAGTGGTGCTAGCATGAGGGTGTGGATTAGTTGGTGATGAGGCACCTTGGAGGTAGTATCGATTGACCCCCACTATGATGTTTCGGTAAGGATCCTATTTCAAGCCTCATCCTAAGAGTGGAAGAGCATAGGTATGTTTGTCGCTAAGGTTAGTAGGTGGAATAGGTATGTTTGTTCCTATTTCCATTCCTTTAGAAGGCTAATGGTTGTGGGTCATAGGTTGATGGACCCTAGCACTGGATGGATAAATAAAAGACTAATAAAGGATCTATAGGAAATGGTTGTTTATGACTACTCATGGAAATGTTTCACATGCTACACTGAGTGTGGCTATGCTAGTGACCACATGGGCTTATAATAGTATTATTTTATGACTAATGACATTGATAATATATAATATGATTGGATTATGATTATGTGGGTTGTAGGTATGATGGTGTGGGCATGATAGTAAAAATGATGTGATGTGATGTGCAATATGGTGTATATATGTGTTGTTCTTAGCATGCACAAGACTAAAAATTATTGCAAGTTACCTTGTATCCCATTCCTCTCCTCTAGTGCAACACTCGTTAACCATCTAGTAGGGGAAGTGTAAAGGATTTCCACATAGTTGTGTACTAACTTTATTTAATTATAGGTGAAAGGCGTAAGAGCCTAGATGAGCATGAAGAGGGATAGTAGAGAAGGGGAAAATATTTAGTGTTTGGTTAATGTATGTTTCCATGTATGATAGTATGGACTATGTACAATTGTATGAAACTCTATGTACTCTTATATATATGATGATGATGTTTATTTATTTTTG
This sequence comes from Gnetum montanum, assembly GCA_015680685.1. Taxonomy (NCBI): domain Eukaryota; kingdom Viridiplantae; phylum Streptophyta; class Gnetopsida; order Gnetales; family Gnetaceae; genus Gnetum; species Gnetum montanum. The sequence goes on from MNCI01002813.1 coordinate 207,418, forward strand.
TATCTTAGTAGAAGATTGCACACTTTTTATTTCTGTAGAGACATGTAGTTTTAGAGATCGAAGTGTAGGTGTTGTTTTGGTTTGGCATGGATTTTTTGTTTAGTTTAACCTTCCTTAATATCATGTAGTTTTACATGTCATTAGCCTTTAGTTATCATGTTTTTGTTGTAATATTTCTAGTGATCCTAGGCATCACCCTACCCTAGCTAGGATGGGATATTACATCATGGTATTGGAGCTAGTTTACTTCAATGTTATATGATGGTTAGGGTACTCATCCATTCGTGATTTTAGGTTACAAATATGTATAGTAGACATGGTCATGATGCTGGTGGGGCACATAGATTAGAAAAGTCTTATGATGGACAGGAGTAGCCTCCTCAAACATCTAGCAGTGGTCCTACAAATAGGCAACTATATCTTATGCAACACCAATTACATATCCTACAATAACATGTTGTAGCTAGTGGTGCTCTCATTTCCATGATTAGGGAAGTGAGAAGTGGTAGTGTTAGTGTAGTGACTAAAAATGTCAGTGGTTGGAACACTGAGAGGTCACTAGGCATATAGCTTAACCCCAAATCCATGCGAGGGCTATGCTAGGGTAAACGAAAGTAGGATGCCCTAAATGGTCTGGTCAATCCGATAGGGACTTAATAGGTATTTAATAACCTTCCGTAAACATTTTTTTTAAAGATGTTATGTGCAAGTTAAGTGATGAGTGACAAGTGTAAACTAATAAAAAATAATGCAAAATACGTTAATAACAAAATATAATGAAACAAGCTTGAGTGAAAAAATTCACCACCCCAAGATCGGGGAATTTGGTCTTTGTTTGGCTGAATGTGTACAACTGATGGGCCATGTGGATAGGCATAGCTTACAATGAAGCAGTATGGTCACAGCTCCCCAAACTATAGTCAATAGCTTGCCAACAAGAACCTTCTACTTGTCAATCTCTTTCCCATAGCTGATCACTAGGAAGCCAAAATGTCAGGATGTCAACCAAGAAGTACTAGAGAAGTAATTGCAAAATCCAATTATGCCAAAAGCCAACCACGCAAGAATGCTCCAAGCTAACCATGCTAAAAATTCTTGAATCCAACCCCTTGAACATTGTTCATTGGGGTATTTATAGGGCCAGGAGTAGGATAAAAATGTGGTTTTCACATGACATGTCCTAGCTCCCATAGAGTGCAAATGTTACTATGCCATGTTGCTGTGTAATGCTGGCTGTGAAACTTGCTACACTGTGACCATACAGTTCAAGCTACATGTGCTAGAGTCTAGTGAGCTATCATGTTTGTTACAAGGATTGTCAATAGTGAATGCAAATTGGAGCTTGTCCTCCAGGACTACATCTTCCTTGCTCTGGCAAGCAAAGTTAAGCATAAAAAAAAATTTGGGGATAGTTAAGGGGTGAAAAATAGAGCAAACTTTCTTATTTTTCCCTTTGAAGATATGTTAGGATGAGAGTAACTATTACCAACAAATTTTGGGCCTAATTGAAGATGTCTTGGGGCTTCCACATGACTATTATGTTTTTTACACTGCCTAGCATATTGGCATAGCATAGACAGCTACATGCTATGCTATGGTACGTTGCATAGCATAGTCGCCAGTCTTTAAAGAAATATTGCCTGAAAGTTAAGAATACCTACCTGAGGCCTAGCTAGGCAAGAAACTGCAACCTTGTCTTTCATGCTAAAAGATCTTAGAACCTACTAAGTTCATCCTTACAAAACTTTGGTGTTTTGTGTCATTGCTACACTATGCTATGTTGTGTAGCATAGCACAGCGTAATAGCCAATGTCACATGCATCCTCATCTGATCTACAATGCTTTGTCAAGAAACTCTGCTTAGGGCATGAGGGGGAAGTGGGACAGGTAGTCTTAGAGGCTGAAGTATGGCCAAGTGCAATTCTCTTACTAGAACCACTTAGTAGAGGGCCTTCATGCATTCTATCCTTGCTATGCTATGCTATGCTGCATAGCGTAGCACCCATTTTGGCTTGGATTTTGACTCAATCTTGTAAAAATTTTGTCACGGGATGTTAGTCATGTCCTGGCATGTTAGTAGAGCAAACCTGTTTGATAGTTGAAGCATGGGCAAATGTGCTTACTCCATCAAAGCCATCTAAGTAGGAGTTTTTTCAAATTACAATGATTTTTTACAAAACCTACCACATTTTTCTATGTCATGTTACTCATGCATCAATGATGAAGTGGGCAAGATATCCTGAAGGACTGAGTTATTGTTAATTTGCATCTAGGGTGCTTGTTTAGTCTACTCAAGGCTTGCTACATTGTGTAGCGTAGTAGGTTCCTATAGTTAGAAAACTTGCCAAACTATTTCGCTCATCCTGAACACTTTCGGTAGCTCCTAGCATAGTCCTTGAGTAGACCATCAACTAGGTTAGGTATCAAGCTAGACAAGCTAAGAGGTGTAGGAAGTGATTGTAAAGTAGCACGTTGTGCCATTTGTTTTAGATACTTATTTTTTTGAGCTTTTCTATTATTTTTTCATTTTGAGCTTTTTCTTTGCTATACACCCACTTTCACTTGCAAACAACCTATTGTTGTAGGATAGGTGTTTCCTTCCCAAGATGAGTTATGTTACATCCATGTGGGATTTTGACCTACCTACCAATGCTTCCCATTGGGTGAGTTACGTTACATCCATCATGGACTTGATGGTTGGGCATGTGGAAGGGCTTTTTGCATTGAGAAAGCTTGTAAAAAGGATACAAAAAATTGCAAATATAGGGAATAGGGGCTAAACTAGCTGAAAGGGAGAGTATGATGTGTACTTCCAAGTAGCTAGGCTAATCATAACAATCATTTCGGAGCAATGTAGTTTCTTGCTCTCATGGAAAAACACATCTCTAAATGACACCAACTTGGCTTGTATCCTGCAAACACAATAGAGAGAAAACAAAAAAAATGACCATGGAGTGAAGTGAGGGCAAAGTCTTTCTTTCTCGAGACATTTCCCGAGTGGTAAATACTACATCGAGTGCATGCCATGTCCAAAGAAGGAAGGCCAACATAGGTTTTGGCAATGGTAGGCTAGAGAGGTTTTCACCAAAGAGTCCAAGAGCAGTGGTGATGTAAGTGCTCAAAATTCCTTGCCCAAGGTAAATATCATGTAATCCAACTACAAAGTGAGAAGCTTAACAGCTGAACACATCTTGGACTTGGATGATGGTGAGGGCTGGAGGATGGAAACATTGTGGATAGGACACAATAGTGCTAGGCCTCCAACAGTAGGTGTTGACGGTAAGAGCTACTATGAAGATGAATGGATGTGGTAGCAGTAGCTCTAGAAGGTGAGCAAGATGTCAAAAGACATATCTAGAAGATCAGCAAGATGCTACATGTGTTCTAGAGGGCTTTTCCTTAGCATCATGAACTACATTCTGGAACTGCAACGCCCCACCTCGTATTGTCTAGGGAGTTTGAGAGTGTGCATGCTCACTCGTTCGTAGGGTCGTGGATGTGAGCTGGGGACATTGCAATGTGAACCCAATTTAAGGTATTTGTAGACCATCAAATGTGCTGGTTTAAGGTCCCTGTAGACTATGATGTACTACTTTGAGGTCCTAGTAGACCATTGTGCTAGTTTTAGGTCCTAGTAGACTGTTTTGCTAGTTTATTGTCATAGTAGATGGTGGATGGCCAGTTTAAGGTCATAGTAGATCATGTTGTGGGTGCTAGTTTTATGTCATAGCCCAAGGACATGCTATGTTAGTTTAACATCATAGCGGATGAGCTATGCTAGTTTATAGTTATAGTTGACTATCTTTGCCAGTTTTACATCATAGTGGATGATCTTTGCCAATTTTACGTCATAGCAGATGATCTTTTCTAGTTTTATGTCATAGTAGATGAGTTCTTACCTTTCTTTGTACTTGATGCAATCCTTTGCATTAAACATAGTATGTCTTGAGAGATAAGTGGTTGATGGGATTTGCGAACTCGTTGCCATCCATATCAACCAATTTGAATGCATTATTCTCATAAGCTTTTGTGACTATGAAAAGGCCTTCCTAGTTGGCTGAGAACGTATTTACAAGTTCAAAAATAGCTTTGAGGACTAGGTCTCCCTTTTTGATTGGTCATTGATGTAAATTTTAGTGGTTCTTTTTCTATTGTTTATCCTAGTACCATTTGATGTGACTGAGTTAAGGTCAAAGGTGAACAAAGATCACCATGCATAGTCATTTTTCAATTGGACCAATCACAATTAGCAAACAAACCAAGTCAAGTGATACTAGTTTGAAGAAACAACATGTAATAAATATATGTAAGGCAATAATGCAACATAAGATAATTCCTAGTTTCAGGTCTTAGAGGACCGCCACTATGCAAAATTTGTAAATTGAAATTGCCAGTTTAAGGTTTTAGCGAACCATAACCATGTAATATCATGAGATGAATGTTAAATTTGCTAGTTTAAGGTCATGGTGGACCATTAACAGGTTTTAAATGTAAAGGAGGTTAAGGTTTCCAGTTTAAGGTCATAGCAGATCATAATAATGTAAATTTTGTTCTAAAATGTAAAATGAATGCTAAAATTACTAGTTTAAGGTCATGGGGGACTATAACCATGTTTAAAATATAAAGATAAAGTAAAAATTTTGGTGGATCCACTTGCTACATTGTAGCTGAGTGCTATGCTGCAGTGGGGACATGCTACACTATAGTAGTGTTACAATACAGGGATGTCCCATGTTATTTGGGACATGAAAGTGATAGCCTTTTTACTACGTCAACTATAAATAGGGGTTTACCCCCTAGTAAAGTTGTCATTTTCATTGTCAGATCCCACACCAAAAGTGTAGCATAGTAGGACTACAAGAGAGTGTAAAAGGCATAGTGTAGTAGTTGATAGAGCTGATTTGCAAACAAGGTAATGGTGCGTGAAACACCATGAAATTTCGAGACCTTAATGATTCAGCAAAGTCTCAAAATTTACATAAAGGATTTCCACAAGTGGCACATTTTGGATAGTCCATTTTTAGCTTAGGGCCTATTACACTACACTATGCAGCATAGTGTAATAGACTCCAGAAGGACTGAACAGAAGCAAGGGATGTGCAGCAAAAAAACTTCAATTTTGCAAGTTAGCTATGTTATGCCGCATTACGCTATGTAGTGTAATGTAGTGTAACACAGTGTAACGCAAGTAGACAATTGATTTGATCACAACAATGGAGATAGCAAGATTCAAGCATTGGAAATTCTTATGCCATGATATGCTCTTTAGTGTATTACAGTGTAATCATAGGACAGTTTGTTACCGAAGCTCCAGCAAAGGTAGATTACGACACACTATGCTTCAGAGCGTAGCGCAATGTAAAACTATAAGCTTTAGCTATGGCACATCAGGTCAACGGTATTCTATGTGCCCAAGACACACGTCATCTAAGCTATGTTCTTTTTCTAACCCTAATCATATAAATACCCTAGTTGACAATGATCAAGGGGTTGGAAAGTTTTTTTGGGTTGGAAGCTGTTGGGAAATTATTGACAATTTTTGGTGAAGATTGGCGAGAGAACAAAAGAGAATTGGCAATTGAAAGAACATCAACGATGACCGACAAGAGATTTTGATCAAAAGCTTTGAGTTAGTAGACACTTTGCTTCGAGTCTAAATCCCTTGCACCCAAATTGGCAAGAATCAGGTAGATCAACCTTTGCTTGTTTCATCTTTGAATAGCTTTCTTGTTCTTTGCACGTGCTTCATCTAAACCGAAGTTTTCCTACAATCATTGTATTCAACATATTTGTTTATAAGCTAAATTCTAGACCTTGGCATTCCACATTCTCTAAATTCAATTTATTGCATCCTATCTACATAGATTTTACAATCATTTTGAATCATTTATGTTGTTCTTGTTGGCTTCGAGATTATTGATATCATATCTCCGCATCAAAATCATCATCTCGTGATCTGATCATTACAAAATTTTCTAATTAAGTAAGTTCATGTCTAATCAACAAGACCATTTAGGGCACATTGGATTCATTTCCTATAGCATGGCCCTCGCATGGATCCAAGGTTGGAACTATGTACATGGAACTTTGCTCAGTATTTCCAGCGATCGACGTTTTCCATCATTACAACTTTCTGGTGCTAGAAGGAGGGCTGAACCTCTAATCTTTGCTTCACAGGTAGTCCTGTAAGCTATTTCTACCCATTTTTTATTGATGTAAATGTAATACCTCCATTTTTTTTACGAGATTGTGTAGTACAGATCGGTTGCTTTGACGATTCCTCTGGAATCCTGCAGGGTAGAAAGCCCATTTTTCCTTAGCTTGCCTTTTCCCTATTGATCTTTATCCTTGTCATCATTACTCTCAAACTACATAGAGAATGGTTGCATCAACCACCACTATTGACACTGCTAACCTTGAGAACCCTTGGACACTACAAGTTATTTCTATTGTGGTCAAGCTGCCAATGAGTTCGATGCGACCACGTCAATCCCTTAGACTCCAAAATAAAGAGCCTAAGGGACATGCTTAGCATAGGGAACATTACAATTTCCTTTGTGCTAAACTTGTGGAAAATTTTCTCATGTATCCACAAGAACTTGAAGAGAAATGAGAATACAAGTTCATATACTACAATGGAAAGGAATTTATTCCTTTTCCTAATGCCACTGTACCCCTGATAGATCAACAACTATGGATCTTAGATCAAATGCTAATGGCAAGAGCATTGATAGAACAATGAGAGGAGTTTTTCCATGATGTAGCTCTTCATGATGGGTAGGAGGATCTAGATTCCCATTCGAGGAAGGTAGTCACACTGAATTTTTTGTGGCCCCTCCCTCCACTATGTCCCATGTAAATCTGTTATTCATGGTAACCATGCCCTTGACATTATCTAATGCTAACCATGTCCCACACTCACCCCAACCACATTTTTTCTCTTCGACTACCCTCCTAGGTGGTGTCCCTTTACAAATCATTCCTCCATAGCCATAGTTAGTTAATCCATCTCATCGTATACCTGCACCTATATCACCGTATGTACATGCAATACCTACTTCGCAATTACACACAACACCTACATTTATCCCAACTCACATGATAGGACCTGCCACTATAGCGTGGTGGGCTCCAAACCCATCATCCCTTGTAGCACAGCCTACGTAGATGTCTCATCTCACTCATCATAAAAACCAAGTCTTGCAAGTACTAAACCCCACTGTAGGATCATTGTCTATGCTCCTAGCCATGCAAACAATGTATCCCATGGCATAATTGATGGTGGTCACCTCATCTGCATCACCTATTGAGTGGTGGATGTCACAAGTGGTACTGCCTGTAGGGGCAGTCCCGATAATATTGCACATAGGCCAAGATGCCACCCCTATCCCTCCACCCAATGTGCATCATCCTGCAATTTCACAAATAACCTCTTCATCTACAGGTCTGGATCAAGCCTTCTAGCTTATTTAGACCCTTACTAAGGAAGTTAAATGCCTCAAGGCTACCGGTTCCAACACAATATAGGTCATAGAGTTTTACCATGACAATCCTATTAGTTTGGTAGTGCCTATTTTGTCGTTGCCTCCTGGGATGCCACTCCCCCATTTTATAAAATACAATGGGGAAGGTGATCCCAACACCCATCTAGTCACCTTCAGATCAGATTCGTTATTATTGCAACAATGGCCACATACCATCATCCATATCTTTGCTATGTCCCTAACGAGTAAAGCTTTAAACTGGTATCTAGCACTCCCACACTCTTCCATCTCAACCTTGGAAGAGCTATAAACTCAGTTCGTGACTCATTTCAAATACAACCTGAAACCAAAAGTCATGTTCGATCAACTCATGGGAGTCAAGCAAGATCTTCTCGAGTCAGTCCAAAATTTTATATAGAGGTGGAGTGCTACCTTGAATGAAATCTGTGAACCCATTTCCGAGGCTCATCTGTTAGCAATCTTCAAGGGGGTAGTCAATGACTTCATTAAGTTCAAACTATATTACCTCACTTCCCACTCCCTCAACTAAGCCTTTACTCAGACTAAGAGCATTCAAGACGTAACAGAGGCTAGCAAAGACCCAGCGTATGTGGTCTACAAAAATGCCCAAACCAAGGGTAAAGACAAAGGCAAAGCTACAACAACGACCATAGCAGCGGTAGCCGAAGGGGCCAAGAATAGAAATAACAACAAGAAAATATCTGCCTCACCTGCTAAGTCCACAACTAGCTCAAATAGCATTGATCAAGAAACTCCACCCACCCCTAAGGTGTTTCCACAGTGAAAGCCTATTTTTGAGAGTAAAGATCCCTTAAAATACATTGCTCTACCTGTAAAGCCTTCAAAACTTTTGAAGAAATTATTGGAAACTGGCCATATTCAACATAAGCAAGTGTCCAAGGAAGGTCTGAAATGCCATAGACGGCATTGTGAGTTTCTCAAGAATCCCTCCTTGGCCCTACCAAATGAACTGCCAATTCCCAAAAACTTTAGGCTAGACCATTTCTGTGACTATCACCAGCTATGTGTTCATGACACGGATTACTTCTAGGCTTTGAAAGATGACATCCAACACATGATCGATCAAGGTAAACTGATCTTAGACATTAATAGTTCGATCTATTTAGAAAATCAAACCATGCATGTGTACCAAGACTTGTTAAACAAAAATAACATAGGATACACTATCAACACGATGGGTATGGATGGCCAAGCATAGCCAAAACAACCCTTTGTGCTGCATGTACCTCCTCACCTATCTTAGAAGACAAGCCCATCAACATCAATGGATGTGCCTTAGCAACAACCCTTCATTCTTAGGGTCCCATCTCCTACCTTCATCCCATAGCCCACCATTAGTAAAGCCACAGCCCAGCCTGTGCCCATACCTAGGGCATCCTTTATCATCAGGGTGTCAAAGTCGTCAGTTGCTCTTGCTACACAAGGGTAAATCTCTAAGTCAACACCTCAATCACAACCTAACAGGAAAGGAGAAGGATGTATGACAACTAATACATCCAAGGACTGAATTATGCTGGGATTTCCCAAATCTATTCCCCTCACCTTGGAGCCCTTGGCCCCATCCTCTAAAAAATATGATGCTACGCAAATGCAACCATCTTCTCCCAACCCAAGAAAATGCAACCCTCAACCAAAAACCATTCCTCCCCAAGATATTCATCTCCTGGGATGAATAGAAGAAGAGAAGGTGATAAGAAACCAGATCATGGATGTGATCTCCTTGACATTTTTATGCAAGTTAAGTAGGCTCTTAAACAACAAAATACAACGTTGAGCCTCTATGTGACATCACAAAAGCATCATGAGGCCATGGTTTGGATGTTAACATTCATACCCATGGAAAAGAGCCTGCCAGTGGATGAAGAAGCAATCCACTCCATCATGCTTTCCCTCATCGCCGAAAAACCCTAATATTCCCTACTAACTTTTCATGACAAATCCATTAAGGACAACCTAGAGAAGGGTCAAGTGAAAATAGTGCCTATGTTCATCACTATCCTAGTTGACCAATACCAAATCCAAAGAGTACACATAGATGAAGAGACAGTTGCTAATGTCATTCCATACCCCATAGTGGATAAACTAGGTTTGATTGACCAGATTAATTCCATGACAATGTCATGTTTAAATTCATTCAATGGGGCATGAGTGAAAGTTAAAGGAACAGTACACATCAACTTCATAGCAGGGGACTAATTCCCCATAGATGTAGTGTTTATCGACGTCGAGGATATGCCTAGTTTCAACTTAATCTTGGGGAGGTCCTAGTTGGCTCAACTAAGGGCAGTCTCATCAGCAATCCATCAGGAGATCCATTTTCCCTATTCAGGAGGGGAAGTGATCATCCATGGTGATAATATGATCCCTCAAGCTATTAATAATGTAGAAATGGAATAGGGTTTGGAAATTGAAATCCCTGAGCCTTAGTCTCCTATCCTAATATTTTAACAGGCTAAAACAGTGGCTAATGATAGCTTGGTTTGGGCTGAACTACCTTTTCAAGGGAAGATTGTGAAGTAAAGGAATAGAGTAATAAACCTCCTCATCCATATGCATCGCCAAAACTAAAAACAATTAAGAAGCAGCTACGGAGCTAGCAAACAAACACATTGGCATGACATGTCACATTAGTCCACATTGTTTACTATTATCCAATTTACACTCTCTCCTTTAGCATTTTCCTTATTATGCTTTTTACCCTTTTTCATATGCATTACGGCCTGAGATGGCCTTAAACTAGTTGCAGCCGCTAAAGCCTAAAACTGGAAATTTTGTTTATCCTTTTATGCTTATGATGGCTTCGCCTGAAATGGACTTAAACTATTAATGGCCCATAGTGGCCTAAAGAGTGTAATCCTTCTAATAATATGTTTCACTTCATGAAAACTAAAATCTTTATATCATATATATTATATCACATACATCAAAGAACATTTTCCTTTACTCCATTTCATTATAACAAAATGTTGTCTTATATAGCCATGTCACATGTTGCCTTTGTTACCACTCCTACCTATGTCATACAACTCCACCTATGCCTCATGAAGATAATCCTCATAGGGACCTTCTTTGTGTGGTGTCTCTTCGTGGACGCAATCCTCTCCATAAGGCTCTTCCTCATGAGAATCCTTTCCATGAGGTTGATCATCTTTGTTGAGCTCCTCCTCATAAGGATCCTCTTCGTGAGGACCATCATCTCCATTATGCTCCTCCTCATTAGGATTCCCTTCGTGTCGATCCTATGATTTGACATGAAATGCATGTTAGCATCGCCATCAAAACTATGCATAATAAGAATACAATAGTCCTATAACTTATCTGTGATGGTCCTATGTTAGCTGCAAAAGGAATTTCTTCCAAACCAACCCACAAACATTGCATGTTCTTGTCCTCGGTAAGCTTAGACCAAACACCATCTCCTAGATTAGTTCCAACCTTAACCTTCCCCTTTTCCATAGGAGTCCATTGGGGTGGTTCAGGGAAGAAGGAAGGGACAATGGTCTCCCTACCAGGGAGGGTTATTTCTCTCTCTAGGAAGGCACTTACTATCACTTTCTTCTAAAACTTTTTGTATGCTCCAGAAGCACTGATGACATCGAGGAAAATTCGTAGGAACCATAGTCCAATAGCAGAATCCCTGTAATGTTGGTAGTAGGTGGCACTTTCTTGCTTATACATATGCTTGTGGTCCTTGTGTCCCTGCCTCCATTCTTGGACCCTTGTGCTAAAATCCTTCTAGTCTTGGTTATTTTGGGCTAAGAGTTCCATTTGCATCCATTGCTCAATGAGCTCATGGCTGGCTCGGACGTTGTTTCTGAAGACCATCCAATAATGGATGTAGTCAATCACAGCTATTTACAAATTCTCATCATTGCTCTCCCAAGCTTGTAGAAGTTTATTTTGAGACTCCAGGTCCTCAACCCTATTGGTTAGGGATGTCTTCTCCTTTTCTTCTTTCTACAACCTCTTCCAAAGATCTTTGTTGACATTTTGACACTCCCATAAAGAGCAGGTCGAGCGTAACTCACATTTATGCAATTCATCGTAAAAGTTGCATGGCACTTTGGTCACCTCTAGTCAGGGTTCAGGGGTTGTGTCTAAGTCAATGGGCTCTTTGGAATCCCATCTGAGGTGAGATCTTGTAACATAAAAATAACAGTTAGATGCAACAAAATAATGCAATGTCGCAATGCCAACAATCCCTGTGTTATAATAGTCACGTACCAATATCAGGATCGATTCACTCTAGGCAACTAATCATATCATTAATGATGCCCTCCATAAAGGAAAATTTATTAGGAATTTACCCCAATGCTGATTTGGTGCCACTGACAAAGGCATCCCGCTATTATCAGAAATGCCTACTATGCGAACAAAATGAGTTAGACATAGTACAGTGGACATAAAGGGTAATTGAGATGTTACGATAACGCAAAATTCAATTCAACAAAACCCTCAAGGGTAGTAGCATGAGGTTTGCCCTTTGAGGAAAGGTCAAACTCACCAGTGAAAAACTACTTCTCTTTTCTTGGTTCATCCGAAAGGACCTCGACATCCTCTACTTCCATCTCTTATTTAGGCACACGAACTTGTGTATCACCTATGTTACTAACTGGGGCCTTCTTTTCCAAAAATGGGGCCCCTTCTCCACACCATATAACTATTGGTCCATTTTCAGGGGTTAACTCCTCTATATCTTTTCCTTTGTCTACCAAAAAACATAGTTAGCCAAAACATTTACAAACACTACGCGACACCACGACATCTATACGAAGCGTGATACATATATATACTAATTACGCATCTCTCTACTTACTAGCTAGGGGACCGTTCCTATGAAATTTAATTCACAGCCTCTTTCCTTCTACATCAGTTAGATTGGGAGACTCCATGCCCAAACGATGCTTCTTTTGTTGAACTGGTGAAGTCACTATTTCCACTTCCAGGCACTTTCCCCTTAACAAACTACCGATGTAAGAAGGGAGTGCCCCACCCACACTATCTTGGCCCCATGTAGGAGGCACTGCCAAATCCTTAGTCGTGAGTGAAAGTGAATCCCTAATACCTTCAGGGGGATCTTGCAACCAAATGATGCAGAAAATTTGGGAAATCCATGGTTTGGAAATCTAGTTACGATCTTGCTGCACCTAGATTCCATTCCTATGAACCACCAGAAATTTAGCAAAATTTCAAAAGAAAGCTATAAAAAATGCAAAATGCACATTGAAGTGAGATTCAAGCTTCTTACAAAGCTTGACCATTTCAGCTTGCAAGCCTTCAGCAAAGTAACTGGCCCAATTGAACCATGTTCCCTCCTCCATAACCTCCCGCATGATCCAAGCCTACTCTATGGTAAGGATTCTCACCTGGAAGAGTAGCTTGGGGAAGGCGTGGGCTTGAAAAAGGGGATAAATGATATTAACCACCTCCAGCTTGATTTTATCAACAAGGATGCCTTTCAGTTCCTTTTTAACCCCTAGCCACTCCTCTATGTCCTTTTGAAGCTTAGAACCTCTCTTTGACCTTTCTTCTATTAGAGGGCCATCAAAAGGAACACCAAAAAATTTGACGAATAGTCAAGCATCAATATCAAAAATCACATGCACGTTACGCATGTGCATGTAAAGACACTTAGCTTCTTCGTTGAAGGAGTCAACTAGGGTTAACATTTTGGCCACAATGATGTTGGGGGTTATGCCAAAAAATAGCTCCATCAGTCTAGCTTCCCAGAGGTTATTGGATATGGCATCTAGGGCTGCTCCATGGTAGAGCCAATGTTGTGCCTATTTTATGTCACCATAACGAAAGAAGAGACTGCTCTCTTCATGCTCGGAGGCCATAACCGTGACCTCCCGTGATTTCCTAACTGTGAATATAAAGCAATGCTTTAGACAATATAGTAAAATAAAACACTTTTATACATTGTTTCCATTCTATAATATTGTACAATGGACCACCATAGCGTAATTTACCATGTCTAAAGGACGAAGAAAATAGTGGGATTTTCTCTTACATGTCTCCAACAATGATAGGATGATCTAAAGTCCACTCTGAAACATCATAAAATTTCGAGCTTAGTACTTCTCCAACAAGAAGCAGGTCCTTGGGACCCACAGATGACCACAGCAACATCTGGTGTCACACATGGCAACTTCAGAGATCAAAATACTTAGTTTCCACTAAGTATGCAGTCCCAGTGTATATGCCCAAACATGGAGTCTCAGCATATACGCCCAGCGTATACGCTCAAGTTCACACCCACAGTGTCTACGCCTGACATTCTCAGCATATACACTAGTGTATATGCCCAATGTAGACGTCTCACATGTACACTCGACAAGTACAACAGATGTGTACTCCCGGCATGAAATCCCCAAAGATGGTATGGAAACAGCACTGTAGAGCAATATTTGGCACAAGGTAGCAACCATCAGCGTATACGCCCTGGTGTATACGTCCAACTCCCATCAGCATATATGCCTAGCATATACACCCAGCCTACATCAGTGTATATGCCTAGCATCCACAACATCTATGCCCAAGTTTGCATATGCCTAGCACATCCAACGTATACGCCTGAACTCTATGCCCGCTTTATACAGCGTATACGCTCAGCGTATATGCCCATTAAATGTTACATATTATAAACTTGTAAATTTTATGCTTTTTCATCCGGTCAATGCACCACATGTCGTTCAACCCAAGTCTAGTATCAAAACCTGTATAAAAGCCCGAATTTTTCACTAGAACTAGGTCAACCGGCAAAAATTGTAGAGTAAACCAGAGAATAAAGACATTGAGAACTAGAGAAGAAAACCTTATATGCTATAAAACCCTATACACTAAGCATACAACCTTTACGCTATGCCTACAGTGCGAACTAGCCCACTATCACCCCTGCATCCACCAGGGCTTTTCGTCCACCTTATGTCCGAGTCACAACTACGTTAGACCGATGCATTGTACTCTCATTTTGAAATGCCATTGTTACATTTTCTTTCCAAAATCATTTACATTTTGCATTAATTTTTTCATGTATTCTATTTATGCTTGTTTATGTCTATGCTCTGTTCGCATCAATTACACTGTTTACACTCTGATTCACACCTGTTACGTTGTTTATGTATAACCCAGCATATAGCACTTCAGTGTACGTTCAAGGAAATCCTTGTCTGATCTGTGTGCGGACCACCCAAGGTACTCTACCTTCATTCATTCTAGCTCACCCTCAGGCAAAGGTAGGATCTTTTGTGCATGTCTACTGATCCCACAGTCTCTATTTCCTTTCAGTCGGAGACAGAAAAATTTGGATGGTATAGAAATTGGTGCTAGAAGGAGGGCCTCTGCCTAAAACCTTACCTACAACCCTCCCAGTGTTTATGTTGTTAAGCATTTACGTCGTCGACAATACACTAATTCCTTCTGAAATCCTCCTAGCAGTTATGATACTCAATTTAAAACCCAGTCTACAAACTATCCAATGTTTAAATTTTTCAGCACCTACGCTGCTCCTATTAAAACTTACCATTTGCAAGTCTCCCAGCATCTAGGTTGTTAACCATACACTACATGCTTTATATTGTAGACTTTTCCTATGCTGTACACAAGACTGGTATTAGTTTATCATCATGATCCCTAGACAGTTGTGATGTCAGTTTTAAGTCGTGACCCAGGACTATTCTGTGGTATCAGTTTACCATCATGATTCCAGGATGAGCTGTGGTATTAGTTTATAGTCGTGATTCTAGGACTTGCATGTACTTGAGCTTGTGCTCAAATGTAGAATAGGTTTAGGAACAAGTGATTGGTTAGATTGGCGAGCTTGTTTCCTACCATGTCAACTAACTTGAATGCTCCATTGTCAAATGCTTTAGTGACTAAGTAAGACCCTTCCCAGTTGGCTGAGAATTTGTCCGGGTGTTCTCAAACAGCCTTGAGCACAAGGTCACCTTCTTTGATACGGCACTTATTGAGGTCGTGCCGATATCGCTGCCATTCTTGTTTTTGATACCATTCGATCTAATCAAGTGCACGTATGCATTCCTCGTCCACCAAGTCGAGGTCAATGATACGTAGATCATTGTTTTGCCTATCATCGAGGAGTCTAGAAAGTGTGATCCTTAAAGATGGTACATGTAATTCCAAAGGTAAAATAACTTCTAAACCATAAACAAGACTGTATGGTGTCTTACCCGTTGACATACAATATGTAGTATGGTATGCCCACAATGCGTATGTCAATTGTTCGTGCCACTTTCTCTTGCTTTAGGTAAGCATTCTTTTAAGTATTGTAATAATTATTTTGTTTGTTGCCTCTAGTTGCCTGTTGCTCTGAGGATAGTAAGGGGATGAAAACGAGTGTTTGATCCCTAGACTATCACAAAAGGTTTTGGTCTCGGCACTGCTAAATTATGGCCCATTGTCCGTGATGATTATCATGGGAATGCCAAAGCGGGTTACAATATTTTTGAGAATGAAATTGCACATGTGTTTAGACGTGGTTTTTCAAAGGGGAGAAACTTCTACCCACTTCATGAAATACTTTTTTGCAGTTATAATAAAACTATGTACCGTAGAGGATGAGGGTGTTATTGAACCGATAAGGTCCAACCCCCACTTTTGAAAAGGCCATGTGATTTCTGCCGTGTGCAGCTCATTTGATGGGACGTGAATTACATTGCTATGTTTTTAGCAAGTACTACATGTTTTAACCTTAGAGAGACATTCATACTCCATGTGTGGCCAATAGTAGCCTAGGCTTCTTATTTTTTGTTGCCATGGATTTTGGTGCCATATGTCCTCCACATAGTCCCTCATGTACTTGTTCAACAATGGTTTGGGCATCGGTACTACTAATGCATGTTAGCAATATTCCTTCGTAGGATCGATGACATAACATGTCCCCTACTAGGGTGTACTTCTTAGAGCATGTTTTTACTGCATCCTTTTGTGCATTTGTTAGATGTCGTGGTGTTTCCCCATGTAGAAGGTACTCTTTTATGTCGTCATACCATTCTATTGCATGTGTTGTACTAACAGATGAAATCGGCAATGTATCAAGAGTATTGGTTATTGGTTTAGCACAACTGATTATGGAGCTTGGTAATGTATGAAACATGTCTAGTGATATGTTCAATGCCAATGTGGCTAACGTGTCTACAATGGTGTTATCATTTCTAGAGACGTGTTGCACATCGGTGTTTTCAAATCTCCTCATTAGGTGTTTTGCTAAGTCACAGTATGGTTGTAAATGTTGGGCTTTACATGTATAAACATCTGTAACCTAGTTTAAGACCAATTGTGAGTCCCCTCTGACTACCAGTCATGTGATGTCTAAAGCTAGTGCTACCATGAGATCTCTAAGGAGACCTTCGTACTCTGCTATATTGTTGGTACAGTGAAAGTTGAAACGATAAGCAAAGGGTCGAATCTCCCCAGAGGGGTAGGTGATGACAGTGACTACACTTCCCCCTTGGGAGGTGGATGCTCCATCAAAGTTTAGAATGGCATCGTAGTCATTGGACACTATATCTATTGTACTTATATTCTCATCCGGGAATTCTAGCTCTATAGTCGCTTGATCGTGCGTTGGTGACGTGGCCATATGACTTGCTATGGCTTGACCCTTGATGGATGACTATGCTATGTAGTACCTTGGGTGGTCTACACGTATATCATACAAGGATTTCCCTGAACATACACCGAAGTGTTATATGCTGGGTTATACATAAATTGTGTAGCGAGCCTAAAATAGAGTGTAAACAACGTAACAAATGTGAACAAAGCGTAAACATGAATAAGCGTAAAAAGAAAAAGTGCAAAAAATAATGTAAACTATAAAAAAATTCTGGAAGAAGATGTAACAATGGCATTACAGAATGAGAGTAAAATGCACCGGTCTAATGCAGTTGTGACTGGGACATAAGACGGACGAAAAACCCTGGTGGATGCAAGGATGACGATGGGCTGGTTCACACTATAGGCGCAATGTAGAGGATGTATGCCTAGCGTACAAGGTTTTCCAACGTAAAAGGTTTTTTAGCTCTGGTCTTTAGTGTAATTTCTCTTTGGTATGCTCTCGGATTTTTGCCAACCGACCTAGATCAAGTGGAAAATTGGGGCTTTTATACCGATTGTTACGCTAGACTCGGGTTGGGCGACATGTGGCATGTTGACCGGGTGCAAAAGCATAAAATTTACAAATGCATAATATATTAAATCTACTGGGCATATACGTTGTATCAAGCACACGTAGACTCTAGGTGTATACACTGGATGTGCTGGTGTGCGAACTTGGAAGATGCTATGGACGCTGGGTGTATACGCTGATGATGGCTGGGCATATACGCTAGGGTGTATACACTGATGTGCCAAGCATATACGCTGGGGTGTATATGCTGATGATTGCTACCTTGTGCCAAACCTTGCTCTGCAGTGCTGTTTCCATGCTGCCTTTGGAGATTTCATGCTGGACATAAATATTTGTTGTGCCTACTGAGTGTACATGTACGTTGGACGTATACGCTGGGCATATACACTAAGAATGTCAAGCGTATACGCTGGGCGTATACGCTGTGGATGTGAGCTGGAGTGTATACATTAGGCGTATACGCTGAGACTGCATAGTTAGTGAAAATCAAGCATCTTGATCTCTGGAGTTGCCATGCGTGACACCAAGTGTAGTCGTGGTTGTCTATGGGCCTCGGGGACCTACTTCTTGCTGGAGAAGTACCAAGCTCGAAATTTTGTGGTGTTTCACCTGTGCGATGATCCAGGCCATGATGGAATCCTTGGCCTGGGCAGGCACTGTAGCATGGCTTCGCTCTCCTCTGCGAGGTTCAAGTCAGGACCCTTCGTCCCCTGCCCTTCCACTTCCTTGCCTTTGCCCATCTCGGCGTCTATGCTGTGATTGACAGTTTACACTGAGGGTTGAAACTATTTACGCCAGAGTCTGAGTCTCTATGTCTATGCTTGAACTTCTATGCTCTGCATCTATGCTGGGGTTTAGTTGTTAGCATTTATGCTCAGGGTTTGGGTTTACACTTACGCCGGGGTTTCACAGTTTACGCTTACGCTAGAAATTTTATGCTCGGATTTTATGCTCAGATGTTTACACTCAGAATGCAATGTGATAAATGATTCCCCCCCCCCCCTTTTATAGTGCTCCACCATCGCTGCCACCACCGTTGACACCGCCGCCTCGTGTTTCGTCACTCTTGCCTATTTTTACCTTTTTCTAATTATTTCCATTGAAATTTGCTCAAAAATTAATAAAAAATATGTATATATTTAAAATAAAATAAAATTACTACATCTTGGTTTCCCCGTGAACCCCATTTCATGCATTTATGCCAAACATTCCAGCATAAACTACCGTTACGACCCGGTATGGCCTTAAACTTCCGCCATGGCCTGGTATGGCCTTAAACTGCCGCCACGGCCCAGTACGGCCTTAAACTACCATTGTAGCCCAGTAAGGCCCTAAAATGCCACATACGAACCCCCTACAACCTGGTAAGGCGTTAAAATACCACCCATAGCCCAGTATGGCCTTAAAATGCCATGGATCCTGGTGTGACAATAAACCATCATCATGCATGTACACATAATTTACATTGCCAAAGAACATAGAACGATACCCAGTAGCTCACCCCTACTCTCTATTCATTGGTAGGAGCAAGCCTGATGGATTGCTAGCACCTAGACACGCCATTAATCATTGATGGACCATATTGAAAAATTACAAGGGACATCGACATAAATCTCATCCACTTAATTTCATCAATGGACGATGTAGTCATAGCCGCAACACAGCAAACGATAGACAACTACAAATGTATGATAAAACCCCTTGACATAGAAGCCGAAAATATCACCGAATACCCATTAGCCGAAACCCCCATCATCATGCTAGATGGGGAAATCAAAATATTAAAATTAAGCACATTACTACAACTACAATTAGCCAAATACATTGAGAACGTGCTTCAGGAAAACATAAAAGAATTCGCTTGGTCTTACATGGACATGCCCAGGTTAGATCCTCGAATTATCCAGCACAATATTATCCTTGATCCGAAATTGAGACCAGTAAAACAAAAGGCACGAAAAGTTAAACCTAAGGTGGCATTGGCAGTTTGTAATGAGATCACCAAGTTTTATCAAGCTGGTTTCATTCAAGCTGTTGGTTACGCCGAGTGGGTATCCAACATGGTCATTGTCTCGAAGAAGAACACAAGCATTCGCTTATGCATTGAATTCTAGGATTTAAACGTTGCAATCATAAAAGATGATTTTCCCTTACCTAGCATCGATCAATTTGTTGACTCGACCACTAGACATGTGCTATTATCTTTTATGGATGGCTTCTCAGCATATAATCAAATATGCATCAACCCAGAGCATCAGCTTCGAACAACCTTTATGACACCATGGGGAACCTTTTGTTATACAATGATGCCCTTCTGTCTCAAGAATGCTGGGGCCACGTATCAAAGAGCAATGACATTTATCTTTAGAGATTACATGTTACAATCACTCAATGACTACATGGACGACATTGTGGTTAAATCAAAAACATCAGAACAACATGTACAAGACCTTGACCTAGTATTAAAGCATTGTTTAAAGTATGAACCTTAAAAAATGTGTCTTAGGCATCAAAACAGGTAAAATGCTTAGATTTATAGCCTCAAAAGTGGAGATATGAGTAGACCTCGATAAGGTTAAGGCCATAACAAACCTAAAACCACCCGGCAATCTTACCGAACTTCAAGGTCTACAAGGTAGATTATAGTTTATCAGGTGTTTCATAGAAAAACTAGCAGACAGGTTAAAACCTATGAATCACTTGTTGCACAAGAATGTCCATTTTGAATGGACTCCATAGTGCCAAGAAGCATTCAATAATATTAAAACTACACTTGCCTGACTACCCATAGTTTATCCACCTCAAAATGATAAACCATTTTACATCTACCTTGCCACTTCAGATTCATCCATCATGTCTATGCTTTTCCAGAAACAAGATGATGGAACTGAAGTCCCCGTATACTATTTAAGTTATGCATTAGTTGCCCATGAGAAAAAGTACAATGATGTGCAGAGGTCATGTTTAGCTTTGGTCTTTTCTTTGAGAAAATGGCAACATTACCTCTTCCGCAACCAAGTTAACATAATTTGCAAGGATAATGTGCTCAGGTCCATCATAGGAAACATTTATGAAAAAATTCAGATAGCCCGTTGGAAAGCCATGATAGCCAAGTTTGACCTGCATTATATAGCGCAATCATCAGTTAAGGGTCAAGCCATAGCAAAGAAAATGGCCATGTCACCAACACATGATCAAGCGACAGTAGAGCCAGAATTCCCAGATAAGAATGTAAGTGCAATAGACATAGTACCCAATGACTACGATGCCATTCTAAACTTTGATGAAGCATCCACCTCTTGATGGGGAAGTGCTGCCATAGTCATCACCTATCCCTCAGGGGAGATCTGACCCTTGTCTTATCATTTCAATTTTTGTTGTACCAACAACATAGTAGAGTATGAAGGTCTCCTTAGAGGTCTCACAGCAACATTAGCTTCAGACATCACACAGCTTGTGGTCCGAGGAGACTCTCAACTGGTCTTAAACCAAGTCACAGATGTTTATACATGCAAATCCCAACATTTACAACCATACTGTGACTTGGAAAAGCACTTAATGAGGCGATTTGAAAATATCAATGTGAAACACATCTCTAGAAATGATAATACCATTGTAGACACATTAGCCACATTAGCATTAAATATATCGCCAGACATGTTCCATATATTACCAAGCTCAGTAATCAATTGTGCCAAACCAATAACAAATACTCTTGACACATTTCCGATTGCATCGGTTAGTACAACATGCGCAATAGAATGGTATGACGATATAAAAGAATACCTTCTACATGGTGAAACTCCACGACATCTAACAAATGCACAAAAGGATGCAATACTAAAACATTCTAAGTAGTATACCTTGGTAGGGGACACATTGTGTCGTAGATCCTATGAAGGTATATTGCTAACATTCATTAGTAGTACTGATGCTCAAACCATCATTGAACAAGTACATGAGGGACTATGTAGAGGACACATAGCACCAAAAGCCATGGCAACAAAGATAAGACGCGTAGGCTACTATTGGCCACACATGGAGTATGACTATCTCTCCAAGGTTAAAACGTGTAGTACTTGTCAAAAACATAGCAATCTAATCCATGTCCCACCAAATGAGTTGCATACGGTGCAAATCACGTGGCCCTTCCAAAAGTGGGGGTTAGACCTTATCGGCCCAATAACACCTTCATCTTCTATGGGGTATAGTTTTATTATAACTGCAATAGAATACTTTACGAAGTGGGTAGAAGTGGTTTCCCTTCAAAAAGCTACATCTAAACACATGTGCAATTTCATTCTCGAAAATATTGTAACCCATTTTGGCATTCACTTGACAATCATCACTGACAAAAGGCCACAATTTAGCAGTGCCAAGACCAAAAAATTTTGTAAAAGTCTAAGGATCAAACACTCGTTTTCATCCCCTTACTATCCTCAGAGCAATGCGCAAGCAGAGGCAACGAACAAAATGATTATTGCAATACTTAAAAGAATGCTTATCCAAAGCAAAAGAAGGTGGCATGAAAAATTAGTATATGCATTGTGGGCATATCGTACTAGGCATTGAACTTCAAAAGGTAAAACACCATATAGTCTTGTTTATCGTTTAGAAGTTGTTTTACCTTTGGAATTACAGGTACCATCTTTAAGGATCACACTTTCCAGACTCCTCGATGACGGGCAAAACAATGACCTACACATTATTGACCTAGACTCGGTGGAGGAGGAATGCATACGTGCACTTGATCAGATCAAATGGTACCAAAAATAGCAATGACAGTGACATCAACATGACATTCACAAGCACCCTATCAAAGAAGGTGACCTTGTACTTAAGGCCATTTAGGAACACCTAGACAAATTCTTAGCCAACTGGGAAGGGCCTTACTTGGTCACTAAAGCATTTGACAAAGGTGCATTTAAGCTAGTTGATATGGAAGGGAAGGAGCTTGCCAATACAACCAATCACTTGTTCCTAAAACCATTCTATATTTTAGTACAAGCTTAGGTACATGTGAGTCTTGGGGTCATGACTATAAACTGATACCACAGAACAGTCTTGGGGTCACGACTATAAACTGATACCATAGAACAGTCCTGGATCATCACTTAAAACTGATACCATAGCTCATCCTAGAATCATGACAATAAACCGATACCACATAGTGTTCACAATGATGATAAAATAGCACCTGTATGGCACGATAGTAAACTACCACCATTGTACTTGTTCAAGTATGCTAAGACTATAAACTGGTTTGCCTCTTCACGGTCCATTAAGACTAGAAAATGGCAATGCAACGTCCGCCACGATGCTAAACAGGAAATCTCCAATGGGTTACGACATAAAACCAATCCATGATAGTCCGCTAAGACTATAAACTGGCAAGTTCATCTCTGGTTCCTCAATCTGTGGCCATGCTCAAACTTCATTAGAATCACTGCATCACTCGCCATCAGATTATCCTACCAAAATTGCTACGATTTATATAAAGTGCCTAAAATCTCCTTCAGCATCTTTCTTCTATCCGTAGCTATGTAAGTCTAAGCTCGCTTCTTCACTCATGGTTTTCTTGTCTCCTTGGAGTTGTGTTTACAGGATGACACCTAGAGGTTTTCGCACAAGAATGCACTTCGTTACAAGCAGCAAGATGGGACAATGTTCACAGCACACATGGCAAGACTAAATCAAACCATTCACTAGTACATCCCCATTTCTCGGTACATCCCCTATCCACTTACTGATACATTCTACTCAACCACATCTTTGATACACCTAGTACACTCAAAAATTTGAAGATGTTGTTGCGCACTGTAACACTTTAAAGCAGTTGCAATACACAAGATAACACTTAAGCATGAGTACAAGATCAAAGTAAAGATTCTTTCAAAAAAAACAATCTAGAAACATCCAGTACTCATGTCAAAAATAATCTAGAAACATCCAGTTGCATGGTTTTGGCTCTCTGCCAATAGGCTCCCCTAAGGAAGAGTTCTATTCCTCCAAAGAATGTAACACATCCTCCCTTGTACTACTGAACACGGTACAAGAACATCTAGTCACGTGGCAATGGATGAAGTCTCTATCAAGGTGCTTATGGTGTTTTTCACTTCTTTGTTAACACTTCTCGAGTTGATTCCTCCAGTGTCAACAAAGAGGGGCCAATGAAACACCACAAAGTATCAAGCTTAGTACTTCTCCAACATGAAGCAGGTCCCTGGGACCCACACACGACCATAGCAACATCTGGTGTCACACATGGCAACTTCAAAGATCAAAATACTTAGTTTCCACTAAGTATGCAGTCCCAGCGTATACGCCCAAGCATGTCGTCTCAGTGTATATGCCTAGCATATATGCTCAAGTTCACACCCACAACATCTACGCCCGGCGTATACGCTTGACATTATCAGTGTATATGCCAGCGTATATGCCCAGCGTAGACGTCTCACATGTACGCTCGGAAGGTACAACAAATGTGTACTTCTGGCATGAAATCCCCAAAGATGGCATGGAAATAGCACTGTAGAGCAAGATTTGGCACAAGGCAACAACCATCAGCGTATACACCCCGACGTATATTCCCAACGCCCATCAGCATATATGCCCAGCATATATGCCTAGCCACCATTAGCATATACGCCCAGCGTATACGCCTAGCATATATGCCTAGCATCCACAACATCTATGCCCAAGTTCGCATACGCCTAGCACATCCAGTGTATGCACCTGGAGTCTACGCCCGCTTTATACAGCGTATACGCTTAGTGTATACGCCCATTAAATGTAACATATTATACAATTGTAAGTTTTATACTTTTGCACTTGGTCAATGCACCATGTGTCACCCAACCCGAGTTTAGTATCAAAACCTATATAAAAGCCCCAATTTTTCACTAGAACCAGGTCAGTCCGAAAAAATTCTAGAGCAAACAAAAGAATAGAGACACTGAGAACCAGAGTAGAAAAAATTATATGTTGAACAACCCTGTACACTGAGCATACAGCCTCTACACAGTGCCTATAGTGCGAACCAGCCCACTATCACCCCTGCATCCACCAGGGCTTTTCGTCCACCTTGTGTCCTAGTCACAACTGCATTATACCGGTGCATTGTACTCTCATTTTGAAATTCCATTGTTACATTTTCTTCCCAAAATCATTTACAGTTTGCATTAATTGTTTCATGTATTCTATTTATTCATGTTTACATCTACGCTTTGTTCATATCAATTACATTGTTTACGCTCTGATTCATGCCTGTTATGCCATTTACATATAACCTAGAGTATAGCACTTCGGTGTACATTTGGGGAAATCCTTGTCTGATCCATGTGCGGACCACCCAAGGTACTCTAACTTCATTCATTTCAGCTCACCCTTAGGTAAAGGTAGGGTCTTTTGTGCATGTCTAGTTATCCCATGGTCTCTATTTCCTTCCAGCCAGAGATCGATGATTTTGGATGGTACACACTCCTTATCACGCCATTTAGATTTTTTACACTTGGCACAGAATTTGACATAGCTGACAAGGTAGTGTGGGATTTCAAATCCTAGTTATCCTAAGACACCAACACGTACATTGCTAATAGAAGTGAGCTCCTTTATGGTCATTTTGACCATAGATAACATATTTGTATCACCTTTGAGACCATGCTCATTGATAAAAAACCTACACCACATAATGTAGAAATTTTTTTATACTTGAAAAAAATTCAAATAATGGTTAGCACATCATAATGTCATGGAAACACTTACCTGCCTACATAATACACAATGTCAGGTGGATTCTAGAAGTAGGTTGTGAGATGACGAGCCACGAACAGTGTGTTGTAGGCATGATAACAATCAAACTTGGACATCTTCCAGATCCAAGATAAATACCTCAAACCCTTGGTGCTTTGTTCATGGTCTTGCACCCTCATGGTTTCGATTGAGACATCTACTAGAAATGTTAAGATGCTCTGCGTTGATCCAACCAGTAGCATCTCCAGAATGGCAGTGGTTGTCTCAGCTAGTAGATGTGACTAGATAATTACGCTAAAATTATGCAACAAAAACTACAAAAAATCCCATGTTCCTCTTTAGAACCAAACCTCCTCCTCTCCTACACAAGCATGAGGAGGAGGAACATTGGCCATGGGGACATGCAAACAGCACAGAATGCCCATAATGTCCAAGACAATCAAGACAAGCTTTAGCGTAATCCATTATAATAAAACACACTACCATTAGGAAAAAAAATTTAGACATACTAACAACATAAGAACAACACAAATCAAAAATTCTAATAAAAATCCATTATGCAACACTAGAGTTTCCATTACCTTGACTCCCAAAAAATTGCAAGTTATGCTAAAAATGCATTACCAAAATTGCCCAAACCCTTGCGATGGTGCAAGGTCTGTCCCTGACAACAATGATAAAAATAACACTGCATATTTTCCTAGCATAGCATGCAACCATTATGAGTGAGACAATGGAATCCTATTTACACTACGTAAGGGTACAATACCTGAACCCCTCCAATTATGCATAAGGTTTGCATAGTATTGTCCAAGATCACCCAAAGCCTTACGATGGTGCAAGGTCTATCTCTGACAATGGTGATAAGGGTAATATTACAAACTACAATAGCTTAGCCCACATAAGAAGGTATCAACGCTCAACATAATACACATCTTTGAAATGATTACAAATTTGACACCATAACAATGAAAAAAATAATCATGCAGGAAAGGTAAAAAGTGACCTAACGGGCGAGTAGAGTAGCCTCTCAAGTTTCGACCCAGGCCTTTGAAATCTGCTCCAAACTCTCCTACACTTCATCAATCTTCACCAATTTGGCATGTTTGCCTTTGGTCTTTGGTGCCATGGTTACACTTGAACAACATTTGCAAAATTATCTACTTACACCTTCCTTCTACTTTCTTTATGCTACAGCCTAATTTAAATTCGTGATGTTTATAGTCTGCTTTGAGGACGAACCACCAACTTATAAATGTAATGGTTGAAACTAACTATTTTCGTGTCTGATCAATGTGAAACTTTCTTGAAACGTAGATATGTTAGTGCGATATGAAGTGTGAAGATCATAACATTAATCTTGTAGATATTGCATGGATTGTGGTCCGAAAATACCCTAAACTAACATGTAGCTTATTGTCTCGTAATTCGGTTGCATTAACTACGATTTGAAAAAACTTATAAATTAGCTATTTTGACATGCTAGCCACCCCACATTATACCTTTCATCATAATTCACAGAAGTCTTACACTAACATCTAGGAAAACGGGCTTACTGCTTTTTTACAAACTGTGCATATTTGTAACAATCTGCTAAGATCTTAAATTAGCAACCTCTTTAACATGCACCTCTAAAAAAAAGAGAGAAAACCTTCTATAATTTCAGCAAATTGGCAAAAATAATATAACAACTTCCGTTCTTGGTGGTTTTGTAGGTCAATTCGCAAATGGATGTAGCTTTAGTCACACCCCTAGCCCTAACAAGCCCATATGTTGAAACTATTAGATAGCTCAACCCTACACTAATAATAACTAATGCTTATCCTTGCAACATAACCATAGAAACATCCAAAATATCCCCAGACTGGCCAGAACATTTGGCCTGAACCCTAGACCTAGAAGCTGGTGATGTGATTGAGGATCCCCTTACTGAGGTCCCTGTAATTATGCACAAAGGAGAAAGTAAAACTTTGAAGGTTACTTCCCTCCTTGACCAACAAACATAGACTAACATACTTTGAGTCCTCTAGAATAACGTTGTGGTATTTGCATGGTCATACAAAGACACGCTAGGTTTAGACTCGAGACTAATATAGCACAACATATTTTTAGACCCATATATCAAAGCATTTAAACAAAAATCATAGAAGATTAAACCCAAAATCATGATGGCAATGCGTGATGAAATCACTAAGCTGTATCAGGCTAGTTTCATTTGCTCAATCGATTATTTAGACTAGGTGTCAAACATTGTAGTTGTCTCTAAGAAAATGGGAGGAATAAGCATATGTATAGACTTCCGTGATCTAAAAAAGGCAACGATTAAAGAAAACTTTCTGTTACCAAGTATCAACCAACTTATTAATACAAGAACTGGTCACACGTTAGTATCCTTTATGGATGGGTTTTCGAGCTATAATCAAATTCGCATCAACCTAGAACATCAACTGGCTACAACTTTCATGATCCCTTGGGGAACTTTCTGTTACACCATGATGCCTTTTGGGTTAAAAAATGTTGGAGCAACTTATCAACGTGCCATAACATATATCTTTAGTGATTACCTCTTAGAGAGATTGAATGACTACGTAGATGACATAGCTATCAAATCGAAGAAGTTAGAAGATCACCCAGAAGACCTAGAGTTAATCCTTAAATGATGTCTTAGGCATGACCTATGGATCCACCTAAAAAATGTATATTTAGAGTCAAAACCAGACACATGTTGGGGTTTGTAGTATCATAGACTAGCATACGGGTCAACCCTGACAAGGTGAAAGCCATTGTTAACCTCAAAGAACTATGTGGATTATAGTGTAGGTTGCAATTTATAGTAAACATAGTAAAAATGATTATAAATTCTATCACTGACTACAATAAAAATATAAAGCTATTCTATCCTATTAGCGATAAGTATCCAATCCTAGCTTGCCATACATGTTCTAGGCTGATGTAATTATTACTAGGATTACCAAGTAAATTTACTATTTGGCAAAGAAACTAAAGTTACTACACTTTATTAAATTACATACTTATTCCATTGTTATTAACAAATATGGTAATAGTAAATAACTTAGGATGTAAATATCAAAGTAAAAGTAAATAACATTGAAAAGTAAATCTATTCTACGTGTAATGCTATAATGATGAAGAACAATCTCAATATATATTGTTGCTCATGAATTATATCTAAGAACAATCCACTCAAATAAATATCTCATACAATTGTAATTCAGCACACTATGGGCATTCATAACTAACTTTAAGTTCAAGAAAATAAATTGCAAGAATTTTACTAAGGATTAGTAAAAATGTATTCTTTGACATGATGGTGGGCTTTTTTTTATATTCATAACCATGGCTTACTACATCATATCTATAAAACTATATATTGAACTATGATATCGCATCTATGATATTGTAGTCAAGAATATTTAAGTTCTTATCAATATAAAAAAATCAAGTTAATATCAATGATAAGAATGGTCAAATAACAATAAAAAATATAGAGAAGAGAGAAGTCCCTATGTATATTTTACTAGTATTAGAAAATTTATTAAGTACCCTAGATAGATATCTTATAAGGTAAATTTTTCCTTGTTTGACAAGAATACCATAAACTCAGATATTAATACAATTAACAAGGTTATAGCTAATGATAAAGCTTCTTGATGTAAGATTAATAACAAGCAATTAAGTAAAGATCTTCCACATGTGCTTTCACTTTCTTAGGAATAAGTTAGATCCTAACAAATAAATAATAATATTTTAAAAATTCAGAGTACATTAGATCATGCAAGAAACAAGCTAAATAAAATAGCCCAATAGTTTTGGGAATGTCATTTAAGATTTTCATCCTTACATCTAATCCTAAAAAACATTCCCTCTAGAATAAGAAAAGGATCAAGCCTCATCCTTATTCAAAAGTACCCTCACAGTTTCCACTTCTTACTAAATAATTTCTTGTAAAGAGAAGAAGATATCTTTCTATAAAGATAAAAGAGTATATCATTTTGAAATAAAAAATAAATAGCAACAAAAGCTGAAACCTTTCTATCCTTAAACCTCCAAAAAAAAATATTATAGAAAATAAATTAATTATTTAGCTTTTACTAGGAATTATTTTGATTTAATTTATAATTGAAAAGTGACATCTTTGAAAATATAGTATTTGACTCTTGAGTGAAGGTCATAGTTATGCTCTTGCTACTAGAAAATGACTTCATATCTAACCTTCCAAATAGAGTATAGAATAAGTGGTTGAAAAAATATCTAAATTCAAAGAAAGGAAGTAGACAAACCACACTAATCACCAAGAATAACTTTGTTAATGCTTGATTGAAACTTATTATAACTTCTACATATCTATTTCCAAGCATGCTAACCAATAGGATACTTAAAAAACATGAAAAAATAAGCATTACATCTATAAAGAGTACATTGAAGAGAAAAATTTATTATATGTTTAAGAAAAGTACTAATAGGAATACCTTAATGAACAAGACATCATAAAAAATACGAATTTTAGAAAATGTAGGATTTTTGTAAATATATTTATTTTTTTAATTCAAAATTTCTATAGTAATTATATTTTCTAGATCTTATTGACTTTTTTATGAATAAAATATTTCTTTAAAATAATCGCATAAGTTACTTTCAAATTAAAAGTAAAAGAAAATTTTTCATTCTTCATAAAAATATTTGAAAAACTCTCATACAAACTATTGTTAAATTTAAATAAATTCTTAAGATTAAAAATTAGTTTTGATCTTTCTATTAAAACCGTAGAGGCTACAAGATTCATTCTAAGTAATCCATCTATCATGAATACATAGACAAGAAAATATGATGATACCAAATTTGCTTCAAGTGGTACACAATCTAGATGCTTTAGTATCCGAAGTGGAAGCTACTATGGGCTAATTTGCCTAATCATATTTTATGAAACTATTTATGATTGTAATTATAATATTTACTAAGCTTGTATCATGTCTTCTAATTTTTTTTTTAAGAATTGAAGAATTAAGAATAGAAATGACCTAAGGAAAAAGAGAATAGCGAAGAAAGTTACTAGAAGATTGATTATTATCATTCATAGGCTTTCCTTGCATAAGTCTATTTATTAAAAGGAGCATCCAAATATCATCTTTATTAATGCACTTTCCAATTCATTTTTCTAGAAGAGAAATACTAGAGTTATAGCAATTAATGAGATCAAGTTCTCCATCTTTCTTACTACTAGTGTAGATATCCTTAAAAACTCTAGAAAAATATTTGTTATGTTTCTTAGAAAACTAAAGAAATTAACAAATATTATGATCAATTCTATTATAAGAATTTTTCATAGGATTCGAATAATTAGAGTAATTAACCTAAGTTGATTGAAGCATTTTCTTAATAGCTAAAACTTTACCAGTAAGGGTGAGCTTTCTTTCTATTCATTTATCAAGATTATTTTCAATTTTTTCAACTACATAATTTCATAAAATATTAAAATTAGGATCAAAAGGAAAATATATTTCTAAAATTTTGAAGAAAATATTTTTTTTTCAACATTTTCAAGGCTTGAGAGTAACCCATTCATCAATATTGCCATTACAATAAACAACAATTTTTTGCCAATTAATCCAAGAGCTAGATGACATGTAGTAATCATTAACTCTAAATAAAATAGCATTGATATGTGATGAGTAGCAAGTAGTCGCTATGTCCAACCATACAAATCACAAGAATTCACATGTGATCTAGTCAAATTCTATGGAATTATTTACCTTCCCTATGTTCAACCATACAAATCACAAGCATTCACATGTGATCCAATTAAATTTCATGGAATTATTTACCTAAGTGACTAATATTCCTAAATGGTGAATTATATAGTTGTAAGTCATTATCCTCCCAATCTACACTTTTGTTAATCTATGTGTATGGTTAAGTTTGGTTGAGGCATAAGATATATATTTTTAGAATTTTTATCTTTTTACATCCTACTTGATAAATGAAAATATGAATGAAGATTTAATCCTTAAATTATCTAACTAATTAATTACTCTAATAAATAACTATCCTGGTGTAGATTATCCATTTCCACTTTTCATAAACATCCTACACTTATATTAATGTTGCTGGGTTACCAAGTATCTACTATTGGGAATACCAACTATCCACTACAAGGATTACCAAGAATTAATATGTTATGCTTGAAGTAGTAGTACTTATGTGCTTATAAATAATAACATTAATTACTTAAGAATAGAAATGTAAATTGCATGTATCAAAGAGTATAATTATGCTAATATAAGTATTGCAATGGATATAGGAAATCTTGATTTTATTGTCATCTATGAAAATGTGTCTAGGTACTTGGACACTCGAATAAAATGTCGTACAATCTCTTAAATCTACATTACAGGCACTTAGAGGGATAATATTCTAACATACATAGGTAAAAATTGCAAGAATATGACTAAGGCTATGACCAAAAGGTACCATAAATAAGAGGGGTATGTGTATTTATATAGGCAATAATTGCATTAGCATCAATGTGCCTACATCAACACATCATAGCATGCATTGATAGGGATACGTCAATGGAGCTACATCAACAAGCATGCATTAACAAAACTTTTCTTATTGATGATTCAACATACCCCCAAAATGGATTGAAAATTCATCCTCAAGTAAAAAAAATGAGGATCAAGTTTCTTACAAAATTAGGAAAAATAATGGGACTTATTAAAAGATTGACTAACTAACTAACTCTAAGTAACTCTAAGTGTTAAATTGTATAGTTTTACAAAAATGAATGTCCCTTTACAACAACATTGGATACTTAAATAAAATCTTAGTAGGCACTTGTTAAATGGATGGAGGCATGATGAATTCTCATATGGTGCCTAAAGGTAGAGGCTCCTTTAGCTTGGATGTTCCTTCATCATGTTCCAATTCTACTAGAGACTAAGGCTATCTTACTACAATTTCTAAAAGCTTGAAAGCATCCAAGGGTGCTTTTATCTTCTTCTCTTTACTCTAGATATCATACATGGTCCAATATGCTCCACCTGTATGAGCTATTGAAAGGATATACCATGGGCATGACATTGAAGGAAATTTTTCTTTCATGTTAATAAACCAAGCTAAAAATTTGTTTCATTTAATATTGAACATCTTTACTAGGTTTTGCAACTCTTGGTACTTATTCATCAATCTTTCTAGGTTCTCAAGAATAGTTCATTGATTAATGAATTACTTCTAAGAACTTCATGATCTACATTAGATCTCTCTAAGTTCTTTTTTGTCTCTTTATGAAGCTTGAAATTTTCCTCATAATGAATATAGAAGTTAGAGACCTACTTCTCTAGTTCAAATGTTGTCCTTCCTACTATTAGCATTATCAAGTTTGCATATTGAAGGTTAGCAAGCTCCCTGTACTCTTTCATCTCATTGATCTACAACTCCTTTAGGTAGATTTTTTCCTTGTTATATGCATTCACTCCATCAAAGATGGACTATCATACATCACATCATTACTGGACTTGCTAGAGGATCTCATTCATCTTCAACTTGGCTAATTTTATTTCTTTCTCATTAACTTTCTTGAGTAGCCCGACCTAGTTCCTATAATGATTTTTCATCCTCTTGAAATTTTAGGGCTTCGTTATTCTAGGTAGCTATCTCAATTATAGTCCTTTGGTGAATAGCATGAACCTTCTTCATCAAGAGATTCCTGTTTTTAGCTATTAACCTCCTCAAGTTCAAGTTCACCTTAGCAAGTTGCTTCAACTGGTGGTGGATATATTTGACCAACTAGTCCTTTTTCTACTTAGCATTTTGTAGATAGTAATTATCCTTGGTAAGGATTAGGTTGTCCTTATAAACTGTAATAAGTTCTTGTTAGTGTTTTTGATCATAGCCTCTAACTTGGATGCATCGAAGATTATCATTTCTTTTGAAATCTTGGACTCTTGATATTTTAA
The DNA here is from genome assembly GCA_015680685.1 of Gnetum montanum. Lineage (NCBI taxonomy): Eukaryota > Viridiplantae > Streptophyta > Gnetopsida > Gnetales > Gnetaceae > Gnetum > Gnetum montanum. Next base: position 240,822 of record MNCI01002813.1, read on the forward strand.
CTAAAGCTATTAAAAAGTTTCATCTTGTATAAAATCTAGCTAGAAAATGGAAAGAATTGAGAGATAGTCTCTTTAATGTATAACTTGGATGGTCAATCAACAATTGCTCATGATGACCTTCTCAAGTTATGCATTTCCAACCAATAATGTACCCCTTGTCTTGAGTAGTTGTAACTAGATTTTAGTAATTTCATATGAAAGATCAAAGATTTGTAAGAGTGGTTACTAGATTCTAATAGTCTTTCCAATACCTTCTCATGTTGGATAGTGCTCATCTAATCACTTCTTGCTCCTACAGATACATAAATATCAACCATAATAGTGATGTCTAATATAGAACTAGGACCTTCAGAACTATCTGTTAGTCTTGTGCTACATCAATAGGACCTTTGCCCACTCATCTTCCTCCAACACAACTAAGAAGATTGTAGCATTTCTCAAAATCTTATAAAATATTTATTTGGGAATGAATACTATAACCTCCCTCACACTTGGATTGGATCATATGAATGTGTGGTTCCTCTATGCAGAGAATAGCAAGGTTGTTTCACTATATAGCCAACTACTAATCTTCATGACTACATTTATATGACTCATGGATAGATGATAAATGGATGACTTCCCACCATCTAGAGATCCTTATTATTACTATAGCTACTATTCTTCAAGTTTCTTAAGATTTTCAGCAACTAAAAGCATATCTCATATAGCTTATGGAGCTATAGGTGATGGTGGTGATGGCTACTCCTCTTCTTGTATCTTTGACACTACCTTATTTTATATTATTTTCTATCATGATATGGTAGGAGCATGGTAGATCATGCTCTTTGATGAGTGGCGAGGTACCCCTGCACTCAACCATATGAATACGAGCATTACATGCATGATCCGGTCGAACTCCGTAGACTAAGTGCCTACACACCTTATGGAACACTTAAGGTTAATCATTCATTGTATTCCCAGACTTGTATTTTTCTTGGTTGTATGGTTAAGTAATTTTGAGGTATGTGATTTTTATGTCTTTTGTGTTTTATCTCCTATGTTAGAGAGGTGAAGGGTGAAGAGACTAATTAACTAACTTTAACTAACTAACTAAGCCTTAATTAACCTAGCATCAACATCCATTCCCACTTATTGTTCACACCCTGAACCAATGCAACCTTGGTTACCAAATGCTAATCGTTGTTGGGATCACCAAGCATAACACACATGCTCAAAGCACTCATACTGAATGCACTTAACTATGAGAGAAGGGTTGAGAGAGATTTAATCAACTAATAAAGAATTTAATGATAAACAATAAATAACAATAATGAAAGTCCTATTTAGCCTATTCGATGCACTGAAAGATTTATCCAAGAAGTTCATCTTTATTTCGGTACACAAACTTGTGTTCAAGTACAATATTTTCTCGAATAAGGATTTTTTTACTTTGGGGCTCCTACTGCGGGCACATAGAAATTACTATATCTCTGGAGAGGTAAAACTACTAGAGTTTTGCTATAGTCTAGGCCTAGATGGAGAAACAAGGGAGAGCTGCCTCTTATTTATAAAGTTAGCAGTACACCACAATATCATGGGGAATGATGCAATATCGCATACGTGATATCATGGGGGATGCAATATTGCGGCGAACGCGATATCACGTACGTGATATCGTGGCCCATGCAATATCATGTACATGATATCATTGCCCATGCAATATTTCATCCCATCACTCTTTGAATAGAAACCTATCCTCTTCCCCCTCATATTTACATAATTTCCTAATCAAACATGAGAAGGATAGTCTCTTCCTAATCTTGTCATTTTCTTTGAAGCATTTTCAATCTCCAAGAAGATGAGCTATGCATGCCCTAGGAGAGAATGCTATCACTTTACATGTCCTCACCATTGGGTTTATGTGATAGGCTATAATCTCAAAATAATATTGATCTACCTTTGTAAGGAAACTATACTCCTTGTGGTACACTCTATAGCATCATTGGACCCATTCCTTCTTTACCTTTAGGTTTTTCTGCATTAATACTTCAATAAATTTTTTCTTAGTATTGGAGAAACTGAGAGCTTTCACTATGGCCTCAACTAAATAAGAGATGGTAATGATATTAATTTTTACTAATGCATCTTCTTATCAATTGTTTGAAAATAGGTATGTTTCCCCCATGTACCACTCTCTACTATTAGAGAAAATGAACCATAAGTGAGATTCTTGTAGTTACATCCTAACCTTTTCTTGCATCAATTCTAAGAAAGATCCAAAGTTTAACTCCTCTAGGATGAAACTTTGAAGCTCATTGATCCTAATACATTCTAAGCAAGCCTCTATGATGGTGACCTCCAGGTTAGGCTTGGCCTTTCAGCCTCATTCTTCCTAGATTGGCTTGTCTTTTTAGCAAGAATCCATTTGATAGATTCCACTTCTGGTTCCTCCCAAAGAGATCTAGTAGCATACATCACCTTGATTGCTTGCTCTTTAGGTTATTACTATTGTTATTTTTTGTCCCTTCCTCCTCAAGGTCACTTATCCCTAGGCTACAATATCCTTCCACTTGTGGTCCTCATTTAGGTGTCATCTATGATCACAAACATAACCCATGATTAGCTCTTTAATTAATAATATTTAGTTATTGAATACCTTTGATAATTATATTTCATTATGTTAATTTATTAGGCATTAAGTTCTGATCATTTAAGTGCTTGTTTATGATCATAGGCTAGGTGTACTATTTTAATATTTTTCTATTCCTAGTTATTGAAGTTTCTTTATTGCTATTAACTCTTCATGGTAATTAATTTAGGATTATTTTAAAGATTAACCATCAAAATTTAGAAAAATTTCAAAAAAAAATTCTAAAAATACTAAATATTTGTATCCCCCATGATGTAAAGCATAACTTCGGTATCTTAAGGGTTGAAAAATGGATGAAAATGAGTATGCCATCTAAAAGTTAAGATGCTCAGAAGATTATTGGACTCTAAAAAATTACAAAACTCCTTAGTGGTTTTGGAAAATGGTAAAAAATGAGGTAATTATCTCATGTATTTATAGATTTTTTGTGCTATGTTGATGGGGATACATCAATGTAACTATTCTTAGCTATTTTTTCCATTGAGAACCATAAGAATTTTGAGCAATTTTTGGAATGAAACAAGATTCAAATGGAAGCTAAAAAGATGTAGAATAATAGGAACAACATGAAAGAGGGTAGTTTTATCCTAGGATAAGTAATTCTATTGGGTTTTCTAAGTAGAGAAAAAATTGGATGTTTTAATAATATCAAGATGATTGATCAAGTAAGAAATCAATGGTAGGAAATTTTACGTAAGTTAGACCAAATGAATGCAAGTAGGTCCTCCCCAAATTAAGAATAGCCCTATTATTCCTTTTTATACTTTCATCACAAAGAGTTTGTGAGCCCCAAGGATGATGAATGATTGGCTTAAGTTAAATTCTATACCCAAAAAAGTAATTATCCCAAGGTTATTCTTTATAGAAATAATACTAAATAATTTTCTATGATATGAGGTAGTGGCATGGTACAACATGAGATGTATGAATGGTAGAGAGAAAGAGAATAGGGAAGACATAATTAGCATCCTAGTTGCATGAGGTTATTAGTGAAAATTATGATTAAGATGATTTGATACCAATATATTGCAAGTCTAGACCAAGTCCATTCCATTTTTAGTGACCTTAAATTAACATATGCCTTCTTCACATTGATCAGAAGTTTAGAATGATCCCTAAGGAACAACCATCACTCCCAAATAAGGAAGTAGAAAGAGCCTTAGTTAGAGGAGTGTCATTAGGCATGGATAATATGTCCTTTTAGATCCATGACCAATGCTTGTAGCTCATTATTGAGTCTATAGGGTGTGCTTTGAATTTCCATGTTTTTTTTTCATGAGAACCACAAAATGCAAAGACATGCTTCTTGTTATGATCGAAAATAGGAGTAATGATATACCAATGGAATATCATTAAACTTAAGAATGATATTGAGGGAAATCATATCAAATTTCCTTGAGGTCACACAATTTTCCATTTGCATTGATCCTTTTCTAGCTTTTTGGGTATGAACATCATTAATTACCTTTAAGTTATAATGTAAAAGAACCTATGTGCTTCCAGGATATTAATTACCCATGAAATAGATGGAATGAATGAATGTTGTGATCTGACTACCTGATGCCACTAGAAATTTGATAGATTGTTTGTATAAAATATATTCCAAAGATAAAAATTGGTCTTTTGATTAATTAATCATAATAGTGATAGCTACTTTAATTAAATTTTCATATTCATAGTAGTAATAACAAAATAAAAGGTTTCCAATAAGACTAGATGAACTTTTAAAGAAGAAAAAGAAAAGAAAAGAATAGAAAACATCTAAAATAATCAATAAAATATTTAAGAAAATGAAAAAAAATATATAAAAATTGCAAAAAAAAAAAGATGTAAAATTGATCAACCTCATCAAGATGTTAGTATGGATGGCCATATCCCTCATGACTATGTTAAAAGAAAAAGATTCAAAAAATAGAGCATGCTTGTACATGCTCAAAGGTATCAATGTTGTTGGTTACTTTGGATTTCATGAATGACTTAAGTTGATGTATGTTGGCTAACATACATTTGTAAGGACTCAATCAGTGGTAAATGGCCATGGTCCTAGAAAGAAATGTTGCATTTATAATGTAAGGTCCTTCACATAAATTTTAAAACTTAGTGTGTTGTGGGATTCTAGTAAAGAACCCTAACATTAGGTTTGAAATTAAATCTTCTTATTGATGCTTCATGATGTTAGTTATGATGTGCATTGTATACTTCATTCATCATCAAGCCTACATAAGTCTCATCTAGCCTGTTAAGTGTTATTAAATATTCTTTTTTGGGCTATATTAATGTCCAGGTCAAGCTCATAGGCCATTATGAGTGTACAGAGTCTAGATTACAATGGAAAATTTGGCAACTTTTTGTACACTATAGGAAGCTCACAAGTGGAATGATATGTCTAGAGAGCATCATTAAGTTTTTTGCTCTAGTCCATGCTATATCTACTTATTATTCTTATTAGGATCCTAGTAATTTCCCTATTAGTAAATTTAACTTAACTATTTTCTTGGGGATGATATCGGGTTGTAAGTTTATGTTGGACCCCTAATCATTGCATTAACTTTTAAAAAGTAGATTCTATGAAGTGTGTTCCATTGTCAAAAATAAGTGCTCTAGGGACACCAAACTTGTTTATCACCTATTGTTATATAAACTAGCTGTAATGTTAGATGTATATTTTGATACTACTATAGTATCATCCCACTTGGTGTAGTAGTCAATAACAACTATGATGTATGCCTTTCCATTTAATATTGGAGTGATGGGTCCCATAAAGTTAATGCCCTAAAGGTTGAAAGGCTCCAGTGGTTCAATCCACAATTGGAATCCTTCCATCCATATAGTCATTCTTCCATCTCTATAACATCGCTTACAAGAAGAGAAGAACTGATGAACATCCTTAAAGATGATTGGCCAAAATTATTCTAGCATGAGGATATTTTTGGACATACTCCTTTCAATGTAGTGGCCCCCACAAGGACCTTCATGAGCATCTTGGAAGATGCACAACTAATTAGCATCAAGAAGACATCATCAAACCAGGCCATTGGGTACAAACCTTGTCAAGGTTACCTTGGATTTCCATATAATGCTTGACCTAGTGAAGAAAGTATTGTTTCTTCTTATTATCCCATTTAGCTAAAGTCTCCTATGTGGGAAGATAGATGAGAAACTCATCATACCAATTGGTAACCCTTTGCTCTTCAACTTCAATGAATTTAGCAAAGATAATTTCATGTGGAAATTAATCAAATAAAGGTTCCTCATCCTCCTCTATCCTATCATAATTTAGAAAAATGATTAGAAACTATGTTCTTGGTTTCTTTCATGTCCATCATGGTAAGGTTAAACTCTTGTAAAATTACTAGCCACTTTATCCCATAGGGACTAACATCTAACTTGTTCATTAGGAAATGGATGGCCCTATGATCAATAAGCACAAAAATTTTATATCTAAGCACATAGTGCTTGAAATTTTCCAACACATACACTGCTACCATGAGCTTTTTCTTAATGGTTGTGTAATTTAGTTGTGCATCCACAATGCTTCTAATAAAATAGTGAATGTAATATGGATGTTTTTGGTTAGCCAATTATGTAAGCACTACCTCCAATGCATAGTTGAATACATCCATCATTATGTGGAATGGCCTAGACCAATTAGGAGCATGCAGAATTGAAGTTTTACACATTCCCTAGTCTATTTGAAGGTGACATCCTTCTTTCTTAGCTCCACTAGTAACTTGAAAAATTTTCAAAAATTTTCTATGATGTGCTAATATTAACCAATATATCCAAGAAATGACCTCACATATTTTATAGTTTAAGGTTGCCTAGTGATTCCTTGGATGACCCATACTTTCTCTAGGTTCACCTTAATCCCTTTTCCTAAAATCCAATGCCCCAAGATTATGCCCTCTTGGATCATCAAGTCACTTTTCTACCAATTAATGTATAAGTTTGTCTTTGCATAGTGCTTTAACACTTGATCTAGACTATCTAAGGCTTGCTAAAATTTGGTATCACAGGTGGAGAATTCATCCATGAAAACTTCCATACCACTACCAATTTGCTACTGAAAAATACTAAGTACTAAGAATTGGAAATTTATGGGAGCATTTCAAAGGTAAAATGTAATCTTCTTATATGCAAAAGGTCCCTAGGGACTTATGAAAGTTATCTTAGCATGGAATTTTGATGCTATTTGAATTTGATTATATCCACTATAACCATCCAAAAACTATAGTAGTTATACCCTACAATTGTATCTAGCTTCTAGTTCAAAAATGATAATGAAAAATGATCTTTAAATGTTACCATATTCAATAGGTTAGAGTCTATACAAAATCCCCATTTATCTCTATTATTTGGCACAACCAAGATTGAGCTCATCCACTCACTATCTGATACAAAATAGATGAATTTATACATAAGAAGTTGTTTCACTTCATCCTTAATAACCTACTTAAGTTTTAGATTCAATCTTCTTCACAACTACCTCCTTGGTTTGATGGAGGAGTTTGTATAGATTCAATGCTTACATATCCATGGAGATATTCCTGTCAAATCATGCAATGACCATGAATATATTGTTGGCCATTTTTTCACTACTTGTAGTAGTTGATTTTTCTATTCTTGGATGAAATTAGCATTGATAATTATTGGCTTTTCATTCTTAAGATAAGCATATTTTAATGTTGCTAGTAAATCCTTAAGGTCAAGAGGGTTTAGCTTAAAATCATTAGGGATTTTTAATTCTTCACAATTCATTTCTATATTTTTGTTGGGGATTTTTTTATGAATTTCCTCCATTCCATCCATGTGGTCTATGTAAGCACTTATGAGGAGCCCAATTGGTTCCATGCATATTGTTGATTCAAAATTATTATTTGTTGTCAGCTACTAGGTATCTTCTTGTTTTGTGGTTACTACATACAAGAACCATTGAATATTTGATGTCTCAACATACTTATTACATGCTATTATGGATGTACTTTTCATAGCCCATATCCTTTGCACACAATGGTATCTTGTATAACTATATGCGATGCATGGGACTTGCTTCTTCTCAAGCTACCTGATTTCATTTTCCTTGAATATTTCCAAAGAAATATCTCTCATCCCCATCTTGATGTTAATTATATTGACCTAAGCACTTCCCATCATAATAGAAAAGTTCCGTTTGTAATTATCCACATGGATCATCAAGAAATCTACTAGATATGATTGATCATAGATGGTGGTCATAATATCTTTCACAAATTCCAAAGGAATAGAGATGCATTGGTATGCAAGTTATAGTTTGACGTTGCATTTCTTAAGTAGAGGCAAGTTCTAGGTCTTATACATCTTCTAATAAATTAAGTTCATCTCAAAACTTGCATCTAGTATACCTTTGCAGGGATCATTTCCTATAATCTACAAATAGATTAGTTGACTTCAAGGATCATATAATTTCCTCAAAATGTTTCTTATCTTGATTCAATCTATGATCACATGAGTCAACATGATAGTATAAACATTTGAGGACATTTGATTTGAAGGAGGCTCGAGGATAATTTTGGAAGTAGTTTATGTAGGATTAGTAGCCATAGATGTCTGTGAGGATTTTTGCATACTTCACTTAAAGAAAGAACTCTTTTTAGGGTTATGCTTAAATCCACTCAAATAGCTATCCATATGTAAGTTACTTCCCTTGTGTTATTTCATTATTATGTCAGCGGTGGAATTTTTCATTACATAGGTGACACAGGTGATAAGGAATTGGTGTTAAAAAGTGCTAGATGAGTTGGTGGATATGAATGAGAATAAGTGGAGGAAGACTAAATTATTGAAGTGAGTATTCTATGATATTTTGAATGATATTAGTGATGAGAGAAAGAAGTGTGGCGTATAGAGCCATGAAGAAACACAAGTCACTAGACATAATATCCATAAGAGTCTGCCTATCCATAAGAAAATTGCTACTGTGGTGGTGACATCTTTCACGACTATGGGTTTTACTATTCTTGGTACTTCTTCTAAGATTTATGTAGTACCTCACTTGGATAATATTATATTAGATGGGATTGTTACCTATAATTTATTTGTAAACAAGACAATCTCTTGGGTGATTACTTTCTTGTTAATTTTGGATTTAATGCATACACCCCATATTCCTGAAGATGTAACATTATGGGACAACATCCCTTGGAATTTTTATTTTGGTAAATTTTACATTCATCATCATCTATTTCTTAACTTATAACCTAATCCATTATTGCAATCTTTTCTTTCTACTAATAGTAATCCCTACCTATATCTTTCCGTCTTTTATCTTTATCTTTACTTCTCTACTCTGTCTTCTCCTCTACAATTTTAAAAGCACTTTGAAACTTTTCATCCAATAAATCCCACATTTTATCCACCATAGTTGATATTTCAATATAAAATTTCTAAATCAACAATGTTTTTCCTTATACGACTTCATCTAGTGGTTCTTTCATTTTTGAATCATAGAAATACACCTTCCTTTTGTCAATGGAGGGATTCTTATTATATTCCTCTACACTTTTTTATTTTTTAGCTCTCCTTATTCTTTTTCCATTTTATTAATTAGCCTTTGGATCTAATTGGATGTCATTTCTTAAATTTTCTCTTAGGCATAAACCCTGAGAGTTTCTCTAGTTTTTTTTAGAGCCCATTTTTAATGTGGAAAAGCTAATCCCTTTAAGAAAATCCATGACCTTGACATTGGTGCAAGAGGAAATAGTACCTACCCAAGACTACATCCAAGAATTCATGATTTCCTTACTTTTTTAGATTCATGATTGCCCAAGGCTCCATCCTTAATTTTTTTTCCTCAAGTTGGATACTCAATAGTATGTCGAGTACTTATTGTTGAACAACTCTAGCATCATACTCCATCTACAAATGGATTTAGTCTCCAAGGATTGGTATCAACCTTATGCTTCTTTGATGAGTGTCCTAGGAAATAGTTTTAGCTTTTGCTATTTGTTCTTGATGTTTTGTAAGGCATAGGCTTCATGGAAGGCTTGTAATTGATGCTGAAGATTAGCATTGTGTCATCCTTCAAACTTAGAAATATTGTTCATATCCTACCTTTTAATTCTACTATACCTCTAATGCTTGGTAGGAATTGGAACTACTTCTAAAATATTAAGCATATTTATAGTAGCAAATAATGGCTCATCATAGTTATTGCATTAATGATTACCTCTATCATGGCCATGTCTACTATGACAAGACCTATTATGCTTCCATTCCTAATGATGCTCTTCTTCCTCTTATGGATGCCTATGATTCTAATTCTTATTATCATGATGGAACTTCCAATCATCTTTAGATCAATCCTAATACTACTCCTTATATCTTTGTGGAAACTCCTCCTATTAGAATTTTATGATAAGAATAATGGTGAAGATGGAGGACTGGGAGAGTGGTACGAATTGGTTTGTCTCCTATGATCCTTGGACTATTCTTTCTTCTTTTATTTTTCTTTCTTTTTTTTTCTTGGATGAACAACTAGAAGATCTTTGTCTTGATGTTTTTCATACATTGGACTCTATCATTCCCTTACCTTGGTTATTCTTCAAGTTGATTACAACTGTTGGTAAAGGGTGTTAACCATCTAGTATGTCAAAACCTTGGAAAAATTCAAGAATGTAAAATTATATTTAGAGTACACATGATAAGATGATTGAATTAGAGCTCAGATAACAAAATTAAAGCTAAGCTAGGATGACAAAATGATAGCTAATATGTCAAAACAAGATTTTGGATTCAAAGGAGGTCTACAAGCCAAATGAAAATGTTCCAAGGATTTTCAAGATGTCAAAATATGAGAGAAATGATCCAAATTTTAAAGATAACTTGTAGACAAGACATCTTATATTGATAGAAAACATCTTAATCCTTGCAAAGACATGTCAAGATAGATGTCTCACTTTTCATGAAGACATATCACTAGAATTGGAGGTGTTTTTAGATAGACATCTCAACCTCGAATGAGATGTTCCAATTCCAAAGAGGTTTTGGAAACTCAAAGACTATAAAACAAAGTGGAATTCTTGGAAAATGAAAAATTACTATTCATTGGATATCAATCATTGTCCTCATCAAGTGAATTTTCTTTATTTCTCATTGTATTTATCATTTGTGTTTTGTACTTGTATTAAGAGCTTCCTTGCAAGGAATTTTTAAATAGAGTATATTCTCTACTTGATTTTTTTCTTTATTTGTAATCCTATGAGGTTCATGTGCTTCTTATGGGAAAGCATCTTTGTTGAGATTGTTGGAATCTTGAGAGGTTGAGTGTATTCATAGCAAGAAAATACTCCGGTGTGAAGCTCACATTTTGTAAAGGTTGTGGGATCCTTAAAATAATAATTTTTGAGCTTGTTGGGACCTTGGAGGATTGATTGTTTGTCCAACGAGAAAACACTTTGTGCAAAGCTCAAAAATTTCTAAAGTTTGTAGTGTCCTCTAAACCACATTTTCTAAGGAATAAATTTTAGAGATATGCAAGGATTCTATCATCTAAGTGTGGAAGTACCTAAGTTGGGGAATCATGTAAAAATTAGTGTGTGGTTTAATTGTCTTGGTTTTTTTAATTGGGAAACTTATTCAATCCTCCTTCTAAGTTCTCAATCCTCAAGCAGTATTGCAGCATGGTACTCTCAAGTTCAATGCGTCACATCTCAAGAATGAATAATGGAAGGAACATCCTACACCAATCCACCAATGTTTGATGAGATTGACTTCACATATTAGAAAGCTAGAATGTAAGGATTCTTTGAATCCATGGAGTTCAAAGTCTAGGAGTCTATCCTTAAAGGTTGCATGCCACCCATTGATAGCAACACTTCAACTACCAAGCCAAGAAGTAAATGGATGCAAGATGAAAAAGATAAGTTCATGTTTGATTCTAAAGCAAAGAATTATCTTTATTGTGCTTTGAGAAAATATAAATTTAATAGAGTATATGGATGTAAGACTACTAAAGAAATTTTGGAAATGTTAAAAGAAACCTATGAAGGTACATCACTTGTAAAATAATCAAAGCTTCTAGTGTTATAAAGTGAATATGATAAATTGAAATGAGAGAAGGAGATAAGATTAAAGATTACTTTTCAAGAGTTAATGATCTTGTTGTAGTAATTAGAGGTATGGATAAGGTTGTGATAAAAGTCATGTTATCATCAAGATGATAAAAACCTTGAAACCTAAATTCAAACCCAAGGTAATAGCCATGGAGGAAATCATGGATTTTTTAGTCCTACAAGTTGAAGAACTACAAGATGCACCTATTACCTATGAGATGAACCTCATTAGTGAAGGTGTAATAAAGGAAAATCCCATTGCCCTCAAATCTTCATCGAAGGAAAAAGAGACAACTGAACATGAAGCTAACAACAAAGATGAATTGGCTTTCTTGTTAAGGAGAGTACAACTATTACTTGTACGAAAAGGTAAATGATTCAATCAATCAAGCTTTAATAAATTAGGAATCAAAGGCAAGAAAGAGGTAAGAATTTTAAAATTTCAAATCTTGATGCATCCTCTATAGAATATTGGGTTTGTAATGAAAGAGGTCATGTGGTCTTCGAATGTTTAAGTATTGGCAAGCTTCCAAAGAAGGCCTAATCCAAAGCTGCTTCTAAGAACAAAAATTTTTACCCCAACTAAGTCTTGGCAACCATTTGGAACCAAATTGCCAATGACTTAGGCCTTTGGTCATGTGACCTTGGAAGTCATGGGATGCAAAGGTGTTCTTTAAATAGTGTTTAGGTTCTTGTTGGTCTCTAGCAACACCAAGGCCCAAATACCCCCAAATAGACTCAATGGTTATGTAATGGAATAAACATCAGTATGTGTTTACTGTAATGAATGTTGAAATGATTGGGTTGTGTATGAAACTCTAATTGGCTATCATAAAAGAAATTTAGCTAACCTTGTCAAATACTGTTAGTTGTTGAAGGTTCCTATTTTGTCAAGTCACCTAGTTTATATAGTTCTCATAGTACATTACTTGTAATAAATAAAATTTTACAAAAATGTTTAAGCACAATTCTGCCAATCTACTCCAAATTTTTCCCAAAGATAAAGTTCCACAAGAGAATTAGAAATAGAGCAAGATTCAATAGATTTATACAGAGAAAAGAAAAGAAAGTAGATTTTTGAGAATCTCAAACATTTAAGTGAGATAAATCAACATGAGGAAACACTTCACAATAAAGCTATTCCAATTTAATCTAACTATGAATTGTCTAAACCTTCTGAGCTCAACAAGAAATTTCATAAAATACAATCTTATTAAGCTACCAAAAATGCTTCGTAAATGACAAAGTACAAGCTTCTATTTTGGCTAGTTAATAATTGTCCAGAATTACATTCAATAAAGCCTTTAGAAAAATTTGACAATTTCAAGATTGAAATACCAAGGAAATACACTTTAAAATAATGAAGCTATTTCAATCATCTCAAACTATCAAAGATTTTCCTAGATCCTCTACTCAAAAAGCAAATTTCATAAATACATTAATATTATATTTCTCTAGAAGCTTTTCAGCAACATAAGCTCTTTTATGGAAATCCTAATAGAAGTCTACTATTGGACAAAAACATAGCTATAAGAGCAATCTAGAAATAATTTCAAAATTAAATGCCAAACATGATATTATCTAAATCATTAGCTAAGTAACTAAAACAAAATAAAAAAAATGAACTCACAAGATTAAAACAAAGTAGCTAAATTGATGTCTTTAGCAAGCCATTCTTTACAAGAAATCTTCAATATTCTTCCCTCTAGATTTTCCTTCCTCTCTCTCTTATTCTACCCTTGAAGCCTTTTCATAGTGACTCCAGGGTAGTTACAATCATCATGTGAACCTAAGGGGTGTTGCAAATATCTAGGAAATTTAATCATAACTATCTTAGGAAATTATGAGAAATTCAAGCCATAATTGAAAAGTATCTTTTGATAACAAAATATCATAGATTTTTAGTTGTAACTATCAGAGGAAGTTACAACTATAGAAATATAAGCTATAGTGGCCAAGTGTGCTATTGGATAACTATCCAATATAACTCCTTAGCATATGCAAATTTTTAAATCAATACTAATACTTCCTTGGTACACAACCAAGGGCTATCAATGTATGGTAGCATAATAATAACCAGATTGCCTATATAAAAAAATCCAAAGTTAATTAAAAAAATGTTGTATGAATTTTTTAAAAAGAAAATTATTGAGGCCATGTGGTTTGTAGATAACATAGGCTGGCCTAGGTAGCAAGGCTCGTGGAAGTGGTTGCGCTACATTTTGTGCAGTGCAGATCTGTGGTGGATTACTCCTTGCTTGCCACCGTGTGTTACAAGCACCAATGTGAAATCCTGGCATGGCTTCTCCTCCAGACACCTTATTTTGTTCATGTTTATGTCCTTCCATAGTGACTCCATGAAATTGGCAACATGGTCGAAGACGTTGGCTGCTGATTCACCTTCAAGGAAGTGATAGAAAAAATTCTGAACTGCTGGCGCATTTTCTTGATTTTCTGCATGCATTCCTTGTATGGCGACACGTACAGGTAAGCTCTTCAATTGTCTGGAATCACTGTTCTTTGCATACCATGTAGCCCACCTAGGGAAGCGAGGTCCATGAAAATGTGTCGTGTTACCTTTGGGCAATGTGGACCTATGGACTGCTACTACATCCCTTGTTCATCACCTAGAAATTTGGCTGCCAAATGCCTAAATTTTGCCAAAGTGGCCTTGCATGATCTAATCTTGCAGGTGTTGCAACATACAGCAAATTCACCTTGGCATTGGGTGTCATTGCCATCACTTTTATCTTTGTTCTCATATGTGTCTACATCTGCGTGCTACCCACTCACTTGCCATAATCGAAGCTGGCGTTGTCACGCTTCAAGGAGAAGCTTTCAAGGAGAAGCTTTTGCTGGATTTGCAAAACCTGGCACTGGGATGACCGCAAACATAGTTATCAAAAGAATGCATCTAGAAATGCTAAATGCTAAGTCCATGGGAGATAGTGTCGCATGGATGAGGCTACCCATGAAAACTATGCACCAGAACTATTTTGTGGTGTCTGAAGTCATCAGCAGAAATCTAGGCATTAAAGGCCACCTGTTACATGCACCACCATCCGTCTGCTAGTGGCCTTGGCTAAAAACAATGTAGCCATGGCCCTAGGATCGATTCCACAACACAAGCTCAGCCTAATGCTGTCATAGGTTGAATCGCTCGGCTGCAAATGTGAAATGCTCCTCCTCTCGGGTGCAAAAGTGGCGGTCGCGGCAGCCATGTTGCAGGATGCCAAACTTGTCAACGAAGAGTTGCGGCAATCCATGGAGGCATGTGCCTTTGTCCTTGAAATGAGCATGCAAAATCTTCTGTCACTGTACAAAGAGAAGAGTGGGCTGACACCGTCAAGTCTTGGCTGGACGTGAATGCCCCCCAGAAAGCACACCAGGATGGCACCATCATTGTGGTGGGGATCTTTTTGTATGAACATTACAATTTAGTTGTTTGATGAGGATCATGCAGGTTTGCTATAATTTTCATGGACTATTGTTGGTTTTAAACTTTTGTAGTAGCATAATATAAACTTAGACGGTTACTTGATTAAGCTCATTTATAGGAGTACGTATCCTTGGGTTGTTTTTAAAGGTTTGCATCAATCTGTAGGTGTTGCAAAGAGAATACAATTTTGAAACTAAAAATTCTAACACTAGAATTTTATTAGGTGTATAAAGGAACCTCACAAGTGTCAATAATTTCCATGTATAGTATACCAAATGTGGTTCAATAATGTTTCTCACATGTATAGTGTCAACAATGTATAGTATATAAACCGGAGGCTTACTTTGTAGAAAATGTGCCGGAGGCTTACTCTGTAGAAATTGATGGCACATTGAATAAACTATCCTATACGTTATTCTTGCTTTCTGGTTTGCACATATCCATTCATTTTGTATTTTTAAAGAATTGATTTTGTAAAATATGACATGTAAGTGCAATTTATCAAGTACTATTTTTCCTTGATCATGCTTTTATTTACTTCTATATTAACACCCCACCATATATTGTCTTAAAAATTAAATGGAAAATGTTTGGATGTTATAGATATATCATCTTCTCTCCTTTAAAACAACACACAAAATGGACGATAAATGGAATTCCTTTCAGTCATAAAGCTTGCTACATCAAATGGCCTAAATGTGCCAACAGTACAATGATGAACAAAGTGAGGAAGAAGTAGATGATACTACAACGGACTCACATCTTATATGCATGGTTGTTACACATGAAAATTTAACACAAATCCTTGAAGATTCTAAAGGTAAAGATGAAAAAAGGTATAGTGAATTGTGTGAAGAAATTATTGCTCTACACTATCTCCTTAAAGAATTAAGGAAAAATATGTATAACAAATATCTGAACTTTATAATTTATGCTCTATTTTAAAAATAGAACTCTCAAATGTAAAAGTTGAGGTTAAATTACTAACTCATTTTTATGAGAAAAAGTATAGGGACACACAATATGCAAGGGCTAGCAAAAATAAGGAAGCGCCTCAAAATCAACACTACAACAAAAATCTAGAGGAAGCCTTTCAAAAGAACACTTGCAAAATTTGGTATCATCTAAAAGGAGAAACAATATTAGGTTTCGTAATCCTATCCAAATTAGAGATACCCTATATTTTTGTTGTGAAGTATGTGGATATGAACAAGGTTATTATCAATCATATATAGAGAAAAATAACTTGACTACTTGGTCTTGTCAAGGGGATTCTAGTAAGTATATCTTGTAGGGTACAAAAAGCATGGATAATAGATGAACAAGAGGAAGGAATGGTCTCTAATGAAATTAAGGGAGCAAGATCCATAAGTATCAGAAATTATGAGTCCTCCCATTTTGAAGAACATAAACATGACAAAGAAGGAATCTTACATGAATTTGGAGATTCAAACAAAAATTCTAGTAAAAGAAAAGATAAGAGACAATTGTGTGCCAAGAAGGTACTCTATGATGGAGGACCTCATCTCAAAATCTATTAATTATGTTCATGCTAGAGAGCAAGCAAGGTAAGTAACAGTAGGTCTTTATTCCTTTGCTTTCTAGACTAAGTATAAAATAGTTTATGTTTATAAATGTCAGTAGTAAGAAAATTAATAGAGTAAATGCTATTGAAAATCCTTGTTTTCCAATGAAAATATCACTTGATCTTCTAAGATGATGAGATGCAAATGATAGCATATGATCAGCAAAATTTTAAAGGATATTGATGTGAAGGGTATCAAGACTCATAAGGTAAGGTCTAGTATGTTTACATCATAGTATTAGAACATATATATTTTGTGATCCAATGATGTAGATAATATGCTTATTGAAGTGTAATATGTTAAAATATCAAATGGTTTGAAAGTTGATGGATGAATATATTTTTGGATCCCTAACTATATAAAATGATTTAAAGTGGTTTAGGGCTCTTAATTGATATTCTTGAATCTTTAGAGAAAGATCAAAAAGAAGTTTCTTATTGGAAGAGAAAAATTTTTTTTACTTTACTAGAATCTCTTGATATTTATCATCTTTTAAGGTACTACTAATGAGAGACTTTAAATTCAAAAGTCTCCATCCTTGATTTTAATAACTTATATAGATCTATTGATATTGATGAGATTCTAAAATGCATCTCTACAAAGGCAAGGTAAGCAAAGGAAGGAAATTCAAGTAGAAGATTCATTGCAAGACTTGGTAGAATATTAATCAGTTATGTAGGGGGAGGTTGTTTTTATATTTTGGGATCATCAATTTAGGGGGTGGGGGGTTTGGTCTTTAGAGATTCTTACTAAGACACTCAAAGTTGCAAGATTTTATTCTCAAACACCCATAGCAGAAAATGAGCAAGAAATATTTTATTCATATTGAAATCTAAAAACTTAAGCATCTTCAATGATATATAAATTAAGAAAATATTTTCGTACTCTTTTTTTAATAAAGTATTTAAGGTAATCATGAAAATTATGAAAATGATATTACAAATTACCTTGATATATATTGCTGGTATTTAACATGGTCATATTAAATAATTTTCTTTGTGACATGATATGTATTGCTTTTAATCATTAAAACATCCAACATATATCAATAGTAGAGGCCTTGATCATTCTTATGGTTTTTGAGCTCTTCAAAGTAAATGTGCTATCTCTCTTCTTGAATATGAGATCTACTCATGATAACCTTTCACTAGAGTCTAAGAAAGAGGAATAAAATGTTCTTGAGATATGATAAAGACTATTTGAAAAGACTTTTCCTTTATTACAAATATAGCCTTCATAATCATACACTCTATGCCATTATATTGATTTTTTTACTAATGGTTTATGATTCACTATTTCAGAGGTTAGTTACTTGATCTTTAATGCTCAGACTGTAGCATTCATCCTTTGGTTCATGGATATTAATTAAAAGGCTTAAATTAGTTGTGATTTTTCTTTGTTTGTAAATAGATAAGGAAAAACCTCTAATGAGATTTAGTCTTTCATCATTAGTCCTATAAAACCTATGCTAAAGGATGTGTACTCTTTAAATGGAATCCATCACATTATCTTCCTTAGCTAAATGTTTGTGTCTCTATAGGATTATCATATAATGTTACATAGGTATGATGGAAATCTTACCTTATTAAATTTTATTAAGGATGATTGGTTAGGTACTTTTCATGCTTCCCTTCTTTTAGGTGTTGTACAAAATGGGGAGAATTTTGTGATATTGATATTGTTCATCGGTCACGATGTGTGATATTGATATTGGTCATTGAACATATTGTGTGGATTAATATTAATATTGATCATTGATCATGCTATGTGGTATATGATGTTTCTTTGTATGATGTTACTAATTTGGTTTATGCTCTTGGCTATATTATATGATGGGCAACTCATGATATTACTATTTTTCTATTTGATCTCATGTGATTAGGATCAATGGATATGAGCCTTTACCTCCTATTTTCCACCTACACTTTCTATTTCCATAGGAATATATATATATATTTGTGTTAGTAATTTTTACATATTTTATGAAATGTGCTAACCCATGTTCTTAAGTTTTGGACATCACCAAAAAAAGGGAGATTGTTAACCTTTTGGTATGTCAAAACCTTAGAGAAAATGAGAAATGTGGAATTATGCTTATATTCCTGTAGGGCTAAGAAGGAACAAGTGAGAAGATAATTGAATGAGAGCTAATATAATAATATGAGAGCTAAGCTGGAATGACAAAATGAGAGCTAGAATTTAAACAATATCTACAAGCCAAATGAACATGTTCAAAGGATTGGCAAGATGTCAAAATGTCAAGAAATGCTCTAGAGTTTAAAGATGAATCACAAGCCAGTTGTCTCAGATTAATAGTAGACATCTCAATCCATGTAGAGATTTATTAAGATAGCCATCTTACTTTCTAGGTAGACATCTCACAAGAATTGAAGGTGTTTTCAAACAGACATCTCAACCTCAAATGGGATGTTCTAGTTAGCTATTTTCTAGCCATTGCACAAATTCTAAGGAATTTTTTGGAACTCAAAGACTATAAAACAAAGTGGAATTCTTCGGATATGAAAAGTACTATTCATTGGATATCAATCATTATCCTAATCAAGTGAATTGGCTTTATTCCTCATTGTATTTGTCATTTCTATTTTGTACTTATATTAAGAGCTTCATTTCAAGGAATTTGTAAATGGAGTTACATTTTTTTCTTGATTTTTTTCTTTCTTTGTAATCCCATGGGGTTTATGTGCTTCTTATGGAAAGACATATTAGTTGAGCTTATTAGGACCTTAATGGGTTGAGTGTATTTGTAGCAATGAAACACTCTAATGCAAAGATCATATTTTGTAAAGATTATGGGATCCTTGAAATTACATTTTTGAGCTTATTGGGACCTTGCAGGGTTGAGTGTTTCTCTAGAAAGAAAACATTCCATTTGAAGCTCAAAACTTTATAAAGGATATGATATCCTCTAAATCACATTTTCTAAGGAACAAAGTTCGAAGGTATGCAATGATTCTATCTTCTAAGTGTGAAAGTACCCAAGATGTAGAACCATGTAAAACTTAGTATGCAGTTTAATTATTTTGGTTGTTTTGATTAGAGAAGTTATTCAATCCCCCATCTAAGTTCTCAATCATTAAATAATTTCATCCTCGATAAAAAGAGATGAATCTATATATTGGAAGAGCCTTGATAAGAAATTAGAGTCCTCCTTGTGTGATTGAAAAAACAATGTTATTGGGACGTTTTTACCCTTATAGGATTCATAGCATGTCTTCATGCATCGATCTTTCCTATGCTATGCTTCCATGGGTTGATAGTCTTTGAAGGTGTGTTTTATTACCTTGTACTCTTAGCTTGTAAATTCAATTTCTAGCCTCATGAGTTGGATCATGAACAAGGTAAGGACAGATCGATTGGAAGGCACCATAATGTTGTCTTTCATATTCCTCCAATGTAACTATTAATTCTTATGGAGCATGAAGATGAAATTCAAATAGCATGGATATAAATGTGCATATTCCATCCTTATCTAATGTGTTTTTTCACTAGTAGTCCTTTTGGTCTTTTCATATTGCTAATTGAAGTCATCAACATGAGCCGGTGACTCATTTTTGCCAAAAGAAGTTAATTAGTAATGCAAAGAAAGTGTACCTTGATATATTATTATTGTTATTATTATTTTAGAGGACTTATAACTCGTTATATTTTCCTTTCAATGCTTCTATATGGATTCACTCTTTAACAATACTTAGTGCACCTAGCTAAATTAAGTTCATAGCAATGACATTAATGATGAGTGGTTGGTAGTCTCTATGCCTAATCTTACTAATTACAAGTGTTCACACATGATCTAATCAAATTCAATGGAATTATTTACATAAGTGAACAATATTCCTAAATGGTAAATTATGTAGTTATAAACCATTATCCTCCCAATCCATACTTATGTTAATTAGTGCATATGGTTAAGTGTAGTTGAGACATAACATATCTATTTTTATAACTTTTATCATGTTATATCCTACTTTCTAAATGATTGAATGAATGAATATTTAATTATTAAATTAACTAACTAATTGATTACTCTATTAACTAACTATCCTATATTATTTATTCCCACTTTCTATACATATCCTAAACTTATATTAACACTGTTGGGTTATGAAGTGTATTATTAAGCATACCAAGTATCCACTATTGGGATTACCAAGTGTTAATATGTTACGCTTGAAGTGATTGTAGTCATGTGCTTATGAATAATCTTATAAAATATTTGGAAATGTAGATGTACCACATTTTTTCAAAAGACAATTATGTCAAACTCCTTACAACTAACTACTTCAGAAAAAATGCAAATTCTTCAGCAAGTTCACTTCCAAATTACATCTCAAGCCCCAAAATTCAAGATGAATGCTAACCAGTTGTTTTTCTTATTGCAGCCATGGAGTCATATTGGAAATCCAAATAATCACCATCATCAAGCATTGCTTCAGAAGAAAGTCTCCTAATTAAGTCACAGTTTTCTACACCATTTGGCCCTTTTCCTCTTTCTTTCGTCGTTGTTCTCATTCGACAATACACACCCTGGAAAAGTTACACACATTTTAGCAAATGGTTGAACTATGGAATGCATTTCCACACCCTGTGGAATGCTAAGTTTAACTTGTTTCCTCTATAATCGTCTCCATCAACACAGTTTCTCTTCCTCCTTTCCTCAATCTATATATCTTGAAGTTGCTTATGTACTAAATTTTGTTTTCTATTAATAAAATTCTCTTTTTGGGGTCCGACACCCCCCCAT